>BMAW01117713.1:726013-824078 GCA_019974015.1 Nephila pilipes | reverse complement strand
TTTTTTTTTTTGCTGAGAAAGTGCCAGCAAATATGTGTTTCAGTTAGCATGTATGAAAATATACCAATTTTTTAGAATACAAACTTAATTTTATGTATCCTCAAGATACATACTTCATCTCTGTGTTCAAAGGCAAAATGTGCTGCAAATATTTTGGATTCGTAAAGAAATATGTGAAGAAAATTACAAAACTATTTTTAAAATTATTTATTGATGCAATGTTTTGTGACTCGTATTTCTGATACCTCGACAGTCCTTAAATCATAGTAGATTCATATTAGTGAAGGAGTCTTGTGCAAAAAAAAATAGAGCTGAATACTATTTTATAGCTTAGGTTTATGATGATTTGCATTCAAAATTTTTAGTGGATATTCATTTTATTTTGGTATTGATAAAAATTAATGGGTAGGTATTTTATGTTTTTCAAAATTGTCAATAGGTTATGCATTAAATTAAATGCAGCACTTTTCTATGAGGTATGATTGTCTGGATCTCCTTTAATGCCTTTCCTCATTGTGATGTAAGAATTTGAATGTAAAATGTGAGAAATTGATTGTGTGGAAAGCATTTTATTTTGCTTTCTAGGTGTGTCTGTGTTCATTTTTTTCCCCTAGCACTATCAGTGCCTTTGATGCAACTAAACATGAAATTAAATGCTTTCATTCTGCGCTGAAAAGCGTGTATGCAAAAATTGAGCATTGATAGTTATTACTGTATGTAAATTCTAATCTGTGTTGCATGCGATTTGGTTACATTATTTAGTATGTGTGCGCTCTTTAGATTTCTATTAGAATCTATAAACTAAGAAAAGAAATGTAACAAATTTCTTGTTGAACACTACATTCCTAGAAAAAGGAAAGAAAATTTAGCCACATGTGTCTTTTCATTCTTTGTGAGGTTTCATTGTACAGCTGCCTTAACTGCCCATCGAATCCAAAAATAGCATCTTGCGTGCTTATAAAATAGAATCCTGTGTGCGTTTATATGGGGTGTGAGGAAGAAATTTTCCTAAAGTTAATTTTTGTTACTGATCAAGCAATTTTCGATCTTGAGGTTTTTGGGTGGCCTGCCCAACCTGTCTTTCAGATTGTAGCATCCTGTGTGACCTTTTATTTGTTTATGTAGCATCCAATAGTTATAATTTTTTTTTTTTTTTTTTTTTTGTAATTTATGAGGAGATACTCCTTAAGTATTGCATAAATACTCTTTCCCCCCAAGCTTTGGTTATTAAACAAATGTATGCCTTTTTAGAAACCGAAGCCTATCCCCCCTACCTCCTCAACTTTTGCACCCTGATCTTTTTCAGACTGAAGAGTAAAGTCTGGATTAAGTGAATTATGAGGCAAAATTGGGTTTTTTTGTAAGTATGTGTGTGCATGTGTAAATTCCTCTCTCAACACTACATTAGACATGAAGTGACTCCTGCAGCATTTTTATTTTGTATTTAATTTAACCATCAAGTAATATATTTCAATTATTTTCTGTGTATAATGCGAATTGATATTTTCTTGTAAATTGTGTAGCTATTTGTTTCTAGTAATTGCATTTAAAATGAATGAACATAGATGTTAAATTGTTTTTGTATTGAGTTATTAATTTAGAATAAGTTCTCTCTTCTCATTGTTGTAATTTAATTTCTGATATTTAAAATAATCCATTATTATTAGGGGGGGGGGACTGTCAAATTTTAACTGAGTGCATCTCATTTAATTTTTGAAAAACTATTTCTGTAAAAGTGAGGGGGAAAATATCAAGATATTTAAAAAAAAAAATGGATTGATTGATGACCTGTATGATTTTTTTTTTCTTTCCAAATTTGTGATTTTGTAATAAGTTATGCTAAGAATTCTGCTCATGTCTGATGTTTTAAAAATATAAACAAATAACTTTTAATTAAATCTTTAAAGGGAATCACTTTGTGTATAGTCATAAATTACTTAGTATATTTTTAATTGTTAAAACCACGAAAACAAAGTAATCATTATCCGAGTCTTGTTAATAAATTTTGATTTAAAATGTAGTGATATGTGTGTTCTACTATGTACAATCATTAAAACCCTTTCTCAGACGATGGCAAATACATCTAGCCACATAAGAATGGATTTTTCTACCACCTAGGGATTACACCCCTGGTCTAAAAAAAAATTTAATGACCAAATAATGTTTACAGGGGACGGGAACATTATTTTGATCATATATTTTGTTGTAAAAAGTGTATTGTATTTTAGTATATAATTTTAAAAAAGTTTAAAAGTATTTCAACTTTGTGCCCACGAAAGCGTTAAACATATTTATAAATACCTGAGAATTTGAATGTTAAAGCATTTCATTATACTTTCTAGATGTGTCTGTGTACATAATTCCTTCTCTAGAACTATCAATGCTTTGGTTCTTTGCTGAAAAGTGTGTATGCAAAAATTGAGTATTAATAGTTAGTACTCTGTAAATTCTAATTTGTGTTACTTGTGATTTGGTCAAATTATTAAGGTTTCTATTTGAATTTATAAACTGAGAAAAGAAATGAAAGAAATTTTAGTAACGTGTTTTTATTCTTCGAAAGGTTTCATTGTACAGCTGCCTTAATTGCCTATTGAATCCAAAAATGGTATCTTGTGTGCCTATGGGAGGGGAGTGTTCCTTCAGTTAATTTTTTTTTCTCTGAACAAGCAATTTTCGATCTTGAAAAGTTTTTGAGTGGCCTGCCTAGCCTTATTTTCAGATCTTAATCAGCATCCTGTGTCTCCCTTTTATAGTAACTATTAATTAAAAATTTGAGTATTTTTTCGTAGTTTGTAAGGGGTGGTACATTAATACTCATCCTTAAGTGTTGCATAAATACTCTTTTTCCCAAGTTTTGTTATTGCTGAACAAATGTATGCCTTATAAGAAAACAAAGCCTAACCTTTTTCTCAACATTTTCACTTTATTCTTTTTCAGATTTTAAACCTGGTTTGAATGAATTATAAGGCAAAATGCCTTTATTTATAATTATTTATATTATTTTTTGTAAATTCCTATTTCGACATTATATTGAACATAAAATGACTCCTGGAGCATTTTTATTTTGTATTTATTTTAACTATCAAATAATGTATTTCATAAACTTTTTCTCTGCATAATGAGAATTGCTATTTTTTTTTCTTGATATTATTATTACTTGAATTGATATTTATTATTTTTCTAGAAATTGCATTTGTACTGAACCGTTGAATCTAAATTAACTGTTCTCAATGTTGTAATTTAATTTCTGAAACATAAAATAATCCAGTATTAACAACAAAAACTGTTAAGTTTTAGCTATGTGCATCTCACTTGATTTTTCAAAAAATATTTCTGTAAAAGTGAGAGAAATATGCCTGTTGCCAATTACTGTATTAACCTTTCCCCAAGTGCACTTTTTATTGTTATCAATATATTTTTTTAAAAAATTGATTGATTGATGACATGATGTGTATGTTTTTTGCTTTTCAAATTTTTGATTTTTAATAGGTTTTGCATTGTATTAAATGTTAATTGTACAGTTTCACCCATATTAAATTAGTATTTTGCATAGCATTCTGCTCACATCTGATGTTTAAAAATATATAAGCAAATAATTTTTAATTTAATCTTTAAAGAGAATCACATTGTGTATAGTCATAAATTACTTCGTATATTTTTAATTGTTAAAATCATGAAAACAAAGTGATCATTATTCATATGTCTTGTTAATAAATGTTGATTTGAAATGTAGTGATATTTTCTGCTATATACAACCATAAAACAAATTTATAAATACCTGTCAGCAACACCTTAAGAATTTCATTTCTCATTTGTATATAAAGAAACAATGAACAGAAATTTAGGTTTTTAATTTTCATTTCATTTTCCTTTGTATCGTGAGATTCTACTTTGAAATTGTTATTGTGAAAATGATTATTAAAATTATCATATTTTCTGCTTTTATTTATTTATTTGAAAAATCAGAACACAAATTATAATACATTACTTGTTCAAGTTAATTGTTATCTCTTTTCGTTTACCTATTGAAAGTAGGTAATCGGTAATTTTAAAATCTCTGATTTCAAAATTGAATTTAGCTTTCTTTGGAAGCTTTAGGTACCTCTTATTGTGTTTGTGCATTAAAACCTCGCATTTACTCACCTTTTTTTTTTTTTTTTTTTTGCTCACGATTCCAAATTATTTTCGACAAATGGAATATTTCTTTGTGCGTGTAATAAGAATTCTTATAATGGAGCTTTTACTCTATAAACTGAATTACCTCATTTGTGTGAGGAACAAACTGGATGGCATTCGAGTCACCAGGGTTCAAAATTATGACTATTGCCAATTATCCTCTTGTTGTGCTCTAGAACGACTTACACACCTTCATAATTAATAATAACAAAAAGTCAAGTATAAATAATTAAATGTTTTCAAAGAGTTATAATATCATTTACAAAGTGTTACTAATAAAAATTAAAACTTGAGAACTTCACATGCACAATTATTTTTAAACAAGGAAATGTTTTTTATTGATGATTATTCAATCAATTTGTTTAAAATGCAAAAGTTTTAATATGGTTTCGTATCCACTTTTCATTAAATACCAGTTGAGTATGCCTAAATCTGAGAAGCCCATCTCCGCTTGTGGCTGGACCATCTGTTAACTTCCCAAGTGGTCCAATTTCGTAAATGTTATAAGTTAGGGAATTGTTACTTTCGAACATACACTTAGACCGAGATTATTTTCATTTCACTGTAGTGACCAACGGTTTTCGTTCAGTCGTGGCCCAAATTCCTCCGTTGGCGTGGTGTGGAAGTTATGAGAGGGGGTGTCATCCTCGTCGCTTGACCGAGGTCCATCGCCAAAAGTCCTCGCGACGTTAATAAAACCAATCCAAATATCTTGGGGCTATCAAATGTACGTTTCGGCCCCCTAACCTCATGTTTCATTTTCAGTTGGATACACATTTCCAAACTTATGTGTTATTTATTCAACCAATACATACCATGTATGACTTATACTCTGATACCTTCGTGTTTAAAAATGTATATTGTTTTTGTTCAAACTTGTGGGTTTGGGGGCCATATTCTGGTAATTTGTTTCATAAAACCATTTGAAATGTTTTTTTTTTTTTTTGCTCAAACATACCATGTTTGGGACCACACTCTGATAATTTGTATCATAATACCATTATATTTCAAGATTTTATTTGAAACACACTAGATTTGTGTTTGTTTGACCCGATATTATTTCAAAAACACCAGTTTTTGTTTATTTGACCAGATTTGTGTTTGAAACACATTTTGGGACCATACTCTGGAAATTTATTTCATGAAACCTTATCTTGTCAACCATTTTTACCTTTTTTTTTTTTTTCAACTTCACGTCTAGACCACAGTTTAATCTTGTTTGGTGCAGCATAGCCATATCTGGCTCTTGCGCCAATAAACTTTACACTCATTCATGAAACCTTAAAAATTTTTATGTGAATGCCCCGACCATGACCCGTTGCATTCACGTTTGACCTTTTTCGTTTATTTAAAACACACCAGTTTTATTTTAAATATCATTCTGTTTGACCTTTTTCATTTGTTTAAATCGCACCAGTTTTTTGTTTGTTTTACCATTATATTTGTTTCATGAAACCTGAAGTAAGGGTCAAGTGAATGCTCCTCCTCGGCTACGACCCATTGAATTCACAAGTTTTTCGGATAACCGTTTTATCTGAATGTTGGTAAATTTGCATAAAACACGGCGCGTTTTTACGGTAACACAAATCAAAGACGGATCATGACCATACGAACGTGGATATTGGAGAAACATGCACAAACGAACGCGTATAACATTAAAAAATACGAAATATGGTAAAGAGTTTGCATAAAGCGCACAAACGAACGCAGAGAAAGGTAAAGATATTTACATTAAATGCCACAAGACGCGTATATCGTAAAAAAAAAAATTTGCATTAAGCGCTTGAAGACGCGAATATCGGTAAAAAGTACAAGTGGTATGAACGCGAATTTTTTTTCCATTCAACTCATCATATGAGCGTTTTACTGATTTCCTAAAGAGAAAAACATTATTTCATTTTAACACACAAAGTTCCTGAAAAGAAAAACATTAAATTTTTTTTAAGTGAATGTTCCAGCTCCGCCAGGTACCTGAAAAGAGATACATGCATACACTTTGTGGAAAACATTATACTTACAATCCTTGTGTTTGATTCTCTCCTCTGCATTCAAGAAAAGGGGGGAAGGAGTGCGAGCACTCACTTTGGATTGGTTTCCAAAATCTCGACGTGCACCAGACACGGAGTCCCACTGGGTTCATCAGAGCGTCAGCTGCTTCTTTGGCCATTAGCACTACTATTCAACACAGTATTATCTCAACGAACAAACCTACCGATTTGCTCAAGTTGTCTCGGCAGTTCACTTCAAATCCATGGGGGCAGTGAGACTTAGCCGTCTTCCCGAAGGAAGTAACAGGAGCTGGATAGACCAGCACCTGCATGCCACATTTGGGAGGACATTCCACCACGGAACCCAGGGTTTTGTGTACGCGACAAGTGACATAAAAAAATTGCGGGAAATTCGTCTCGTCGCACACAGTGGGCGGGAATAAATAATGAATCAACATGCATTCTTACCGGGTTACGAGACAATTTTCCAAGCTGAACATGTTACTTCTATTCCCCGCTTAACGTTATCGGTAGTCAAGGCGCGGCTATCGGCATGAAACCAATAACCACTCTTCACATTCCCATTCGACGTGCATTAGGTTTTGAGAGCCACGCTGTCTGGCCGAGGCTTCCAATCGGCTGCTTCTTTGGGTATGACTTGTCCCTATTGTGCTTCTTTCACGAAGAAGGACCAGAAATTAACACGTTTAATGCAGAAAAAAAATCAAGCAGAAAGGAGTAAAGAGACCTACTGAGAGAGATTCTTTTGCCAAAAGAAAAACCTTGCATTTTGGTCGCCTCGACAAAGAGCATACCTTCCTTGCCCTCAACGAGGGTCCCGTCTTTCGGTTTCGCTCGATGTCACAGCGACTACAATGCAAGCATCAAACGTTTTGAAAGGAACAGTTGAAAGATTGGTTCCACTTTTTTAAATCCTTTGGTAAAAAGAACCTCCGTCAAAGTTTTTCTCCAGTTATACCAGAATCTTGTTCCAGCCACCAGTACGCATGGATTAGTGATCACCTTAGCCTACTTGTTGCACATGAACGGGGCTATCAGAACTATACCATTAGGACCCTAGCACAACGTTCGTCAAAGAACTCATTCTGGGTAGCGGCTTTGCCCGAAGCAGGTTCTCATTCTGATAAGAAAAGATAAAAAGTGGATTTAAACTCTTTTAGGTAAGATAAAGATCTGAAAAAGTTTGGTAAAAAATTCAATCAGTCTGCTCCTTCGTTGATACCGTGAGGTTTGCAGTACAGAGTAAGAGCAACTTACCAGAGGTCCTTCTTCATCGGCAGCAGAGGAGAAATATACCACCCACATCCTAAAACCAAAAGACCTCAACAGATAATCCTCGACTTCTATGAACCACCTTAATTTTTTGTTACGGAGTTGACCGATCATAATAGTAGCGTTTTTTAAACAGTAGAGTCATTGAGTGACTTTTTCAAATTCAAAGAATCAATATACATAAGAACACACCTCACACATAATGTGATTGAATGGAAGTACAAAGTTAATTCTTGACTTTATTTTTAAAATTTATCCACATTATTAAATCATTTAAGCGCGGAGTCGGGTCTTAATTACATAAGAGGAATTTAAATTGAAAAATACTATTAATTGATAACTTACACCTTCAGATAAAGGGGGGGGGGAGAGTGGCTGGTCACCTCACTTGTGTAAAACAGAAGAACAACGAACTTCTTTTGCCAAAATAACCCTGAATTCTCACCAACACAGGGCTGCTCAGCAGTTCAATCACAAGGTACGTCCGCCACATTTGGCGCATAGCGCCTAAAGTGTGAAACATTTCCTCAATTTCAGATCCTTTTTTGTTACGTTGTAAATTTTCTTAATTCCTAATTTTATTTTCGTCCATATTATTCCGTTTCTAATTTTAACTTAAATTGGTTTTCTTAATAATTCTCAAAACCCAATGCCGGGTTATCTCCTCCCACCTAAAACAGCCAAACTCCAGAACAACCAATAGAATTAGACGGTATTAACTTCGGGAAGTCTTTGCTTTACAGGGTTGATGAATTTTTCCCCGCTAAATCTTCTTTCCTAGTAAAGATTGATCGCCAAGGCATAGTCCTTGAGATGAACCAGTTTGTAGCAACCATTCACTAGACGATCCGCGGGGAAAACTCTCTGTGTCGCAATACACTTTTTTTTTCCCTGATATTCATCAGTTTTTGTACGATCGTGTTTTCTGAAAAGTGTTGTCGGCTAAATTGTACTCCAGCTATTTTGCTGTTTACATGAATGTTCCGTTTGATATTTTAAATGAACCGCTTATAAACAAAAATATTCTTAAAGAAACGCTTACCAATTTGAAGAAGTAAATTGAAGTTATGTAGTAAAAGCAAATGGAAGTAGAGTTAAAGAAATTTAAATCGAATTAAAATAAATTACAATTGTAAAAAAATTGCATGTTTTTTTATTACCGTAAATATAAGAATAAACAGTTTTCCCCCCTTAAAAATGAAAACGGTTTTTTTTTTTTTTTTTTTAATATCGTAGAATTACTTTACTGAATTTATTCACAACTGATTTTGTGTATAATATCGAATCTTTCATACAATTTTTTTTTAAAAAAAATATTAAAATTAATACTTAAAGATGTAATTTTGAAGTAAATATAACTATACGATACAGTGTCTTCATGCAGTATTATTTTCCATTCTTTATTACTGTTTATTGCTTTTTTTTTTTTAAAAAAAAAAGTAATTTAAAATAAGGGAAAATATGTTTGTGCCAAAATAATCTCATTAGTGAACAGCATTGGAACATTAGTTTGTTGTTCCAGATAATGAGATCCTTCAAATGATAATGTTCAAAATAAATATATCTTATAATAAATCCAGAAATTCTTTAATCGAAAGGTATTTAAAAAAAAAAAAAGCTTCAGATATTCCTCTTAAATGAAATTCACATTAAATTAAATTTTGTAAAAACTTACATTGGAGGTTTTTAAAGTCTGTGTGGGGGGGATGCGGATACGGAAGGCTTTGAACACATATAGAAATTTGCAGTATTTATACAATAAATCTATTTTACAAAAAAAAAAAAAAAAAAAAAGATTTATGTTTGATCAGTGTAGAAAAACAAGCTACTGATTGGAGTTACGTAAAATTTTATTCAAATATTGTTTACCATCTGGATTTAAACATAGATTATACTTAAAATTATGAAGTCAAATGCTAGTTCATTTTAATAAATATTAAATCAAATATTTTATTTTATCTTTGTTAAAATAGAATAAAGCAACTTAATCCAATAAATTAGTTTTTACTTTTCTTGTGACTAATTCAATGTTTCAAAGCAAGACGCAAGAGAGGCTTATTTCTCCCGCTTTTTTCTGGAAGTTGTAGTACTTCAAGGGTGAAAGTATTTGTAGAAATGTGTGTTAGGTCGAAAAAAACCTGATACGAAACTTTTGTCCTTTCACATGGAGTGTACATTTTCCATTTTTTTAAAAAAAATATTTATAAATGATCAATTGTACTTTAAGTTCGAAAGTTATAATTCAATGTCTGGAAGTTTTATTACAAATTTGATTTTTGACCAGCTTTTACAACAAACATAAAAGTTTTTTTAGTTTAACTTAAATCATCTATAATCAATTAATTAAAAAAACTTTAAATATGTTGAAATAATTAAAAAAGGGTTTAAAATGTCCTTGATGATAAACAATAAAAATTGAGAAAACTTAAATAGGATTCTGTATGTTATTTTTTTAAAAAAAAATGCTTATAAGTTCACAGAATCAATCCTAGACAACGGCATCCTTAAGAAACAGGAAACACGGGTTAAATTTACAGTCAAATGACGTTGATTCATATATTATTAACTTGATTTCAGCGTAAAGAGAATGTAATAAAATTATTTAAGAAAATTGTTCATGATATTTTCCAAAATGCTTAATTAAATACGTTCTTATCAAATTTGGCACCTATTGAAATTTTTTAAAAAAATTACTATAAACAGAAAGCAAATGTTTTACACCACCTTATTAAGAAATGTCGTTGAAAAATGCAGAACTATTTGTAAGAATTTACAATATATGTATATTTCTACTCTCAGGAATTAAATGGAGTATTGAAAGGGAAGAACGAAATAAACTCAGTAATATTTCATCTAAAATGCCTCAAAATTAAATGAATTAAGTTTATATAAAAAAATTTTCATTGAAATCAACATTACAAATGAATCCGGTTTTTCAGTTTTTTTCTATTATAATTTCATATTTGAACTGTTATGAAAGAAAAATAATAATTACTTTAGAATTATAATAATAAAATAAAGAAGCGAAAAAAAATCAAATCTCACTTGTAGAAATTCAGTCTATACTTTTTGATGCTATTCTCATAAATTTAAGGGAAACATGGTGAAGTCTTATGGCACGACAGCAAAATACGGCTATGTTGTGCCAAGAAAGGCGTAACTATGATTTAAATGTTTGAAAAATGGGAAAAAAAGAAAAATTGGTTGACAAGAAGGAGAATGGAAAATAGAGAAGGATCGCTAGCGTTTCCCGAGGGCGCTTCACCCTTGCTTCCCGCAGACAGTAAACCCCAATAGGGAAGAAGAAGAACACTATGGTACCTCGAAGTTGAGATCACAAACTGATAAGCTCCATGGCTTTCTATTATGATTAAATAATATGCTTTCATTACTTTAATAATTATAAACTGCTTCGAATAATAAAACTGTATTTTCTACACAAAATGGGATGTTGAAAATATCCTTTTTCAGCATGTATGACATGCCTCCTCCTACCAGAGCATTTAAAATATTTACCCAGAGTGTTGAAAAAATTTTAAAAAAGAAAAATAACTCAAAAATAGTGTAAAGAATACATTTTTTGAAAATAAATCAATATAAAGGATATAATCGTATTTGAAACTTTTTAATGTAGCAAAACTGATTTAAAGAACTAATTTTTCAAAAATGCATTTAATTCAAATATATGATCGCATTTGGAACCTTTTTTATGAGAGATGGTATTTATTTAAATGCTATCAATGACAAAATATACAATTGTATTTGGAACCTATTTTTTTTTTGCAAGAGAATGTAATTTTTTTTAAATACTATCAGTTACAAAATATACTTTGAATTTGGCAAATGTATTTCGAACTTTTTTTTTTATGAGAAAATGTATTTTCTTAAATACGCGATCAATTACACAAAACAAATAATTGTATTTGAAACTTATAAGGGAATGTATTTTTATTTTAGATTTTGAGAGAATGTATCTTTTTAAATAAGATTCCTTACAAAATATATAATTATATTTGGAACTTTTTATGAGTGAATGTATTTTTTAAATACTATCAATATAAAAGATATATTAGAATTTTTTTTTTTTTTATGTAGCGATGTTCGAAACTGATGTAAATAATTTATTTTTGTACCTAAATTTTTTTTTTTGTAGCTGATGAATAAGCCTTATTACAACGCTACCTCTATAACTCTTTTATACGTCATCGTGTATGACGTAACCTCTATTTGAAGACTGCCACATCTGAATGTTACTTGTTCCGTTTAGCGATCTTGTCATGTTTCGAAAAAACATTCTACCCCGCTCCTCATTACCTTCCTTCAACCTACAAGACATCATCAGAACCAAGCTAACACCACCACCCACCCTCTCTCCCTTGCCTCTGCTCCAACCTCGACAGGCTAAACGAGCAATACTAGTCTAAATGCCTCTTTCTCAAGTTGACTTCGTAGCACACTGTAAGATTCGGGCTTAAAGGTGGCCTAGGTACCTGTGTAGAACTTTCCCAAACGGCTCACTTTGCCGTCTTGTACTGACTGCCGAAGCGGACGGATGTCTCCAGACCTGCCGAAAGACCAGCCCAGCTGATGCTGTAGAAGAGGTAAGCCGAAGGACATGGACGATGAAGACAAGCCCCTCAAAATTAAGGAGACCATCGCCAAATTGCTCTTGTTAAGGGGGAGGTTTTTTTTTTAAACTTTATAGTTTTTCTGGACTGGCTATAAAAGTTTGAACAAAAACTATATACATTTTTAAACACGAAGGTATCAGAGTATAAGTCATACATGGTATGTATTGGTTGAATAAATAACACATCAGTTTGGAAATGTGTATCCAACTGAAAATGAAACATGAGGTTAGGGGGCCGAAACGTACATTTGATAGCCCCAAGATATTTGGATTGGTTTTATTAACGTCGCGAGGACTTTTGGCGATGGACCTCGGTCAAGCGACGAGGATGACACCCCCTCTCATAACTTCCACACCACGCCAACGGAGGAATTTGGGCCACGACTGAACGAAAACCGTTGGTCACTACAGTGAAATGAAAATAATCTCGGTCTAAGTGTATGTTCGAAAGTAACAATTCCCTAACTTATAGCATTTACGAAATTAGACCACTTGGGAAGTTAACAGAGGGTCCAGCCACAAGCGGAGATGGGCTTCTCAGATTTAGGCATACTCAACTGGTATTTAATGAAAAGTGGATACGAAACCATATTAAAACTTTTGCATTTTAAACAAATTGATTGAATAATCATCAATAAAAAACATTTCCTTGTTTAAAAATAATTGTGCATGTATGTAAATAATAATTATAGTGAACTTTTACTTCAAAGAATCCGTAAATATATATATATATATATATATATATATATATAAAACTTAGAGCGAGATTTTGCCAAATACTTTACTTTCCTAAATAAAATTAGAAAATCCTATTCTGGTCCCCAATCCCATAAGTTTGAACAAAAACAATATACATTTTTAAACATGAAGGTATCAGAGTATAAGTCATACATGGTATGTATTGGTTGAATAAATAACACATAAGTTTGGAAATGTGTATCCAACTGAAAATGAAACATGAGGTTAGGGAGCAAATTTTTTTGAAATAACTCCAAACTTTTTAGCCGCTGTGAAAAGTTTTTGTCATCCAGTAAAAAAAAACTTTTTTTTTGCTTGGAGTGAAAAAAAATTCTGAGTTGCAAAATTTTTTGGAGTGAGCCTTCGAGTTTAAAAGAGCCATACCTTCCTTTCCACTTGACACACGCTTTGTGTTTCTTATGATCATGTGGTTCCAACTTCTTTTGCATATTCAAAAGTCCATTCTGGCTGATCTTGTTGGAAGAGATGGTAAAATTTACTTTCGATTCGTGGACATTGCTGCTCCCTTTAACAAGACTGGCGTGTATTCCTTTGTAAAATGCTTTCAACACGTGGCCTTTCAGGGCGAACATTGGTTGCCTTTCCACAAGGACTATCCCGTCATCACCAAAAGAACTCAACTGGTCCCTCCGGATGTTATGTACAACATTTTATCTGCTGAAAATGTCCCGTTGGGTCCAGTTTTGCCAAGGCATTAAACATTGGGTATGCCTTTGTGCCACAAGTGAAAGACATTTTTGTGGATGCTTTCAAAGTATCTCCCATCTGGAAAATGTTGGCGTGCCACGAAAGCTCGTCGGTGCCCAATGGCGTTTGGATATGGATCCAGAATTTTGTGGACAAGATGCAACACCAGCGTTGGTCAGAGGCCCAATACTTGAACATGATTTACATCCCTCCTGAGGACGTATCTGCTGAGAGGGTGCCCGAGATTATTCCCTTGTCATTTCCTGAAAGGACGGATACTCCTCCTGAAACCATTCCTACTCCCCAGAAAAAAACTAATACTTCTCCTGAACGAATTCTTAACCCTCCTGTTGAAACCTTTCCAGTCGAAAAGACTCTTTCACCTCGTGAAACCCTTCCTGAACTATCTCCTTCTGATCCCATCACCCTGAAACCTGTGGAGAGGACTCCTTTCCTTCCCTGACACCGAGAAAGAGACCCCTAGAGACACCTCTCTACAGCATCCCAAAGAAGGTAGTGAAATCAGAGCCATCCAAGGATGATGTGCTTTTGTTGGTTGGGGAAAAGAGACGATAGAGACCACTCAGATGAGAGATTTTGTCATGTTTCCAAACCATCCTCCCAAAATTTGGTGGGTTCCATTGGAGCAAACCTAACTGATTCGTAACCAACCTTTTTTCGTAACCTTTGTAACCAACTTTTAAATGTTTCAATAAAAAATGTGGATATCATTGGTGTCTTTTTCTTTTTTTTAAATCATACACACAATCATTCTTGGAACATATTTATGAGCCCCCAGAAATATGGGAAAATAGTCCTTTACCTTGTGAAAAACATTTTGAGCAGAAGGACACATCACAATAGCTATTATACAAATATTCATGTAAAATTGCGTAATGGTGAGCCCAAAATGATGAAATTTTAAGTAGTTGCATCCTTTTGAATAAAAAAAAACGCTTTGGGATATGATTGGAATATCCCTCGTTTCATTTCAGGCCGTTTTACGTTTCTAGTCCTTTTTTAAAAGGGTCATGGTGCCCAACTGTTTTTTCGACTGTAGGTTTTCTTGCTAAAGTGTTAGATAACAAAGTTTATTGTGTTTACTGTACTGTGTTTTGCAATACTTTCTCGTAATTTTAGAACAAAATTTATTTTTTCAAATAGAAAAATATTTTTTTTTATTTTTAAAGGTAAAAATATATATAAAAAAGAACCTTTATTTTCTAACATTAAAGAATATAAAGTATAACTATTTTTAATGTTAGAAAATAAAATATTAAACAATTTTAATGTTAAGAAATACATTTTAAGACATAAATATATTTAAAGTAGAAACATTTTTAAATATAATAATATTTTTATAAGTAGAAAAAAAAAATTTAAATAATATTTTTATAAGTAGAAAAAAAAATTTAAATAATATTTTTTAATTAGAAAATAAATTTTTAAACAAAATATTTTTTATAAATACTTTTTTATAAGAAGGAAATAAATTTTAAGCCATAATATTTTTATAAGTAGCAAAAAGTTTTAAATATCATTTTAAAAGTAGAAAATAAATTTTAAAACTGTTCGGATTCAAATAGATATCCCGTATTCAAATTCTATTCGTTCGATTTCCGTTTCCATGTGTTCAGTATATTTACCATTACCATGTGGTAGGGTCTTGCAACAAGTACTCATAATCGACTCAACTAATATTGTCGATTTTTATAATACGTCAATTGCTTCACGTTGTTCCGCGTTTCTAGTAATTTTCTCATGAAAATTTTAAAACACAATAGATAAATTGATGTTGTAGACCATTATATCTAAAAATTGCTCTTGATAATTTCAATCAAACATGTTACTCGTAAGAGACCTATGTCATTTTCAAAGCAATTAAAGTTTTCCTCAAGCGTTCTCATATCTCCCCAACGCTTACCCATAATAAGAAATTTTAACTCAATATGTCTTCAGAATCCGAAGATAAGATAACGTATAATGTTATGGTAGTTCGTAAGAATTCAACATTTATTGCATTAATAAATTATTCAGTGTATAAAACTAAAAATAAATAAATAAACACATACAGTAAAAAAGGATCTATATGAATTGTAATACATTAAAACAGCAAAATATTAAGAAATCGTAAGTCAAAGTTAAAAAATGTTATAGAAAATAGTACATTAATTTCATAGTTTTCTTTAAAATGTACAAATATAGAGTAATCATGTTCACGTAACATGGTAAAGTTAGTAATTAATTTCAAAATTTTTTGTTAAAAGCAATAGAAACAATAATCATTCCATTACCATACATTTTACGTAAAAAATAGCTAATATTTAACATTATTGTTCAAAGTTTAAATCAATTTTTCTGTACATCAGAAAAAGAATAGAAAGAAATTTTGGAAATTATTTGAGTACCAACTTGCTAGTTTCAAAGAATATAGTCAGACTCACTGGGTAAGAAAATGAAATTTTTCTATTTTTTTTAGAAAAGAATTGTTATAGAAATTCTAACTTGATAGTTTTTCAAAATCAGCAATATTATTAGTCATTTTTTTTGTAAACTTTCTGTTATCAATATAATTTGTTTCATAACTTAAGGAATTTTTGTATTACACTAAACACAATCTAACTTATTAAGAATACATTATTTCAGTTCAATTTTAATTAAACTAAATAATTTCCAGTTCTAAAACTTTATGTGTAAGAAAAAAAACCGAGTATTAAATTTTGTTTCACATTAATCAAATTATTCTAGTTACATTAATATAACTTGTGTAAAAACTTTTAATTTATCTTGTGTATAAACACAAGTAGCTTTTGCATATGTAGATAATATTTCACTCTTATAAAATACATAGGCAAAGAACTTAAAACAAAACTCACAGTAAAAATATGCACTGTGTAGATTTACATAGCGATACGAGTAGAATAATATCAGATTACAGATGTTCCATACTGTTTCGTTGCCAATGATAAAAAAGGAATATGTTTGCTTCAAGACAAATACACTCAGGAAGGGTTAGAAAATAAATAAACTTGAGACGCCTGCCCTACCCGGGCTTCATCTTGTGCCATCACTAGATTTAATTATTAAACACTACGACACAATAATTAAAGAGAAGCTAGAACAATCTTTAAGTAATTTATTAACATATATTTACTATGACAACAACTCTCTATGCTCTCCCGGGTAATATTTCTATTAACCTCAATTTAACCCACCAATAGTAATCTAACAGACTCTTACCAGTAATCCTTCCTCGACTGCAACTCAGACTCTGGATCAACTGTTGAGAACAACAGCAAAGGAACGACTTGTAGCAATCTTTAATCTAACCCTTTAATTCAACTTCCCTTTCCATTTCTCCTTCTGCTTATCTATAGCTTCAGCTTCACTTCTCCTACAGCCTCTCTCGCTACTTTCAGTCGGAGTTTATATATTTCCTAACTCACCTACTTCACTTCATTTCTAACTGCTTTACATAATCACTTTACATATTCACGTTTCATTTTTGGTTGGGCAAATATTGTTTAGCAAAAGCAATCAATCTCAATTAAAAGTCCCCAAGGTTAGTGAAGAGAAACCGCGAATAGCCCAATGTCACAAACTGATTGAATGTTTCTAGAATTTAATGTTAAATAGAAATTGTTAGTTTTAAAGAATATAGTAAAAGGAGGGGAGAAAAGGTGAGAATTTTCAAAAGGCTATAGTTGAAAAACAAAGAAGTAATAATTAAAGAAATCACAGAAAATTATTGCTAGAAAAAAATGTAATCTGATATTCAACTGTATTGGCATTTAACATAAAAAATAAATTTATTTTTTGACAGTTACTAGCATTTAATGTTTTCATACTAAATCCAATTATTGGATAGTTAGTTCAAGTGATAAAAAACTACGAAAATCGAAAATCGCATTGTTATATACGCAATAGACAGCATGACTATTACGTATATAACTATGTTAATTTCGATTGGACAGTGGTGGCTCGTGAATAGGCACTCTGGATTTTCAGCACCATCCCACTTTACACTAGTTATTATTATCGATAATATTTTATATAATGAGTAATTTCCATAATTCTTTCTTTATACTTGTGCAATGGTATTCTTTCTTTATACTTGGGAAATATATATTTAATGTTTTCTTTATACTTATGTATCCTTAAGTTTAAAGTCAGCAACCTTCTCCCAGCTTATGAAAAAGATACGAAAACCTTTGTGTGGAACTATGCTCTTCACAGTGCCGACCCTGGAGTGCTGATGGAATGGAACCTTTTTCTTATTTAATTCCGCTTGTGTTGTACTTAAAAACCGTGTACTATATTATTGAATGTGATATTGGTCTGATTATCTCGTCAGCGAAGCGGAAAGATTATTAAACACAGGACAAGTGGCGGCTCGTATATGGCTCGTGTATAGGCATTGTGGAACTGCAGCATCCCCCAGCATCCCCTTGACATTATCAATAACATTTAATTTAATGAGTCCTATTTTCATTCTTCCTTTATACTTGTACAATGTGTAATCCATAAGTTTAATGTCAGTAACCATCTCCCAATTTATGGAAAAATGCAAAAATCTTTGTATAGAACTGCGCTTCATAGTTCCAGCGGCGAAGTGTTTGACTGTAGTGAGAATGCGCGCATTGGAAGCAGCGCAAGAGAAGGCTGTAAGTAAGAAAGAGCACTGTCGTTCCCACAGTGCCAACCCTGGCGTGTGAGTGGAGTGGAGCTTATTTTTTACTTCACGTGTGTTGTACGTAAAAACTGTGCACCATATGTGTCCGTGGAATGTGATAAAGTGTAGAATTAGATTATTTTATCCTGCTTCCAACTATTCTATTTGATTAATTTTTTTTCGGTTATTTTAATTAACAGAAAGCTTTAAACCAAGGTGTTGTATCCCAAAGAAATTTCTATGACTGCAAGTGAATTTCAACAGCTAAACTTTTCATAGCTGTCTCTCCGTGAGAAAGTTGCAGTTAAAAAAAGAAGTCGTCCAACACCTGATATTCTAACATCTCAGCCAGGCATAAGCAAAAGCAAGAAATATATTCGTAGCTTTAATTTTGAATGGCCCCAACCGAAAAGTTGGCTTTACGGCTGTGAAGTAAAAAATGCAATGTTTTAGTTTCCAGTGTTTGCTATTTGGAGCTGATGTAACGTGGACAAAAAGTGTTTTTAAAAATATAAATAAAATGAAAGAAAAAACTGGAAAGTATAAGAAGTCACAGAAGCACGTTGACAATGTACGAGTAGTTTCATTGTCACTGTTAGGAACCGTAAATAAAAAGGAGAAACTTAGTGAAACTTACTGATTATCAATCAACGAGCATAATATAAAGGTCAAAAAGAACCTTGAAAAATATTTTGTTCAAAATTATAGTCAGCATTTTCTTTTGTGGAAACTTTGAGACTCCCTTATGTGGATATAATAAAAGAGACGAATTAATAAATCCACAGGTATTTAGAGGATTAATAAATTTTACATCTAAATTAGATTCAGATTTCCAAAATCACTTGGAAAACAATGCAATATTCAAAGGTATTTCTAAGGCTCTTCAGAATGAGATACTTGATTGAGGATACAAAGATGAAAATTAGAAAATCTTTCTATGAAGCTGTCACGGTTGACGACTTAACAGATGTTTCAAAACACACTCAAATGGACTTTGTACTACGGAACGTATTGAACGAAGAAATATTTGAGTGCGATTCAAAGGATTTTTTGTTCCAGAAAATCGAATTGCAGATGGCATATCAAAGCTTATTTTAGAACAATTTGACATTATCCTTCAACGAAATGGACAAAAATTGATAGCTCAGACATTTGATAGTGCAAACATCAGGAAAGGCAAAAAAGCAGAAGTCCAGGTAAAAATATAAACATTTTATAGTAATGCACATTTCATTCAATGTTATGCCTATCAACTTAATTTAATAATGAGAAATGCAGAAAGTATTACATGAAACATAAGAATATTGTTCTCTAACACTCTTGCTATTCCATCATTTTTCTCAAGATCACCGCAAAGCGTGTCCATTCTTAAGAAGCATATGGAAGTCTACACTCCACGTCCATTACGGACCTTAAACAGAGTTCACGAAAATATGCAACCATTAAAAAACTGTCTTACTGAAATTCAGTCGACGTCAAATTCAGATAATCTAAATGATGTTTTCAGTGAAAATATGAAATTGATAAAAATCATTTGACAGTTCCTATGACTATTTCAGAAACAGAACGCTGTTTTTCAACATTGAAAAGAATAAAAACTTTTCCTAAAAATCACTATGAATTCGGTTAGACTAAATGTGCTTGAAGTACTTTTAATAGAGAAAAATTTAACCCGTTGTCCTCCAAAAATCAAAAATTATTTATCCTTTTCGCGCAAATTAAAATAAGAATGAATTTCATTTTTTTTAAATGAATAGATTAAGCTTGAACTTTAACTATTTAAGTTAAAATAAGTAAAAAAAAATTATTTTATTCCTTTAGGATATAATAAATTTTCTGAATAAGTTTTCTTTTTATACATGATTGTTTCATTTTACACAATTTTAAAACACTGGCTAAAAAAATTTCTTGAGCAGCCCCCCTGCTAATTTTAGATACGAGCCCCCGCTTCAGCGTGAGCTAGTTATTTTCATATAAGTTTTGCAAGGTTTAATTATAAAAATTTTATTAAGTACAATAAAGGTAGCCTTAAATAATATAGTCTGACTTAGATTGTTAAATTTATTTCCGATGCAGAAAATATAGTAACTTACTCTTCATTATTGTTATAATGCTCTTATTAAATCTTATTGAACGAACAACACAAGTGCGGGAATTCCGCAAATGTTTTTTCTAAAAAAGAATGAGAAGTATATAGTAAAAAAATGTAATATATCAGAACAGCAAAATATTCAGATATTAAGAAATTGCAAGACAAAATTAAAAAAGTATCAGGAAAAATAGTTTATTCATTACAATTTTTTTTTAAAATGACTAAATATAAAGTAATGCTCACGTAAGAAGATAAAAGTGAATTCCATAAGTTTTGTGTTAAGCGTAAAGCAGTCTTTTTTCAGTTGTAAAAATAATAATCAATTTCTTACCATACATTTTACGTGAAAAATAGCTAATATTTATCATTATTGTTCATAGTTTAAGTCAATTTTTTCTGTACATCAGAATGAATATCAGAATAAATATAGAAATCATATATCAGAATAAATATAGAAATCATATATCAGAATAAATATAGAAAGCAATGTTTCTTATAAGTTTACTACCAGACAGTGTTAGTTTCAAAGAATATAGTCAAGCTCGTTAGGAAAAAAATAAGACTGAATTTCATTTCCTATTCACATAAAATTTGTTTAGAAAAGAATTGTTATAGAAATTCTAACCTGATATTTTTTCAAAATTAAAAATATTATAAGTAATTTTCCAATAATCTTACTGAAGATCAATTTAATTATTTCATTACTTAAGGTTTTCCATACTAAGCAATTCAATCTAAATATATTTAAAAAATATTGATTCAGTTAAGTCCTTTATATATAACTAAACTAAACGTTGCTGCAAAAAGATACATACATGAAAAAATAAAATAGTATATTTCATATGAATCAAGATTAGAAAGAATGCAAGAAAAAAATGTAAGTTTTCGAAAAAGCTAAATGAAAATAATTATAATAATTAAAGAAGTAATCGTGTTAAAAAAGAAATAATTATTATAATTAAAAAAATTGCTGTAAAATAATTTTAAAAATAAATCATATTGAATTTTTCTGGGGTTTCATATTAAACAAGATTATGTTAGTCTTCAAAGAATATAGTCCTATTCATTAGGTAAAAAATAGGCGGATAAATTTCATTTTCTAATCATGTAAAAGTTTTTTTCTTATAGTATGTAAATTCATAAGAATTTTCTTAAAATGTTAAGATATACAATAATAATACTTAAATAAGAAGATAAAATTCAAAAACATTGTTTTAAAAATAGATTCTTTTCAATTGTAATAATAATAATAACTTCGTTACCATATATATTCAAAGTATGCATATAAAAAGTTTTAAACTTCAACTGAATAATACTTTATCAAGGATGGGTAAAATTGAGTAAAACAGAATAAGAAAAATTTGCTTCCAAATAATTTATTCAAAATATTCAGTTAACTCAAACACGCGAAAAAAGTGTACTAAACAAATATTCAATCCAATAATCTTATGTAATAAAATAAAAAAATTTGCTGCCAATTAATTGAGATTAAAATATTTTCATTAAATAAAATATATCAAGTACGCAAAACATTTCATTGGATGTATCTAAAATACAGGGTGATCAATTTAAAAGAGTACCCGTTTGTCTTTTGTATTATCCATATTTTTAATATCTGTATCAAGACTTTCAACATCGTTACTTATTTAATATGTCTATATTTAATGTGTGTGAGTATCGTTTTTTTTTTTTTCCTTCTTTTTCTAAATGCGAAAACTCATTTTTTAAATATAAATTCTCGTGAACTTCATTAGTAATTTTAATCCGATTCTGAGCCAATAATTTGAATAAATCATCGGCTTCTTTCATTATTGTTATTATTTTTATTTTTAATTTTTGAAAGCTCGTTTCGTAAGATTATGAATGACTACAATAAAAATCGTCTGCATGAACTAATTCTTTGATTTTAATGAATTCCGAATTGCACCTGGACATAATTCCAACTTTTACTGCTTCACTTGAGATACAGGACAATTACTGTTGGTTTAGCAAGGCGGAGTCATTCCACACACGTCAAACCTAACAATGAAAGTGCTTTAGGAATTCTTTGATGACCGTTTAATTTCAATAGGCCTCTGGCCACCTAAGTCACCAGACCTTCCCCCGTTAGATTTTTTGGGGGGCTCATTTCAAAGACATGGTTTTCCAGAGAAGTCCTGCAAACATCGATGAATTAAAACAAATCATAACTGAAGAAAATTCGTCAATAACACCAACAATGTTGCGAAGTGTGTCAAAAGAACCTGTGTGTCAAAAGAACTTTTCATGTTTGCATTCAAAATAGTGGTGAAAATTTCCAACATTTGCAGTAAGGAATGATAATGTAAAAGTTTGAATTAAATTATGTTTTGCATTGTGCAAAAGGATTAAGTAACATTGTGCGTCTCCATTTTTCTGTTTTACCTCATAAATAAAGTTGTAACAGTCCAACAGTGTTGGAAATTATCTCCCACACTTAAGCAAGGCTCAAACAATTGAAATTCAATGTTAGAATAGTTGCCACATCCTTCAGGGTTAAGGGTAATAAGAAAAACCAATGGGTACTCTTTTAAATTGATCACCCTGTAGTACTATTCATCTGAGCAACTTTAAGCGAAAAAACTTCCAAATAAATTATTCAAGATGTATTCCATCTAATTTAACTTGTGTAAAAAATTAATTTATTTATTCAAGATGTATTCCATCTTATTTAACTTGTGTAAAAAAATTATTTATTTATTCAAGATGTATTCCATCTAATTTAACTTGTGTAAAAAATTAATTTATTTATTCAAAACATATTCATTCCATCTAATTTAAATAGCATAAAAACTTTTAATTTATCTTGTATATAAACTCAATTAGCTTCTCCGTATGGTTATCACTAATAACACATCAATAGCTCCCACATACTCAAAAGAAAGGGAACGCACCACAAAAACACTTCACACACGAGAGTATCGTAGACTGTGAATTTTATTAAACGATCTGAACGAACGCATAACATGTGTAAACATAAACAGCGCCATCCATTGCTGATCGGAGCACACTACAGAAGAACGGGCGTAAACACCTTACGTAAATAACAATCCAGTAAGAAATCCCAATAAAAAGATAGTGGGGTGGATCTCTTATCGATAACATCTTACTGTTAATATCGCTAGGGAGTTTTTTGAGAATTACTCTCTTCATTATTAAAACTAATAGTATCATTTCCAAACCCCCACTATTTGTAAAAGCTCTTTTATACATTCAAGACGTACAAATGTTATACACTGAAGACCTGAAAAAAAATGAATTCAATCGAACATCTTCAAAATGATATTAGTAGGATTACAAAATGGTCGAATGGAAAAGGTTCCAATTTCTCTTTGACGAAAAGTTTTAGTTCACATTTTTGTAGATAAAGGACACTTCATGTCCTGATTCCAAAATCTATAGCAACAATATTTTAATTAACAAAGTGGACGAAATTAAATTTTACTTGTTTATTCTTAAATTTTATTTATTATACTTGACAAAAACTAAGGTTTCGGCTTCATATTTTACAACTTCACAAGCGATATGAAAAAGCAATGAATATTTAAAGGATTTATCGCATACTTCATGAGGTTCTAATTGCACTTGCTTGTTACGTATTTTTCATGTACTGATATGGTTCTGTAGAGTATATGCCTCAGTATAAAAACTGTTTTATGTAAATTACACACTGTACACCATACCACACTACAACTTAGTTTTGGAGCCATTCGAGCATCTCTTATCTACAGTTTATTACTTTGACTTCTTCGCAACATCTTTAGATCTGAAGGTGACATCTTTCGTCCCTTCAGAATCATTTTAGAGTTGCATCATTATCAAAGTTTTTATCACTTTCAAACAAAAGTTTATCTTTAGATAGACTATATCGCGTGAAAAAAAATTTAATATAACTTCAATCCATAAAATAATATAGATTTTAACTGACGGCTATGGGTTACATAACGTCTGTGTGATGAAAATAAACGAAGGCTTTCCTTCCTGATACGAACAGTTTTCATTTTCAAAATCCTTTTAGAAATTTAAAAAATTCGGGCACTCTGTAAAATATTTATTTTCAAATTTTTAATGACTTTGCAGTGCAATGCCCTGATTTCACTAACATCTACACTGACGGTTCTGTATCATTGAATCATGCTGGTGTCTCATATTTATAATACAAAACTCACTTCATAGTTTTCAATTTCATCTTTTATGTTCAGTTCTTGAGGAGTAAATTTCTGCCATTCATGAATTATTAGAGAATTTTTGAAGTCAACATAATGAAAATTTTATTTTATTTACAGATTTCATGAGTGTATTGAAATTTTTATGTCACTCGAATCATTCATCTTTTCTATTGAAATTGAAATATTATAAAATAACAATCTTAATTCAAAAATCATGCAAATAATATTTTTTGATTACCCTCCCTCATGGCTATGAAGAGAAATAAAGTAATCGACATTGTTGTTAAATATCGGTGGTAAAATCTTTTCTACCATTCCATATTGCATTATACTGAAATACCTGATATTAGCTGTTCATACCAATGGCAAGATCAATGGAGTCTGTAATTAAATAATAAATTAAATGACACGAAACCAATCATTTCTCATTGGAAATCATTTTTATATAGAAGACAGGACATTATTTTAACGCATCTACGTATCGGACACATGAAACTGACATCTTTTTTTAGGAGAAATTCCTCCTATATATTACCATTGTGTTTGTCCTTTAATTGTGAGACACATCTCGGTCAAATGCTCTGCTTTTATCTCTGTTCGCTTGCCTACACTTTATCTTCAATTGACTTGTTTGGGGAAACATCCAACTAAATTTATTTCAATTTTTAAATGACATTGTTTTTACTCCATTTTGACATATTTTCTTAAAACTTGCTTTTATTTTATAGTTTATTCTGAGGTTAACTTTTAAATTGCTTCATACGAATACATAGTAACGTTATCACCACGTGTTTGACTCAATGTGTCCCACAAGGATTCAATGCCAGAAAATAATACAACCAACCAATCGAACGTAGCTAATTCTTCGACATTTAAATATTTCTCCTATTTCAGCAACAACTGCCATCTGTTTGATGACATTACAACGGTTTTAATCAGAAAAAAATCTCCTTCTACATACCAAGTGCTCATAAGCTGTCGCGCAAGGCAGCTCTTTCCACGTAATCCAAGATAAAAATTTTGATATTCCGGTTGATTCATGATTGACCAAATATATTTTAGCTCTAATTCAACACACTGAAAAGTACGTCTATTATTAGAAATCACAATAGAACAACCCTCTATGAGCAATAAAACGTCAGAAGACTAAAAAAAGGTTATAGGACAATAGACAACTTGCTAATTTAATAAAGAGGCATCTAGATACTGCACAAGTAGGTTATCAGAAGAATATATTACTTAGCATCACTATCTTTCACAACACTCGGTCCGACAATATAGACTCTAAGATCGTAAACGGCTCAAATTGTACCAATCGATCAGTTGGCTGTGATGCAATCAGCAGTTCTCATTTGAACAATTTAATCTTTTGCATTGACATTTTTTTGTTCAGAAGCGGTTTTATCGTTTTTCCAAATGTGTCATATGAGAAAGTAGAGGTTACTGATGCTAGATCCAATTTGGCTTCGCCGTGCCAAATAATGTGTAACTGTGATGTAGGTTTCCAGAATTGGAAATAAAAGGCAATATTTGGGTGACGAAGAGAAAGATTGCTAAGATATCCAGGAGACGCGTCACCCTGTTTACCGAAAACAATAAACCGTATGGGGAAGAAAATGATAGCTAGGATACTTCGGGATCATGAACCCGCTGACTGATTGGTTTTACTAAAGTCGCACTAGATACAACATGAGGACTATTGGTGACAGACCTCGTAATTTTGAGCCTCGGTCAAGTAACTATGATGACACATGAGCTGGAATCTCCCTTTGCTATAGGAAGGCATGATATCCGTTCTTATCTAAAAAAAATAAGCCTTTGGGGTATCGTTTACCAAAAATCTAGTATTTTTATAGTCTCGCGTACAAATATATAGGATACTCAGAATGAAATATTCTTTCATTGAAATCCGAAATGTATAATTTAATCTATTCAAACTTGGAAGGGCATAACGATTAGAGGCATTTTAATTGTAGATAATAGTTTTTTGAACCATCCCTTGACTTGTAAAATATTTATGATCTAGAACCGGATTTTGAAAAAAATAATTTTGAGTCTTTTGTGCGATTAGTTTACCATTCTTTCGTGACTAATTTATACAGAATAAAAGTTTTTATGAATATATTTTACACAGATACTGTTCAGGTACATTAAGTTCATCAAACGTAAATGAATCCTTGTATGAAAAGTTCCTATATATTTAGACGAGTCACTACTCATTAGTAAAAAAATCAGTTTAATTGAAATTAATAAAATTGAATATCTAAGGTAATAACAAAAACTATGTGCGAACCGTAGAAACCGAGTTTTCGAAAATTCTGAAAAGACTCAAAGCACCTGGCTTATTGAAATTGTTGTTAAAGATTTGGATAGATGGCGCCACCTCTCTACTAGTCATTAGAGGGCTCTGTGGCTGGAGATTTTTTAGTTTAGTTTTTATTAATGTCGCACTAGAAGCATCACGAGGGCTATTACTTTGACGGACCTTGTAATTTTGAACCACGATCAAATGACGAGGACGACACCTGAGCTGGCACCCCCTCTCCTAACATCCATATCACACCAACATCCACTTGGGGAGGACTTTGGATCCCGATAGATTTAACGTGCATCAGCCCCGCTTACACGCCTGTGGCTGGAGATATATGAGCCAGTGGTAAGTTGAAGATTCGTGTGTACCTATCATCTCATATGCAAGCCCTGTCTGGGCGTATGCGGCAAAATCAAATATCCAACTTCTTGAAAGTTCCCAAAACTCAACTCTCAGAATGATTTCAAAAGCAAACTGATACACCAGAAATAAAGAAATCCTATAAGCTTCCAAAATCCCAACTTTTTGACAACATATCCAAAAACTTGCTAAAAAAATCTTTTCTTCCCTCAATGACACTGAAAATTTAAATATGATCAATCTAGAACACTACACTCCAAGATCTGACTCCAAAAGACCTAGAAGAATACTTTTAGACTCCCACAACCCCCATAATTACTTTCACTTTTTCTATTATTCAATTTTATTAAAAACTTCTAAAATTATCACTTTTCTTAAAATTTCTGCCTCAACCAGCCGTATACGCCCCCTTCCCCCCTCCATTACTTTCAAATCAACCAATAGGGCAACTCTCTTCCGCTAACCATCAGTCAATAACAAACAACCTATCAGCACCAGTACGTTGTCCTCCGGATCCAATTCTTCTGGCACTTCCCATCAACCAATCAGAACTCTCGCTCTGACTGCACTTACGGTAACGGTAACGGCTAAAGTTACGAGGTACCTATTTAAAATATTAAACTTACCCTCTCATCATAATTTATAAATTTAATGAGCATAATTAGTTAAAGTTTTATCGTAATTTAAGTTGCTATCATAATTAGGATCAAGGCAACAAGCACCTGGGTGTTCGACAGAGTGAGGCGACTGCCGAAACTAGTTGGAAATTAAAATTACGAGAGCGCGCACTGCTATTGGATGCCGTAGCAAGGGAAGCTAAGAAGCATACATAGCGGTGCGCGGGGTCTAGGTTAGGGGCGGGACTTCAGTTCGAAGACGAAAAACGGCTTCGAGAAAGCTGTCGTCCGCGGGATTTTGAGAGGTTATAACAAGGCGAAAAATAAGTTAAAATTAAATTGAGATAAAAAGAAATGCCGTACCGAAACCAATTTAGAGAAAAATGCAATTAAAAGTTTTGAGGGAAAATTTAAAACACGAGGAGATGAGTTTGAAAAACAAGAATTAAGCTGAATTTAGCGCTAAAAGCGACATCTGGTGACGAAAAATGTTAAGGATCTTAGGAAAATGTAGTTAAAAATTTAAATAGTATCTAATTTTCTAGAATTAAAGATTTTAAAATTTTGAGAGTTCTCGATAGTGTTACGCGAGGTCCATTTTGACCATGGGGCAGTGCCACTTATCGATGGGAAGTCCTGAATTTTGAAAATAATCAGGATATCACTGATGCATTACTTCAGTGCGCTCGCAGCCTTTTTAGGGCTGGGAAATGGACATATGAATGTCCGAGCGTGGCTCTCGGTCTTTTTTGCGAAGATGCGATTGACGCATCATACGCGGGGAGTTGCTGAAGCAGTGCATTAGGTATTTGAGGGATCCTGATGAAGAAATTTAATGATTGTTTTTTAATGAACTCTAGAATTGGTTCAATTTTTAGATCTTTATGCAGGACTTCATTCCGGACAAACCAGGGTGCATTTATCATTTTCCTAAGGTGTGTGTTTTGAAAGACGTGCAGTCGTTTCAAATGGGTGGTTGCAGCGGACGCCCAGATAGGCGATGCATACAACATGATCGGTCTTAAGATCGACTTGTAGAGCAAGATTTTGTGCCTGATCGCCAGCTTGCTCTTACGAGAAATCAAGCGAGTGAGCAAACTGCTCATTCCGATAGCCTTTTGATGGGCATTTCGGATGTGGCGGGCAAAATTTAATTTGGCGTCTAAAATTAACCCTAGGTACTTATATTCAGTGACCCAGGGGACGGGTTGATCAAAAATGGTGACTGCTGGCAAATTGCCAATACACCGTTGTTTCGTAAAGAGGAGGCAAGCGCTTTTAGATGCATTAACTTTAATTTTCCAGTCAATGAGCCAGAGCTGTGAACGAGAAATGTATGTCTGCAATCTTTCAATAATTTTTCGATTGCAGATGTCTTGGGACATAATAGCAGTGTCATCAGCATACATTGCTAAGTGAATGTTGGCAGCCTTCGGGATGTCATTTACGTACAAAGAAAAAAATCTTGGACTTAAAATCGATCCCTGGGGGACTCCACTAAGGATTGGACGGGGGGAGGAGACTGCGTTTTCGACTCGAACTCTGAAACTGCGAGAGTCAAGGAACGAGTGTATAATTTTGATAAGTTGGTCCGAAATTCCAAGTCGCATCATCTTGGAAATGAGCCCATCATGCCAAATTTTATCAAAAGCTTTGGCAATATCGATAAAAAGCATACCCGTGGCTTTGTTATTGGAAAAGCCTTGCTGGACCGTCTCAGTAACTCTAAGTAACTGTGTTACTGTAGAGCACTTGGGAACAAAACCATGCTGCTCTGGAATAACAATATTCCTGGAATTGCAGAACTGGTCCAGGCGATTCAAAATAACACATTCATATGCTTTGCTCAGCGAACTGAGTAACGATATGGGCCGATAATTTTGAGGATTCGAATCATCTGAACTAGACTTGAGAATGGGGACCACCACGGCGATCTTCCAAGCCTTAGGGAAGTAGCAGTTCTCCATTAAAAAGTTAAAGATCAGCGTGAGAAGAAAAATAAATTTAAGTGGGAGATTTTTAAGAATGCGATTAGAAATTAAATCCAATCCTGGAGCTTTCTTAATTTTGGTATTATGTATAAAGTCCAAAATTTCGCTAGCCTGGACTGGTTCCAGGTCTAGGCAAGTGGAGGAGGCCAAAAACCTTTGGACTTTCCGCGTAGTATGAGCTGAGAATCTGGGATTCTCGTCTTCATTTGGTTCGAATTGATTTTGAAGGCTATCGGCTATAACTTCCGCCTTTTCAATAGGAGCTACAGCAACACTGCCGAGGGCGCCCTTCAGGGGCGGAATGGTGTGAAAAGGCTTTGTGAGTCGGGAGGTTTCCCTCCAAAGGGTGTTTGTATCAGGCGATAGGCCTTCAATGTGTTTTTCCCATCTTTCCTGGGAAAAGTGTTTAATGTCTCGTTTAATCTCATTACTGAGTGTACGGAATTCAGATTTAAGAGCCGGATTCCTACATCTTTGCCAGACTCTCCGTACATAATTTTTGCGACGAATTTTAGTTCTGATTTCTATAGGGAGTCTCAGAGGAGGAGGTGTAAATTTTGGTTTTGAGGCCGTCACAAGTGCTTCAGAAATAGTTACACCAATTTGCTCTATAGATTTTTCAATATCTTCATTGCTGGAGGTTTCTGGAATGGGGAGGGGTTTTGAATTTAAAATAAATTTAAAATTCTCCCAATTGGTAGAGAGTTGCTCTGGTAATTTTAAAAATGCAGAGTTAGTGTGAAGAGTCAAGATGACCGGTAAATGATCTGAGCTCAGATCATGGATGACTCTTATATCATAATTAAAAGGAATATTTTTAAAGATTGCAAGATCAATAATAGAATCCCTAGCCCCCGGTCGGGACCTAGGGTTAATGTGCGTAGGGGTGTACGATGCAACAACCCTAGCACCAGGAGTTCTGCTTATAACATTTTTGAGTTTATAGCCAAAATTGTTTGATCTTGAATCGTGCCAATCTTTATGACAGGCATTCATATCTCCAGCAATAATTAAATTTTGACCAGAATTAAGAAGTTTAATAAAATCCTCCTCAGGGAACTGGTGTCGATTGTGGGGGGTGTAGCGAATATAAGCAGAAATTATTCGCAAAGGTGGATAATTATTAATTTTAATTTCGATAGCAGTTGCATCGATATACTGTAACCTCGGTAAGAGGACTCTGCAATGTTCATAATTACTTTTACAGTATATAGCGGTGCCTCCGTCAATACGAGGAGTTAAAGTTATTCTATCGTCTTTGTGAAGACGATAGTTGGCGATCTGGGGTTCGTGCCCCGGTTGGAGCTTTGTTTCTTGAACCAAAAACAGATCAAAATTTTGCTCTGTGACGAAGTTTCTGACTTCGTCAATCTTGGAACGCAGACCATTTGCGTTCCAGAACCCAAGAGAAATGTCGTGCACGTCACGATTGAAATTTAATGTTGGGGTGGGGCGCGGTAAGCGCGCCCGTGCTTAAGTGCGACATAGGCCTCAAAAATAATGCAGGCCTTGTCGTCAGCTGCTGTGACTTGGCGAAGGGCAGGGAGACACTCCCGGAATGCCCGAGCAAAAAGTTGCTCGTCTACATTCGCGTCACTGGCGATAGCCATAACAGCTCGGAATATTTCCCCAAAATTTCCGGAGCTGGGGGAAGCCGTAGAATTTTGAACAGGGGCGGTATGAACCATAGTCTGTCCGGATAGGATTTGGGAGTATGATACTTGTGGAGTTGCCTGTCGATAACTTTCGAGAGGACGCTGGCTCTTGGGAGAGTTAACAATTTTTGGTTTAGGGGCCGAATTTTTATTTTTTAAATTTTTGTTAGAATTTTGATTATTAGAAATTTTACTGCACTTACAGAAAGCATGAACTTCCAGCACAGCTAAGTTAATGACAGAAATTGCACCAACCTGAGTCTGAAGGCCGCTCTGCTATCAGTATGCTCGAATAAATTTCAATGTTCAAGATTCGTGTGTGTGATGGAAACGTCCTTGATTTCCCTTCCCTCCTTGGCAATGGTTAGCGTGAGTGATGTTTATTTTTTCATTGTGTTTTGATTGTATTTATACAGTTGTGTTTAGGATCTTATAATGTTTTAGCATAATTATTTTATATAATTATTTTAGTGCAATTGCGGGAAATGTTAACGGTTTAGATGTTGTTAGTGGTTTGAGAGATTGTTTGGTAATTAAGATGGAGCAAGAGCTTTGTTTATGTTGATAGAATGAGTAAAAACGAAACAGCGGAGAGAAAAATATAAGGAGTAGGGGTAGGGTAAAAACGTCAGTTACGAACATTTAAAGATGAAGAAGTCAAACTGGTAATGGATGAACCATACATTAAAACTTTACTGGATGTTAGAAATTTTGATTATTAGAGAGGTAAGTCTTCAAAAGTTAGACTCAATAATTAATGAACAAGCTGAAATAACCGAATTAGAATTAGAGGCAGAACGCGAATTGGAGTATAGCGATTCGATTATTAGATGCAAGAGTAGAATACAACGATTTATAGATAAGCACAGAAGCGGGAAAGCGGTTGGAATTTCTCAGCATTCTAATAAAACAAAAACGCCTCGAATTGTTTTGATAGATTTGATGGGGATGTTAAAAGAATTAATGAATTTTAGCCATCATTCGAAGCAGGTGTCGGTGATAATTCTTCTTTATCGAAAGTTGAAAAGTTTAATTATTGGAAATCATTATTTATAGGTGGGGTGGCTATGGCAATATCGGGATTAACTTTGAATAATGAAAATTACGATAAAGCAGTTGAGATTCTGAAAGATAGGTTCGGACAAAAACAATCTGATATCTTTGCCTACATGAACACGCTTTTGAAATTACAGCCTGTTCAGAGAAGTAATGATACTTCGGTTTTGCCAAATCTTTATGATAAAATTAACAATAGCATGAGAAGCTTAGAGTCATTAGGGATTAATACGGATTTGAATGGTAATTTATTGTACCCTATTTTAAATAGATGCATACCCGTTGAGTTGATGTTATTGTTCAATAGACAGCAGGTTGCAAGAGACGTAAAGGAACCTATAGTATCAGATTTGTTGAAATTTTTAAAAGATGAGGTAGAAGCATGCGAGAGAAGTTTTTCAGAACATGATGAGTCACCAATCGAGGTAACTAAGAGCAATTATCCACCCTTTAAGAAAACACAATTTGCATCCTTTAACAAAAAGTGTACTTCTGCTGCGACGTTAAACTTATCGGTTCGCGTGAGTGATGTTTAGTTTTTCATTGGTTTTAATTTTGTTTTGGTTGTATTTATACAGGTATGTTTGGGGTCTTAATAGTATGTGGTACTTTGGTACAGTAATTACGCTAAGACAGTAATATACACTCAGTCACTTCAGCTCTAACAACGTGGTCGCGGTAGCCTAGTGGTCATGGTTTCGGATTCGTGGCCGGCGGTTTTCGTTCAGTTGTGAAGACCCGCCCTTGACCGCTGAAGACCCGCCTTGTAGCTGGGGATGATGCACGTTAAATCTGTCGGGGCCCTAAGTCCTTCCGTTGACGTAGTATGGAAGTTAAGAGAGGGGGGGGGTTAGCTTAGGTGTCGTCCTCGTCACTTGACCGAGGTTCGTTGCCAATAGCCCTCGTGTTGCTTCTAGTGCAACGTTAATAAAAACTAAACTGAAACAACCCTTAATATAATTTTCAAAAAAATTGTAGATCCAAAGTATTGAAACAAAGCAGTACGCCCATATAGCTGTATTTGTCAAGATGAATGTACTGTTCTTGAACAATGTCAAGCTGATAATGCTCGGTTCATATCGATTCAGATTGCATTTCCGATCTTATCGAGTCCTATTTTAATTCTATAACTAAGGGCCAATAATATTTGGGTTTCACAATCACTACCATTTTTGCAAGGTTATTAAATCATTACAAGAATTCCACTAGTCAACGAATATGTTGGGTTCTATTTTCTAAGTGTTTCTGTACACTGAGTTATATGTTGAGAGGTTCAGCTTTATTAGTTTTCTTTAACATAAAGAAATTTCGTTCTAGTTCCGAGACTTGAATTTTTGAAGAAAAGGTAGGCTATATCACCGCGGTAGCCAATTTTTTGCTCTCTACATTTTAAAATAACACATTCTAGATCAAGGGTTCAAATTTTCACCAAAATTAAGGCACTCATTTAAGATAACTAGAACTCTCTTCTTTGAAAATGGCAGGATAAATTACTTTCGTTTTACTGATATTAGAATTTTCTTGTTTATGTAATAATTTGTATAATACAGCCACAGGGACACATTTCAGTAATTCTTACATTTGATGGAACTATCATAACAGATTTATAGCTTAAAAAAACGACTAGTATAAAATATACCTTATGAAACTAATCTTCTCACAATTTTTAGATTAGGTAAATTGTCTAGGGTGGTTACTGATTGCTGCAAAAACAACTTCATATCATTTGTCCTTCAAACACAACTGCCTTTTGAAACTACTCATATCATTATTATTTCTATTTTCCAGTTCAAGATGAAACAAAAAGGACAGCAAACAACAGTTTATATCGTTCTCAATTGACGAGCAAAGTATTTTCAAACAAGTAGTTAAATGTGTTTTGGAATTTTTTCATTTGTACCTGTCTTATTCATGTAATCTCAAAAAGCATTGGATGGATTGGTCCATTAGATTATTACTAGTAGATTGAGTTAAAATAGTTAAGGCTTTGTCCAGGAGAGCATTTATAATTGTCATTATATTAACAAACAAGTAATAAATATTGATTATTGTTCTAACGTCTCTTTGATTAACTTATTGGCTTTTAGCGTTAAAACATTGAGTTTAGCTATGGCACAAGAGGTAAACAGGAATGGGAATTAGAGGTTTGTTGTTGTTGATAGGCTTGAGAATTACTTACGATAATGGACATACCGTGTTAGCCCGAGATAAAATTAGACGATAAGCTGCCGACAATTGAGGTGTGGCAGTAGGGGTTCATCGCCTTTAGTGGTGGACAAAGTATCTAAGTAAACTAAGATGTAAATCATTGAAGAAAGGTATACAAAAGATGCAATGCAGCAAAGAGATATCCTCTACATAAGAACAGAGCTATTGGTGTTACGGCACCAGATGTGAATCTTGAAAGAAAGGATGATTCTTTCTAAACTGAAAAGATCAAGGAATGCCGCTTTAGCGGATATTGAAAGGAAAGACAAATAATTATGTACACATGCTGTAAATAATTCAGAGTAAGGAGTCCTGACTGCTTTCTTTTTGACATGTCTGTTCATCACAAATTTGGGAGAGTATTTTTTGAACCCGAACAATTACCGTGGACGACTGGTTTTTTGAATACTTGCGGATATTGCACTTCTGAACACTTGCGGGAGACATACATCCAACAGCTCTTTAGTTTTATCTAGCATTCCTTGAATTGATGTTTTCGTTTTTCTCGTGACTGTTTCAGATTTCGTATAATAGTGTGCATAATTATTTCAGAAAAATTCAAATTTTATTAGAAGTAGCTTTATAATCTAATTTTGTAGAATTTTTTTTAAATATATATTTAAAAGAATGCCTATACGGGAACTTTAGATTGAGAAAGAACTTGCTTTGTTTGAAGAGCTCCTTTCTGATGGATCAGAGTAATCTTCAGAAACAAGTAAGGAAGAAAATTTCACTTTAGTCTGTGCAGAAAAAAAATATGCCTTATTTTTAAAAGAAATGTAAATGTATTTCAACTAAAATTGTCTTAAGTTTATAAAATAGTTTTAGCATTATACTATGAAAATTAAATATGCATAAAAAAGCTATACTTAAAGTAATTGACATATTTTCGTTCAAATTATCACTCTCAAAAATAAAAATACAACATTATAAAGTTTAATTTTTCAAAAGTGTTTTGTGATCCTTATATTTGCCAAATTAACTAAAATAATATAATATTTTATGAAAGTACTTATTATTTCTTCGAAGGAGTACGAAAAAGTGAGTGTACAAATAACATGTCCTAGAGGTGTGGTATATTATTTATATTGGGTCTTAAAAATCAGGAAATGAATAAAAATTAATTTTATGGCTTGATATTGTGTCCTTTTAACATTATTAATGCATATCTGATAAATGTTTGCAAAAATTTAATGTTTTTTAAATACCCACCTCTAAAGGTTAATCGCTTGAAAATTGACAAAATAATTTTTTTTTTTTTTAAAAAAAAAGTGTTTCAGGGAAAGGCAAAAATGATATCAAAATAATTAGGTAGGATTGAAAATACTATCATAAACATCAAGGCCATATAAGTAGATTTTAAGATTTTATTCTCACAAGTTTTGCTTTATTATGAGCTCTAATGTGGAAATTAAATAATTGCAACAGGGAAAATAATACCAGTCATAAGTATATCTTCTAGATAAAGGAAAAAAATTACATATATGAAGAATTCAAGTATCAAACACCTTTATTTGAATACACAATATGACAAAACACTAATACAATTTTTCACGTATATTAAAGAAAAAAAAAAGTTAAACTGCTTCAATGTTAACTTGAGAATTTATACATGTTTTACATAAAATATAAAACATCTATATTTGAATACAAATATATGAAATACTTAATACACAATTTTTGACAAATATATGATGAAACACTTCATAAAATTTTTTACAGCCCAAAATACAGCAAAAACACTTGTTACATACATTGATTTAAGACTTGATACAAAAAAAGTTGCATATAAAATATGCATAAAAACCCTTTTATTCGAATACAATGCATGATGAAATACTTAACAGTTTTTTACAACTTGGATACATTAAACAATACTAGTTTAATTTTCACATAAAATTTCAGATGAAATACTTAATGGCATTTTTTTTACTAATATATAACAAAAGATTTAACGCAATCGACAAATAGTAGCATAAATTTCTTTGCGAGCCGCAATCACATCCTCAGCATTAAACCAGTTATGTACATCTGGCACAGGCACGTTAAATAGGGATGTGTTCTGAAATAGAAAAAAATAATACAATTATAAGATCCAGAAAGATCAAAGTGAAAGATAATTTAAATTCTGATGTATTATAAAAGTAAGCATACTTCTTTCGGTAAATTCGTAAAATAAACTATTTTTAGACCTTAAAATAAGTTATATTGGCGATTATTTCTTCTGCCAATGGTTAATGACATATTTCTAGGACATTTTTTAGGGAAAAGGGAAAAAAACTAATACACATATTGCTTAAATACACAAGAAATATAAAATCTTGTACATAAATGAAATACTTAAAACAATTAACTACAGTTTTCAGTAGGTACAAATAAATCTTTGCATTCAAAATTTTACTTTTTTTTTTACATCAATCTACATGCAAAATATCTTTCTTCCAATGTTTTTAACAGTATATCAATTGAAAAACTAATTTCTATAGTTAATTAATTACTAAAGCACGAAATATTTTTTAGCAAAATATCTCATTCCATTAAATAGACCTTAAATTTATGTTAATTACATTTAATAAGGTTTGAATTAACAAAAAAAAAAAAAAAAAAAAAAAAAATTGTTTATACAAAAAGAAAATCTCCTGTTACATTTTCTTAACTAAATTATCAGATCAAATAATACATCTACACCAATAATTAATTGTGCAGACAAACACAAACCTTAAAGAACATTTCTACATTCTTTAACAAATACACTCCACAATCATAAGCATTATGTTGTTGAGGAGATGGCAGCACATGTATCTCCATCTTCTTGAAATCTAAATCACATTCATATTGCTGACCATGCATAATTTGTAAACACCTACAAAAAAGAAAATACTACTCAGATCTCAAAGTTATCTTCAAGTTATTAGTGCTAAGAAAAAAAATGCATATCGAATGAAAATGTGTGTTTGTTAGTGGTATAATCATGAATTTTTTCTTGGGTAAGAACCCACATTTTTAAAGTAAATTGGCTCTTTTTTAAGATTAATCTATGAAAAATTATTCAGAATTGCTTTTTGGAACTTATCACATTTATGCCACAAAAATAAAATTTATTTAAAAATCATTCTATTTTTTTCAATAATTTACACTCTCAATTGTGTATTCCTTTTTAGCTTTGTATATTCTATATCGTTTCAATACCAATTGTTTCAAAATGTCTTTATAATTACTATATTATTTAGTACTGAAAGACATCTGATTACTTCACCAAATTCCATTTCTGGGAAAAGTTTCATAAGTATACTACTTTTTCAATTAATTCTAGTAAAACATTTTACATGAGAATATAGTAAGAATAATGATTAACATTTTATGTTTCTTAAGTACAGTAAGTTTTGACATATGAAAAAAAATTAGCAATTTAAATTTCTAATACATTTGCAGATAGATATTTGGAAAAAAAAAAAAAAAAAAAAGTATTAATAAACAATTTTGTATCAAAATTAAAAACATCCTAAACCTTAAATTCCTCCCTTCCCTACCAGCCTATATTTAAACTTATTTATTTAAAATACTGAATATATATAAAAAACAGCTACAATTTTCTTTTCAGTTTTAACAAAAAATTATACATTTGAAACATAATTCTGACATAAACCTCAATTTTCACATGCATTATGTCATATTGTGTGATAAAATGGAATAATTTTTTAGAAAAATTATCTTGATAAAATTTTTATGGATGAATATGATAGAAAAAGAAATGTCCTAAGTGGTCTTTGAGCTCTAACTTACAACAAAACTTCAGACAGAAGAAATGCTCTATTATTAATATAAATTCCCCTGATTATAACACATACAATCTTTTAAAAAATAGCATAGTATTTTCTTAAGAAATATAATAAATATAAAAGATATAATCGTTGAAACTTTTTTTTTATGTAGCATAATTCAAAACTGATGTAAAGAATTAATTTTTAAAAAATGCAATTAATACAAAAATATAATTGCATTTGGAACCTTTATATATATATATATATATATATATATATATATATAAAAATATATATATTTCTATTTTATATTTTATATATAAGAGATGGTATTTTTTAAAATACTATCAATTACAAAATATATAATTGCATTTGAAACTTTTTTTTTAATAGAGATTGTATTTTTTTTTAAATACGATCAATTATAAAATATATAATTGTATTTTTGGAACTTTTTTTCTTACGAAGGGAATGTATTTTATTACAACGTTTTTCTGAATTTCACTTGGTGTGTGTGTGTGAGTGTGTGTGTCATCAAATTTTCGATCGTTAATTTAACCAATTTCCCATCAAGCTAGAGCTTTGAAATGTCGGGAATCGTTCGTATTCGCCTAACAATGCAATATTTAGACGTTTGCGACAAGTTTTAACTAATATTTCAATAATTTTAATAAGTCAAAATATTCTTTCCTCTAGGCGCTTTTAGGATTGAGGAAAATTTTTCCCCCCCTCTGGGAACACCGGGCACTCCCCACACCACATGACGCCTCGTAAAACTATTGTACTCACAAAGGGGAGATACTATCTCCCTTTACTATCTCCGAGATAGTAAGGGTTGCTGACTTTTAGTCAATAATCATGAGCAAGAAAGAAAGTTTCCAATATTTGGCACCATGTCTTATCACAATAATTTTTTCTGAATTCTGGTTCCCATTTTTTTTTTTTTAATAGAATGGCTTACAAACTTTCAAATGCATGTTTTGATTTTATGAGTATTATGAATTTTTTAATACGCTCACAAATGTCTCTTTTTTAAGTAAATTTTAAAGTTAAAAATAACCAACAGTTTTAACTAATATTTCAATAATTTTCTTTAATAAACTTTGCCACCATATAAAAATGTTGTTTTTAAAAACGTTGGTTTTTATATCGAATTATTTAAATATAATCAGTTACAAAATATATACTTGTATTTGGAACTTTTTAATATGAGAGAACGTATTTTTTTGTAAATACGATGGATTACAAAATATATAACTTTATTTGGAGTTTTTTTTTTATTAGTGAGTGAATTTTTTTGAAATACTATCAATATAAGAAATATATTATAATTTTTTTATGTAGCAGGGTTCGAAACTGATACAAATAATTCATTTTTTAAAATACAGTTATTATAAAAGGTATATTATATAGAATTGTATATTTATGTAGCGGAGGAAAGCCTTATTACTCAGCTTTTCTAAGAATCTTTCCTACGTCATCGTGTGTGACGTAAGCACAATTGGACGACTACCACATTGGAATGTTAATTTCTGTGTTTTGCAATCTTAGCACGTTTCGAAAAAACCTTCAACTCCTCTAAGTAAAGACTCCCCGAGATGTCTATTAGGATGGGATTATGGTCGCTGGGGAGTTCGTTAATACTTTCTTTATTATAAAATGAGATATTTTTAAGCATTGCAAAATCTATATTAGAGTTGGTATGGAAAATGAGTAGGAGAGTCTGGGGTGGCTATTTGATAGTTGTAGTTATTGCTTGGAGTGTCAATTAATTTACCAGACCTGTTTATCCTTTGTCTATTCCATTTTGAAGTTTGGCATTGAAATCGCCGATTAAAATGCCAGAGGGGTTATCTATGAGAATATTATTAGAGATCGTTAACGTTGATGATATAATTAGGGGGATGGTAAATTATGAAGAGGGTGAAAAATTGATTATGTCGGCTTATTGATGTAGACAGTAGTATTTTCCGAGATGGCGGTACTTTTGATGACCATATGATGACCTATTCTGTTTTTTTTTTTTAACTAAAATGGCAGTAACTAACGGTTCTATCTGAACGATATATATTGCAATTTGGAACTTTGAATGTGTCAGGTGGGTTAAAATGAGTTTCCTGGACTCCAATAATATCGTGGTCATGGGTGTCAATAAAATTTTGAAATTCTCCTATTTTTGCTTTCATGCTGTTGGTATTCCATCTGGCAATGAGAAGGAGGGGTTACTTTTTTTGGGGGGGGGGGGCTATTGAATGCTACGTCTAGAGGTTGATCATATTATGACTCCCGCCCGACCCGGGCTGCCATAACTAGATTCAATTATTAAACACTAAGACACAGTAACCAATCAAAGAGACACTAGAACAATATTAACGGAATTTATTAACTTCTATTTACTATAACAACAACTATAAATGCTCTCCTAAGGAAGATTTCTATTAACCAAATTCAACCCACCAATAGTAATCTAACAGACTCTTACCACTAATCCTTCTTCGACTGCAACTCAGACTCTGGATCAACTGTTGAAAACAGCAGTGACTAAACCTCTTGCATCAATCTTTAATCTAATCACCTATTTCCAACTCTCTTTCCACTTCTCCTTCAGCCTCTGTTGAAGATGGTATCCACCAAGCCAAAAATAGGGAGAGCAGTCAGTTTAAATACACATTTATTTAACAGTCTCTACGTGCCAACCACACATGAGCAAACACTTACACCATTTACAAACCATACAAGGCCTCCAAACATCCCATATTATAACTCAACCAGCCTTTGCGGTCAGGAGAAATTACATCAAATGCAAGAAAATAACCTGCCTTACGCGGTCAAGATCCAAGAGCATTCTGAAAATATTACCCATGAACCCGTGCGCTCTCACTTACACGAGAAAAGGCGCCTCCTGGCGGGATCCGAGTAATTTATTTCCAACAGCCTCTCTTTCCACTTCTCTTTCAGCCTCTCTATAACTTCTCCTTCAGCTTCTCTATAACTTCTCCTTCAGCTTCTCTATCGCGACTTTCAGTCGGAGTTTATATATTTCCTAACTCTCCCGCTTCACTTCATTTATACTTGCTTCCTATCTACATATTCACGTTTCATTTTTGGTTGGGCAAAGGTTGTTTAGCAAAAGCAATCAATCTTAATTAAAAGTCCCCAAGGTTAGTGAAGAGAAACCGCGAATAGCCCAATGTCACAATATCTGTAACTATATTGAATGATTTTTCTAATTTTAAAAATATGTTCATATCTTAATAGTAAAAACTGCTCCAATAGTTTTGAAAAGATGGAAGGTTTGGGAAAATTTTTTTGAGATTGAAAATTTGAAATAAATTTTTAATGTCATTTAGGAAGGAGTAACTATTATTGCTATTGCCTTTTGCAGGTGTGGAAATTTTGTCCGAGTTGTTTTGATTGTTATTATTTTTTGCAATTCCCCCTTTTCTTCCCAATAATTTGTAACTGGTGGAGGAGGGGGTTTGAAATTGATGGAATTCTGTGGACATTCGGAGTAATTAGCTATGTGGTGTTCCCCACAGTTGTAACATTTTAGTGGAATATTTTGGGTTTTGGTGCAGGATTTGGTGTCATGATTACCTGTGCATTTTTAAACATCTGAATTCTTTTGTGCAGAAATGGGAGCAGTGGAAGAGACTTTGGCAACAGTAACACTGATTAGGGGTTTGCCGTTTGCGCAAGGATTCAATTTTGACAGATAGATGTTCTATGCGATTGATTTGAAATATGGGTTTGTGTTAGCTTCCTTTTTTGGGTAATGTTACCCGAAATAGTGGAAGGGGTTGGTTATTTTTTATCTTAATACTGAGCATTTGGAGAAATCTAAATTACTTTCTGCTAGTTCTTGGATGTTCACTGTAGTGTCATAATTACTGGGAAGCTCTTTGATTACCATTTTCAAAATTCTTTCACTGGGCAATTCAAGTGTATGGGATTCAATCTCTTTCGAAGATGTAGCTTCGGTAAGTTGAGTAAACTTTTAAGTTTTTATTTTTGTAGTTTCCCTTAACCCTTTCAGGGAAGGTGGTATATTTTTTAAACCACATTTTTAGCACATTAAAAATCTTAGTAAAGTACGTTTTTTCCCCCCAACATTTATCATCACATGGTAGCTTATAGTTTTATTTATTTAAATTAGATGGCAGAACCATGCAAAATAATTATTAAAATTATTGCTTTGATTTTAATGAAAGCTCTTAACAAATGGTTATTTTGTGCTTCACAGAAATCTTTCTGAAATGATTTGAAAATTTTAAATTCAGGAGCTGCCTAATCTTCATCTTTGAAACTTTATTTAAATACTACTAATTACTCAAAATAAAATATATAAAGTATTGGTTTCATACTCTAAATTAAGTGGTATCATAATTACACCACCGCCCCTATAGAGCACACAAAGGGGTTAGTGAGCAACAGGTGGCAGCACTGAAAATTTCGATTCAGACTGATATGTGACGGTTCGCTTTGTTTCAGTGAAAAATAGAAGTCATAAATATGTTTTCGATTTTCAATGTGGCAAAAATCAGAATTATTCTCTAAGAAAAGAAATTTATCAACGCGGTGCATGTCCACAAAAAAAAAAAAGAAAAAGAAAACCGCAGGGGTAAAAAAAGGATATCTGAAAACCAAAACTATTGCAAAGAAAATAATCGAAAAACAGAATTTCAAGGAATCGAAGACAGAACTGGATGGAGGCAGCAGATTAGGGACTTGTCGTCTTTGATAGATATGGGACTTGTTAACGATCATGTATATAAAGTGTTAGTATGAGATAAAAAAAATAGATGATAAGCTACCGGCAAAAGAAAGGCGAGAATAGGAACTCATTGCCTCTAGAGGTAGCTTTATCAAAGGGTCTAAGAAAACTGATATATAATTAATTGATAATTGGTAACACAAAAAGTACAATACAGCAAAGAGATACCCTCTTTATAAGAACAGAGTCCTCGGCGTTTGGATTCCAGCATCCTGTTAATAACTTAGAGTAAGGAGGATTGGCCTTTTTTTTGTTTGTTTGTTTGACACGTCTGTTCATTACATGTTGGAGGGTATGTTCTGAATAGGTTCAATTACCATAGTCAGTTAGTTTTTGAACTTTTACAGAGACCATGCAACGAACAGAATTTTAGGTTCATCTAGAATTCATTTAATTCATGTTTTCATTTAATTCTCGTGACCGTTTCAGATTTCGTATAACAGTGTGCATGAATATTTCAGAAAAACTCATATTTTATTTTCAGTAGCTTTATAATCTAGTTTTAAATAAGTTTTTAAATATATATATTCTAAAATATATCTTTACAAGAATGCCTATACGGGTCGCCCTTTCAATTGAGGGGGAACTTACTTTGTTTGAAGAGCTTCCTTCTGAGGGATCGGAGTTATCTTTAGAAAGAAGTGGGAAGAAAATTTCATTTCAGTCTGTGCAGTAAAAAATATGCCTTATTTTTAATAAATTTGTATATGTATTTCAACTAAAATTGTCTTAATAAGTTTATAATATAGTTTTAACATTAAACTATGAAAATTATATATGAAAAAGCTATACTTAAATTAATTGACATATTTTCGCTCAAATTATCACTATTAGAAATAAAAATACAACATTATAAAGTTCTAATTTTTTCAAAAGTGTTTTGTGATCCTAATGTTTGCCAAATTAACTAAAATAATACAACTTTTTGTGAAAGTATTTATTATTTCTTCGAAGGAATACGAAACAGCGAGTGTACAATTAAGATGTCCTAGAGTGGCGGTGGTATATTATATATACTGGGTCTTAAAAATCGAAAAAAAAGAAAAAAAAATCAAAATTAATTTTACCGCTTGATATTGTATCCCTTTTGCAAATTAATGATTATCAGATGAATTTTTGCAAAAATTTAATGTTTTTTATATACCGCTCCTCAAAGGGTTAAGTTCTGAATTAGTTATTTATATGAGAATTTTTAGAATTTTAGTGGAGTTTTTGGTATTGAAGATAACTATGTGAAGGTGTGCCTTTTTTTTCTTCAGTTAAGCTGCCGGGAAAGTTTTTATAATAAGTGTGATCTTTTGCCGGTTGTTCATGTATGTCAGTTATAAATTTGCAATTGTTTTCGCAATCAGCTAATTCTCATCATCGTCTTCTGAAAGTTCAGAAAATTTTTTAGAAGTGATTAGAATGAAATCCTTTTTTTTAATATTTTTTTTAATTTCAACTATGAATTTAGGGGAGTTTAATTTTCTTTTGCTTTTAACTTCTGTAAATTCTTTTATTCTGCTAGAGCTATGGATGGGAGAAGTAGTAATCTAAACAATGTTTTTATTTGAATGAACCTGAGCAGTTAGATCTGAAATTTTTATTTGCAAGAGTCCTTGAAAAGTTTCTAGATTAAATTTTAGGCCAACATTTTCTTTCGTTTAATTTAGTTAATTTTCAGGTTAAAGTCGCGTGTTAATAGGTTTTGCCTAATGATTCTTAAATTTTCAAGAGTGCCGGATGGGAGATCCGCTGGAGCATAGTAATTTTTAAACAAATAATCAGTAACATTAAAATTATAATTAATCTTATCCTGGCTAACATATTTAACAAAAAATTGTATGTATCAGAATTGAGCAAGATGACACTAAGAATGGCACTTACCTTTGTGTTTGGAAACATTTCGTGAAGAGCTGCAAGAAGATTATCCATTATGCATTCCAAAGGGTTCACTAGATTATTGTGGTATGACTTTTAAATTATATAGTCAAAGTAACAGTCTTGAGGCACTAGGCACCAGTACTTTTACTAGCCTCCACCATGGCTAGATTGCTTTAAAAATTACTGCATTGTGGGGTAAATAATATAAGCAGTCCTAAAATAAATGGAAAATCAATAGTCCAAGGAGCCTAGAATCCAGAAAAGCATAGACTGCAAGAAAGAATATTTGCAACATTGTCGATGTAAAGTTATTATTACTTGTTAAATTTGAAAAACCAGAGCACGTAGGAACTCGTCGAGGGGAAAGCCGTAGCGACTCGCTGATAGAAAGTGGATGACACACTGTTGAAACCAGCAACCCGTTTCCGGGGTTGGAGAGATGCGACTTCTCCCTATGAAGTCAGGTGTGGAAGTCGTTAAACACCAAACTTTGAGCTTCAAATGAGGTTAGAAATTATATTACCCTGTTAACCTGTCAGTATTGGTTATTTGTAGCAACTCTGTATTTCTACTGCATATCTCAATACTTTTTTGATCTTTACATTCAATTAGTACATGAGAAGTGCATAATTTTATAATTATTTAATAATGTTTTTAGCTAATTTAGACCTTTATTAATTTTATTTAGTCAGATGTGACATGCAAGAAAAACAATTTATTAAAATTAAAGAGAATATTTTTTCTTTCATAAAATGTTTAGAAGTTTGTATTAACCCAATATTTTTTTCAGCTATTGTATACTTCATAGTTTGAATGTTAAAGTAAAGCAAATTGTGTCAAATCCACTGAGAGAGATTGATATATATCATAAATCTTCAATGTGAAATGTATGATAATGCGTTTGTGACGGCTGCCCATTCCTGATTGCTTCTTGTGCCATAGCTAAACTCAATGTTTAAACACTAAGAATCAATAAGTCGATCAAATAGACGTTAGAACAATAAATACACAATTTATTAACTACTTGTTAATATAACAAAAATTATAAATGCTCTCCCGGACAAGGGCCTTAACTGTCTAAACTCAATCTACCAGTAATAATCTAACTGACGGTTACCACTAAGCCTTCCTTGACTACAAACATACATTAACCAGCCAATAACTTGTAACGATTCTCGGCTCCGACTTCAACTCCGACTCTGGAACAATTGTTGAACACTGGAATCACTCAACTTCAACTTCTCGAACCACTCAACCTCCTACTTCAACCTCTCTATCGCGACTTTCAGTCTGAGTTTATATATTTCCTAACTCTCCCGTTTCACTTTATTTCTACCTGCTTTACATAATCACATTTCATTTTTGGTTGGGCAAAGGTTGTTTATCAAAAGCAATGAATCTTAATTAAAAGTCTCCTAGGTTAGTGAAGAGAAACCGCGAATAACCTAACGTCACAAGTTTGCTTTCAAGATAAAATTAATAATACACATTATTAAATAATTAATAAAAGAGTGATGTCCATAAAATGAAATTTAGTGAAATAGTAATCCACAGTTTCATGAACTTTTACATGATGGCTGTGGATGCTTAAAAGAGTCGAAATGTAACATTTATTGCGGGCATCAAGAACATGCTTCTTTCGCTGATGGAATAAATAATATTAATTCTATTTTTTAAGGTACATGCACTAGCTATATGCCAAGCTTTATATGATCTGACTGAGCCAAATAAAAACTTGTTAATGTTGTCAGATAGTTACTCTGTTTTATCTGCAATCCAAAATGACTGTATTCAATTTCGGAAAGTCATTCATTGATAAATTAGGAAGATTTTTATCTGATCTCGATTTCATAATTAGTCGATTTTACTTAAGATTTTGGCACACTTAAAAATCTTTTGGAATGAACAGGAGGATTGTGACATTGGTCTATTCGCAGTTTCTCTTCACTAACCTTGAGGACTTTTAATTAAGATTGATTGCTTTTGCTAAACAATCTTTGCCCAACCAAAAATGAAACCTGAATATGTAGATAGAAAGCAGGTAGAAATGAAGTGAAGCGGGAGAGTTAGGAAATATATAAACTCCGACTGAAAGTCGCGATATAGAGGTTGAAGGAGGAATTGAAAGAGGTGGAAAGAGAGGTTGAAGTGGTTGATGTTGAATAAAAGTGGCGTGATTCAAGAGATTTAGCTATTACAGTTTTCAACAGTTGATCCAGAGTCTGAGTTGCAGTCGAGGAAGGATTAGTGGTAAGAGTCTGTTAGATTACTATTGGTGGGTTGAATTAGGTTAATAGAATTCTTCCCCGGGTGAGCATAAATAATTGTTGTTATATTAATTAGAAGTTAATAAATTCCGTAAATATTGTTCTAGTGTCTCTTTGATTGACGTACTGTGTCTTAGTGTTCAATCATTGAATTTAGCTGTGGCACAAGAGGCAGTCCGGATCGGGCAAGCGTCACAGGATAGCAGGTCGAATGTTTACAAAGACTGTGTTGCCCTAGAAGACATCATTTGTGATATTTTGCGAGGGAGGAAAAAAAAACAATTAAGAATTTTTGTTCCAGGAAATATTTAGAAATCTTAGGGAAAATACCAACTTTTAATATATTATCAAAGTAAACAAAAAAACAGAAGGGAGGATATACTGAGTACTCAAATCATCAGCCAAGTGATTATAAGTCCAAGGATTATATACTATTCAATTTACATGATAATGCATTGTGTCGCGTATCTCTAACCCTATAAACAGTTAGGGACATATTGACCCACCTTCCTATGAATTAATGTTAACATTACTGTCTATTCATTTTAATGTCTTTCCTTTTTTGGCTAGTTTTGAGGGAAGAGGTCATGAAATGTTCTTTTTATAAGAGAAATTCAGTTTTAAATCCATATCTTTTTCATTTAAGTTTATTATGTGTTACATTACGGTCACACGTAACAAACTTTATGAATTGATTGACGACATTTTGATTGAATTAGAGATTTGCACCTACCTTAATGGAAACATGATGCAGCAATGAGCCCCGGTCGCGGGTAGTCGGGAAAATCATTAAGAAGAAACTAATGTGTGAGGAAGAGTAAAGAAATCTATTTAAATTGGCGCGCGACCTTGTAAATGACAAATGAAATCCCCATCAAATACATGAAATCTCCCTCAGAAATAGTCATAATTCGCAGGTCTTGGCTCAAATCTCTAAGAGATTAAATGTGCAATGACCTGAACCTGTACTCGTGAGAACAGAACTCAGGGTAAAACAAGAAATTACCTTTGCCAAGAGGCACGGTCAAAACATACGTTTTTATTGCGAACGGATTCTTAAAGGTAAACCCATAATCTAGGTAAAGCCACGCAAGTCACAATCTTCCTTGCTGTTCAAACAATATAGTGTAATCGTCGCTCATTGAATAAAACAACACGAGTCATTGACTTAAGCGGCTCTTGCATGAATCAGTTAAAGATCTTTGCAAGGAAACAGGTAACATGGCAACCATAACAATCGATTTTATGCAAAAAATCTACCACTGTCTTGCATACCAATAATTTTTTTTTTTAAATTTCTGTTAACTGTAGGTTCATTGTTTTGATATTTACGGCATGGTGTAGTGATTTAAGTAAAAATTTGATCCATGCCATAAAAATATAAATAAGACATAAGGTTAGCATATTAATTATATATTTCGAATTTAAAATTACATTAAAGGTCATTACAGAAATTACAGTAATAAAATAAGCAAGGGAAGAGCGCGTGCTCTTTAGGCCGTGTCAGTCAGAGAAAGAGAGTGTTCTCAGGAGGAGAGAGGGTATCTTCACGTTTGATCATATTAGTTCACTTCTCTGCTGCAAGCTAATTCCAGTTAAGGGGAATTAAAGTGGTTTCCGAGGGACCCACAGTACTCCCCCCTGAGTACCAAAGGTATGGAAGTCTAATAGAGTTTTGCACAAGAGAGAAGGTTCTCGGTTTTACCTAAAGTTTATCAAAAGTCGCAAGAATTTTGGTTTAAATTTAAACTTTCTACCAGAGAGAGTCATGGGCACACCTGAGTCAAGTCTAGGAGCGTACACAACTGGACTGTCCCTTTTATGCTCAGGGAAAGGTTCTCTTGTTGAGTTGGTGTCATTCAACCGGAAAGCTGGCTTAAGCCAATCAATGCTTACAGTGGTAGTCCTGTCATTCCTCTTGATGATAAAATGATCGTCAGTCCTACTCAGAACATCAAATGGTCCTTGATAAGATGCTGTCAATTATGGCTTTAATCAATCAACTGTGACAAAGACATTAGAATAGGTATTGAAGACTGCATACACGAAGCATGAGGTAGATGAATGATAGGAAGCAGGAGTTGACCTAAGAGTCCTGAATGTATCTCTCAGTTTTAAGAGACACTCAGCGGGATCAGTTGGAGCCTGACTTGGTGACTCAAAAAATTCTCCTGGCAGCACAATGGTTTTTCCAAACACCATTTCAGCGCAAGATGCTTTGAGGTCCTCTTTGATGCATGTTCGTAGACCAAGCAGGATCACTGGTAATGATTTTGTCCATTTGGTATCGTGGCATCAAAGAACTTGTTTAAGGGAACGATGGAACCGTTCTACCAAGCCATTCGAAGAAAAGTGGTATGGAGTAGTTCGGATACGCCGTATTCCCAACCTGGATTTCAGGCTGGAGAAGAGATGAGACTGGAACTGGCATCCTTGATTTGTGGTTAGGATAGAAGGTACTCCAAAGCGTGATACCCAGTTAGCAATGAAGCTTTTTGCCACGGTTTCTGCAGACGTATCACTGAGAGGAATGGCCTCCGGCCATCGGATGTAGCGATCGATGCGTGTCAACAGGTTGGTAAAGCCATCAGAGGGGGGAAGTGGTCCAACTAGATCATGTTGAAATCTTGCTGGGGTTGAAGCGAAAAATTGTATGGGGCTCACAGTATGCCTCTGGACTTTCGATCGTTGGCATACTATGAAGCATTGTGCAAGTGATGTCTTTCAGCATGGATGTCCAAATAAAGCGGTCTTGGATGAGACACTTTGTGGCACGAATACCTGGATGGGAGAGATTGTGGAGAGAGCAAAATACTTCAAAGCGAAGTTTCTTTAGAACATAAGGCCGTACTTTTTTTTCTACTGACATCGCACAATACTTCAAGAGCATGTCCAATTTAAAAAAGTTTTTAATTAATAGAACAGTCATTGGAAGATATTAAAGTTTTAAGTTCTTCATCATTGGTTTGATTATTGGCTTAATGTTGAAGATCAGTTGTTGAGTGATTAAATGCATTAATTCTTCAAAGATAATCTGCCACAGAGTTATTAGGTCCTAGAATATGTCTGATATAAGTGCTGAACTGCGATATGAAATAAAGAGGCCTTGAGTTGACAGGGAGAACACAAGTCCGAGATGTTAATAAACGCAAATGTTAAGGGGTGATGGTCTACAAATATTATGAAACTATGTCCTTCTAACTGGTGCTGGAAGTGTTTTATTGATAAATATATAACAAGAATTTCCCTGTCATATGTGTTGTATTTTGTTTCTGTTGCACTTAGTTTCAGAGAAAAAAATACGATAGGTTTAGGACCTGGAATATATATATTTTAGAGATCCAGTTTCGGGACAGAAACTTATTCTCTGTTGATAGTGAATAAATCGAACGGAAATAAACTTGAAAGAAAAGGTTGAAATAGTATAAAGTGACTGATTTCAGAGGAAATCAGTAGAGAAAAAGAGACTAAAAGAAAGTAAAAGTTTCGATCGAATGTGAAGGCGATCGGTGGGAAGGGAGGAGAGAGTAGCTAAGGTAGGGAGAGTGGGTGTATGCGACTTCGAGCAAGGCGATTCGTTCGCTTAAACCCGAGACGGAGGGGAGTAGAGAAGTGGAGAGTGTGAGGGGAAAGTGGGAAGGAGAAGTTGGTGGTATGGAAAGAGAGGGGGGCTGTCATTGGAGGGTAGGAGTGGGTGGTTGGTGTTGGAGAGTAGGGGTGGGAGATGGTAGGAAAGTGACGGTAAAGAAGTAATAAGATAGTAAATGAAATAATACTTGGAATGAAAAAATTTAGATGGTTTCTTGACGAAACATAGATTGATGAGGGTAAGGGTATCTTCCAATAGCTTGTAGGTACATTTTTTGCTCTTCTATTGTTGGTTTCTTGTGAGTCTTTTTTTCGTAAAATCTATTTGCTTGGTGGACCATTTCTTCTGCGATGGAAGGAGTGTTCAGTTCATCATGTAAGATTTTTAGGGCTAAAATTTTTAATGCTCCTGCCACACACCTCAGAGATTTATTTTGTATGGCTTGAAGTTTAATTATATTTCTCTTAGAAGTGCAACCCCAAATGCTGCATGCATAGAGAAATAGAGGTCGTAGTATCATTTTGTAAATGAGGAGCTTGTTATCGATCTATAACACGCTTCTTCTATTGATGAGATGATGGATCGTGAAGTATTTCTTCCAGTAAGCTTTTTCGAGGTTTGCAATATGTATACTGTAACTTAATTTTCTGTCGAGAGTGATGCCGAGGTACTGCACTTGGTTGGTCCAGGTTATTGTTCTATTTAGAAGTTGTAGGGGGGGAGAGAGGTTGAGTTACTCTTTTTCTCAAGAGTATTGCGTTTGATTTGTCGGTATTTACTTGGATCTTCCACTTAAACAACCATTTTTCACACGAAAGCAGGTACTTTTGGAGTCTTTTTTCTTACGGTGTCAGGTCTTTTGTCATGTGTTAAAATTGCAGTATCGTCTGCAAATAAGCATATTGAAATGTTTTCCATGCCAGGGAGATCGCTTGTGAAAATAGAAAATAAAATTGGCGAGATATGCCCTCCTTGCGGCGTACCTGAGGAGATTGATTTCTGTTCTGAAGTGATTTGGTTAATTTTTTCTTTAAAGGTTCTGTTTTTCAGGTAGCTTTTTATGATGTAAATTAGATAGTTTGGGAAATTAAGGTGAATCATCTTGTATAAGAGACCTTCATGCCAAACACGATCGAAAGCTTTGCTTATGTCTTGAAACACACAACCGGTGACTGTTTTAGTGTTGTAGCCTTCGGTAATCAGATTTGCTACCCGGAGCAGTTGGTGCGCTGTGGATGTTTTGGCTCGGAAGCCATGTTGGTAGGTAGGAATGATTTGTTTCTCCTCGTAATGATTTTCGACTCTTTTTAGTAGAATTTTCTCAAAGATTTTACCCAGTGAACTGGTTAGGTTTATTGGTCGATATTTAATTGGAAGTTGATGATCTTTGCCAAGTTTTGGAATTACCGTTATAAGTGCATTTTTCCCTGAGGAGAGGAAAATATTTTAAAATGAGACATTCGTTAAAAATTTTTGTAATATAGGTAATGGCATTGATTGGTAGGACTTTTAGTGCGATATTTTTTATATGATCTTCTCCTGGAGCTTTCTTGTTGTTCAGTTTTAGTATTAAATCTTTGACTTCTTGTGGGCTTGTGAGCGGTGGGGTGGAGGTGTCAGGAGGTTGGTTTAAGAATTCTTGAACACAGCTGAGTACTCGATCGGTATGAAAATCATTGCAAGGAGTTCTATTCTATTGTTAGGGAATTGGGCTTGGAGTGAGTCAGCAAATCAAAAAGGCAAGGATAAAATTGGCTTTATCCTTGGTGCTATATTGAAGTCCTGTGGGACCGAGGAGCGGGGGAATTACTTTTGTGCCTTTATTGCTAGTTCTGGATACTAATTTGAAGATAGAGGTGTCCTCCGGTGCGGCCATTTTTAAGAATGATTCCCATTTGTCATTCTTGTGTTTTTTCAATTCTCTTTTAATTTCATTTTGGATTCTGTTGAAGTCAGTTTTATAAGTTGGATATCTTGTATTTTGCCATAATTTTCTTATTCTATTTTTTTCTCTTATTTTTTCATGGAGTGGGGCTGGGATGGTGTATACATATCTGTGAATAAACTTGGTGGTACTGGAAGATTCCACTGCTCTTGAGAAAAGTGTGGAGAAATTCACAGCCGCATCGTCTATATCTTGAGTGGTTGATATTAGAGGGTTGCCTGGAGTTATGAGTGCTAAGTGAGTTTGGAATTTAGTCCAGTTAATTATTTTTTTTTACAGTTAGTTTTTTTTACAGTTGTTTAGAGGTACTTGCGCTTCAGCTGCATGGGGTAAAAAATGTCTATAAAAGTTTAACATGGCCAAAAAACACCTGAGTTGTGAAATAGTATCTGGATTAGGAAAATTTGTTATTGCCTCGACTTTATCAGGAAGTGATTTAACACTCTTGGCTGTTATTAGACAACCCAGAAATTTTACAGATGTTTTGTCTAAAACACATTTATCGGGATTTGATTTGAGATCTTGATATCTTAAACGAGAAGAAATTTGATATAGATGGCCAAGGTATTCATCCTCGGAGGAGGATGTAATGAGCAAGTAATCAAAATATGGGGTACAAAATTCTAGATTAGATAAGACTTAGTGCATGTACCTTTGAAATGTTTGACCAGTATTTAGAAGTCCAAAAGTAGTTTATTCAAAAAAAAAAAAAATGGGATAGTTACTGCAGTTTTAGGAATATCGGGAGGATATATTGTTATTTGATGATATGCACGGGCCAAATCCAAAGTAGAGAATATAGTTTCTCCATACAGATTGTGAGTGCAGTCCTAAATGTGAGGAACTGGATAGCGATCGGGCACAGTAACTGAATTAAGTCGACGGTAATCACTATAGGAGCGATACTCTCCATTAGATTTTGTAACAACATGCAATGGGCTTTCCCATGAACTCTTTGACGGCAAATTATACCCTGTGACATAAGATATTCGAATTCTTTCATGACAGCGTTTAAAATTTTGGGCTCAAGGTGACGAGGTTTTGAAAATACAGGTAGACTATTAGTTTCGATATGATGATAAACTTTATTGGAAAGATCAACATTTATCGGTTGTGAAGGGTTAATTAATTCAGGATATTTTTTTAAAACTGCATAAAATTTAGTATTGCCGACTAAGATTGTTAAGTTAGATGCTACAGAATTAATTTTTGGAAGTTGGCCAATCGAAAAAAGTTTAGTGTTGGAGTCGATAACTCTATGATGTTTAGCATCAACAAGCAAATTAAAATGTTTCAGAAAATCAACTGCAATGATAGGTTGGCGTAAATCTGCAACAATGAAAGACCAGATAAATTGGCGTTGTAAACTTAAATCAAGGAAATTCGTTTTGTGCCATACGTCTGTGTTTTTGTGTCTTTCGCAGCGTACAAAGTTAAGTAATGTTAGCTTTAGCATGTGGCTCGAAAGATTTCGGAATAACAGGAATACCTGCACTTGTATCAATCAAAAAAAATATCTTATAGGTAGAATCATCCAATAAAATGTGGTTAATGAAGCGATAGACAATGTGGCCAGGCGACGATCACCGCTCTAGTTTTCAGAATGGAAGGTGCATAGAGTAGCACACTTTTTTTGCTTTGTTGCCAAAATATATAAAATAAAAACAATATCAATTTGTGGGTTCTTGGTACCTTTTAAAGCAATTTCGCGAATCACTGCGATTGCAGACATGTTTTGAATTGCGGGCTGGGCTACGGAAGCACTTTATGAAATTAGTTAATTCGCTTACTTGCTGTGTAAGTTGAGCATTTTGTTGTTCCAAATTCCCAGTGTTATTATTAGATGTTGTTGAAATTGAATTGATTCCCTGGGGGGATGGGCTAGATGATCTCGTTGAGAGCAACAAGAATTGTTTGCGTTCCATTCGGCAAACGTCTGAGCCACAGCGATTTTAAAAGTGGTTCACCAGCATTATCACTGGCGAATGAACGCATGCGAGTAAGAAGTTGTCATCGTAGCTGGTATCCTAATTCCAAACTCTGAAGAAGAGTTCGAATTTTAGAAGCGTCACTTTCTGAATGGACTTCAATTAAACAATTCTTCAAAGCTTCGTACTTTCCGTTTACAGGTGGTTTTAGGACTAAATCACGGAATTTAATATGTCTGACTCAACAGCAAAAAGTACACAATTAAATTTAGTGGTATCGAGGGAGATTTTTGCTATGTCAAACTGTACTTCTAATCTCACAAACCTTAGCGCAGGATTATGCTCCCAAAAGGGTGGTGGTTTGATTGCATCTTGGGCGATTTGATTATTATTGCTTGTTTCTTTGATTTTCCGGCGATAGCTAAGAATCTGGAAAACATCTTCGAAAATTAATTGGAGAATGAATTAATGGTAAAGGGAATATTAAAAAAGTTAAGTAGCTAATAATTATTTACTTGAAAAGATAACCGATCATTAAAAATTGTAATCTTGTGGATAATTCACACGAAAGGTCACCAATTATGGCGTGGTGTAGTGATTAAGTTAAAACTTAATCCACTCCATAAAAATGGAAATGAGACATGAGGTTAGTATATTAATTATATATTTTGAATTTAAAATTACATTAAAGGTCATTACAGAAATTACATTAATAAAATAAGCAAGGGAAGAGTGCGTGCTCTTTAAGCTGTGTCAGTCAGAGAGAGAGAGAGCGTGTTCTTCTTAAGAGGAGAAAGGGTTTCTTCACGTTTGATCATATTAGTTCACTTCTTTCTGCTGCAAACTGATCCAGTTAAGGGGAATTTAAGTGGTTGCTGAGGCACACCACAATATTAAAGATCTGAAAATAGGCAAATTGACATTTTACATGAATCATGACACTGCTAACAAGGGTGCAAATGAGGTTTGTTTCAAGTTGAAAATATTATTGGACTATATATATTAAACATTTATATCTGTTTTCCAATGTTTGCCATTGGCAAAACAAAAATAGTAAGCGATTGAGATTTACATAAGCTTTGATTGACTGCAAGCTGTTTGCAAGCAATTTTGAGTATTTTCCCATTTATGGTCATTCATTTTAACCAAACGACTACGATTTTGGAATAAAGAAATGGGCGAAATCATGGACGTTTCAAAATAATATATTGATTTGGTTTCAAACTCCAGTTCAATTTTCACAGTCATAGAATTGAAAACTAATGATGTTCTGGAATTTAAGAAATGGTGGTCGACTTTATATAAAAACATGTTTGTCAACAGAATTATGAGGGAAAAGGGCTCAAGAAGAACAAAAAGGAACATTTGCTCGTTTGGCATACAAGAGTTTTTATTACGATTCTGATAAAAGACACCATCATAGCTAAGGAATTTATTACTGGAATGGAGGAGTTTATTGATAACTTATATCGATGAAACAAATTTCAAGCCTTATGTCTTCTATTAACCAAAGTCTAGATATAGAAAGTGTCAATTAACAGTAAAAAATTAGACAATTTATTGTGAGCTCAGGATTGCATTCTAGTAGAGCATATGCCCTTCAATGGAAACATTTTGATTATCCAATTGCAGAAGTAGAAGATAATCCAGATGAGAATGATGGTGAATAGGATTCTATACCTTATTGATAGAAAATACAAAAAACGTTAATTTCAAAGCAATATCTTCATTAATTGCGATTAAAACACCATTAAAACGACTGTTTACTTTAATTTAAACATCGCAATCTTTTTCTTGCTAAAATAACATAAGACAAAGGGAGTTTATAAACTTATTGTTCATAAAAAAATAAAAATTTTATTTATAAACTTTTAAGTTCAAACTCTATATTTAGCCCAAAAAGTCATTGGAAATTGCGTCCTTGTGTGTTATATGGTTTTTATTGATACCTGAAAAGTTCTGATTGTTTGACTTAAGTTGTTCTGAAATGATCGATTGAATTCCAGATTAAAAGTATTCTACCGAAGTAAAATTTTTGGTGCTTTTGCCTCAGGAAAATAACTATTGAATGTCCGTATTGTATATGTTTCTATTATCTGATCATGCTTTCTTTCCAATAACTGATAACATCTAAGGCAAACGATTGATTGATTGACGATGGATGTAGAGCAACACAGGATATTATCCCAAGGCAACCAATTATAAAAGAGTTCTGTAAACTGTTCTCTAATTGGCTTATGTTATGACTGTCTTCAGTGGTGCAGTATCGTCTGCTGAGTATGTGATGTGCTGTAAAAATTTGAATTCGGAAACTCATGTTGTTATTAGCAGTTGTTGTTGTTAATATGCCACGAAGCATTACAGAAGGAGTAACAAAATTTTTTTTCTTTATGTCAAAACTTTAAAATATTGCATTATATTTACCTAAAACATTTATGTAGGATGTTAAGTTAAATATTTATTTCGAAAAAACCAAGGAATGACCTTTTCTATCTCATAATCGGACCTAACTTCATTAATTTCATCTGAAATCCCGCCTGTCAAGTAAGAATTTACTATAATTCTATTGATTGAGTTATAGAAAATTAAATAAAAAATCTTTGTGTGAACTCTCTTAAGTTTTCCATCAGTGTTGGTAAGATATATATTTTGAAAATTTTTTATAGCGTTAAAAGAGATGTAAAGAGCATTCTAAAGTTGGGAATTTTTATGAAATTATGTGAGAAACAGTATTACATGTAAAATGAAAATACATATTTCAGTAAAAATGGGCTATCGACGTAAATAAAAATTTCAATGTTTCGAACCTACAGCGAAATATTTCGTAACAAGCATATGTTTTGATGAACGATATTGTTGAAGTTTAAATTGATTTTAAAAATAAATAATTGGGAAATTCCAATAAATAATTCCAATGGAATTCGAAAGAGTTTTTATGAGCTATATTTTTTTCGTTATGTGTTTTTATTTACTTATAAAGGCAAATGGCTTTGATCACTTTTGAAGTCAGCATTTGTTTTTACTTTACAAATAAGTTAAATACAATTCGTTGATTTTGAGACTAATGCTTGAAGAAATTTACAGATTTATGGAATCATTAATTTTTGCTGTTTTAGAGAAATGCAATACATTTGAATTTTGTTTAATTTAAAATCAGTTTAAATGATGGACATTTAATTTTATTTGGGTTTTAGGCTTTAGTATAAAGACTTATGTTTTTTGTAAATTGAATTCTAAAGCCTCATCTAAAAATAATTTAAGGGTTTGACAAACTATAAAAGTTAAATAGCTCCCATTTAAAATATATACATCAATATTGTAATGGTTAAATGTCTTAATACATAAAAAATAAAGTTATATTAACAAGAACTATGTTATAAAATTCTCTCCTTCATTAGATTTCTGGTACTGCAACATTCTTTTTTTTTTTTTTTCAAAAATTTCTATATGAAGTAATCTTAAGCTGCATGCATTACTGTGAAAAGTGGATTTATATTTTGTATATTTTGGCTTGTCAAATAATGTATTGTATAATGTGAATTAAATGTTTTAAAATTTATGCACAACTAATGAATAAATTTATTTTTCAATATTTGTATCCCATTAATTATTATGACAAACTGTACTATTTTTCTAAATATTTATGCTTTTTCTCCATGTTGTTTTTTTAAAATTGAGTTGCTTATGTAGAATTTTGATTTTCATGTACTTTTACTTGTCTTTTACTTTATTTGATAGCAATATGTTTTAATAACAGTAATGCTTTTATTTCTAAGATTACTTGTAAAAATACTTACTTGTAAATTTATTGGGAAAAATTGAATATTATTGCTGAATTTTATAATGATACTTTTTCAAAATTTCTCATTAAAAGGAGATTAATTTATATTTAAAAATTTTCAAAGAAAATTAAATTAGGAAAACTCCTTTTGAGACAGATGTCAAAGTTACTTTTCAACTTCTGCGATTTTTAAAAAAAATATTCTAATAAGGGTTTATTCATTTCAAAACCTTTTTAAATTGCCTTTTTAATGAAAATAGTTTTGAAGTTTTTAAAAAAACTTTTCTTAAAATTTTTCTTTTCTAATTAAGATCCAAAAACAACATGATAAGTGAAATTCTATGCATTTAATAAGACATAAAACATTATATAACATCTTATTTGTCTGAAATATATTTCTATTTATTTGTTGAAATCTGTAGCATGAATCAATTATATTTCTCTTTCTGCTTTCTTCCAATTTTTTTCAGAATTAAATTACCTATTTTTTTCATTATGCATTATTGAAAAATGTATTATTGAATGTATTTTCAAGGCTTCTTCATGCCTAATATTAAAGAATAGAAGTAAATTTGTAGCATTTTTGTAGAAAGAGAGATACTGTTTGATTTTGATTTCACTTATTTTTTCGCTATGTGTTATTGAAAAATGTATTGAAATATTTTTTCAAGGCTTCTTTGCATCTAATATTAAAAAATTGAAGCAAGTTTGTAGAATTTTTGTAGAAAGAAAGATACTGTTAAATTTTGATTTCACTTTATCAAATAGGTGACAGTATGTTTTGAAACGCTACTTATTTCTGTTTGAATTTATCCATTCTTAACAGGAATGTCAAAAGAATTGACTTTTTTGTGTTTAAGTGAAATTTAACATTTCAAAATTTTAAGTACATTATATAATGAATGTTCTAGTGATTAAAATTAAATTTGACCTTTGAGATTTTGAAATTTTTTGGCCTAGCATTTCTATCAAATATCACAGAATTATTTGAAATCTTTTTTTTTCTTTTCCATATATACTGACATTTGTTTTTAAACCTGATATTCATAAAGAAGCATATTAAATTTTTTCTTGAAATCCAAAAACTGACCTTGTTTAATCAATTGGACACATGAGACTACCATTTGTTTTTTGATGCGTAATTTAAAAGTTTTTAAAAATTTTAAACAATGTTTTCTAATTAGCATTTACAAATTTTTTCGCTAGCTTATTATCAAAGCATTCTAGAATATTGTCTTGATGATGTTGATAATAAGCATAAACAAAATATCAAATTCTGTTATAAAAATTGGATTCTAAAGTTCTGTAAATATTGTAATATTGTACTACAAGTATTAAAGAAATTGTTAAAGTAAAAAAATTCAGTTTGGGAATGTTATAAAACAATGGAGATTGATTAGAAAAACTATTGAAATTGTGTCTTTTTATTTCTTGCTATTGCTAAAAAATCCGAGATTATCCTTTGGAATATTAAGCAAAACCCTCAACTTATTGATATATCATTTGCAGTTGATTTTAAAGAAAAATTCACTTGAAAGTTTCAGATAAACCTTTATAAGATATAAGATAAAATTTTGGATCATATATATTCTATGGTATAAGTAGCACATGTCTTTTATAATAGCATGATGGTTGATGAATCAAAATTTGATATACTTGGGACTGATGGAAGAATGAATATTTTGGGAAGAAATGTTCAGCAAAGAATTGTAGTTAACATTTGTTGCCTTTTATTTTCAGAATATCACAATTTGTGGCAAGTATATATATTTTAAATGTAATTTTGTGAAAATATCTGCTAAATCACTGAGTTAGCAAATTGTACAAATTTTATCAGGTTAACGATCCTAAAATACCACCTTAAATGTTCATTTACATTTCCATAATGGATCAAAAATTTTAAAATTATTATATAATATCCACACAGAGAAGTTAAAAAATATTTTTTTAACACATAGATGGGATTAATTTTGAAAGTAAACTAGGAAATGTGATGTATATATACAAAGTATAACTGATAACTTGTAATAGAATAAAAAAGATTATTTTTGTTAAAAAAACTTGTTAAATTTGCATTTCAAAATATAGGATAAGTGACACTTTAGTCTAAGGACTTCCTGTTTTATAATATTTTATTACTTTATTATTTTTATTAATATGAGATGTTGAAAGTGTTTGAATATTTTTGCGAGAGATTTCGATTATTTTTTGAGTGAATGATTTTATTTAAATGAAGTTTTGGATACATATTTTTATAATGATAAGATTATGAAATAGAATAAATGATGATATATGTGTGAAAAATATTTCAGTCTTGTAATGTATTGTACATATTTTTGTTTCAAAAAGTAAAAAAATCCAACTATTCAAAAATAAAGGTGAGTCACTGTGCATGTATCATAACCACACAATTTTGTAATACTCATGAACATTTTTCTGTCTGAATAAGTGTTCAGAACTTTGGTTCTATTCTTAAAGGTTAAGGGAATATTGTCTCAATTTATTTTCTTTTGCTTGTATTTTTTTTTTTTTACAAATTTCTAATAAATATACATGGATAGACAATTAGGAATAGTGATTATATATATAATTTTGAATTTTCCTTGGTTTTTCTTTTGTCAGAAGTTGTATAATTATTTGACTATTTAGTAACTTTATATATCAATATATTGAATTATCTGATTCTTTAAGTGACTAATTTTTTAGCTTATTGATTTGAAAATTTAATATTTATTCTAAAATTGATTTAAGTGTAAGATAAGATATTGATAAGGTAAAATATTGAATTTGGGTTTACAATATAACTTAATATTTTTATGTTGATTGTTTATTAATGTTGCACTTTGAAACAACACAAAGGCTATTGGCGATGGACCTCACTCTTTTTAATTTTGGCCAAGTGACAAAGATGACACCTGAGCTAGTACCTCCTCTCTAAACTTTAACACCCTATCAGGACTGGAGATCTTGATAGATTTAACATGAATCATCCCTGATACTTATTGATCTTTAGTGGTATGAGGGCCTGAACCCACAAATTGGTGGAAACAACACTCGCCACGAGTTCGTAACTATGACTACTAGGCTGCCAAGGCCACATTTTTATGTTTTTAGAGCTTTTTGTTGTGCAAACATCAAGAACTGATTATTATCTAAGTGTATAGATGGTGTATTGATATTATTGTCAAAGTAGCCCCTATTTATGTATAAGTTATAATTCTCAAATATAAGTATAACATATTTGTCAAAAAATAATACTCATGACTTTATCTAATGTTTTATTATTCTTTAAAATAAAAAGATGTTCAAATGATTTATCAACATATAATGTGAGAGACATAGTGATCATCAATCTCAAAAAAAATTTGGAAACATAAATTTATCCTCTAATCTGAGTTAGCTGTAGTAGAATAATTTTTGCTGATATACGTTTCTCATTATTGAGATTTTAATTTAAAAAAATAATGATACAATTTTAATATGTATTGTTTTATGTGAACTCTGTATAAAGATTAATAAATTTTCTAAATTTCACCATATGTGCTTTGAATTCCACACATGTTCAAAGTGAATAAAAATTGTGTTTTATAACATGTGAATATGGAGATATAATGTAAAGTTTTTTTCTTCTTTTTTTTTGAATAGATATATTGGATCTGAACAGCTCAAAGATTTAAGTTTTAAGTATAAAATAGAAAATTTGTTAGGTTTTATCTTTGTTTTATTTTTTAAGCCAGGAAGATGAAGTGTCAGTATATAGTCAGTTTTCTAATTGTGTTGAAATTAAGCATTTCAATTTTGCACCATTTAAAATAAAAATTTGTGTTTTGATTTTTTTTTTGAAAAATTGATGAATGACTTCAATAAAAGGATAGTGATGTCTCTAGGGCACAGGAATAAAAATAGTCTGCTTTTTATTTTTGATATCATTATATCCAAAACTAAAATTTTTATGAAAAATTCATTATTACCATTGTAACCATGGTAATCTAGTGGTGAGGTTAGGAGTTTTGGTAGCTAACAGGCCTAGGCTCTGTATAATGATTCTACTGAAGTATATTATATGTAATAATTGCATGGAAATATCAAACTATGTATAAGTCCTCATGCAGCATTTCTAGCTCAGGTGTTATCCTTGTTATCTGACTATAGTTTAAAATAATGAGATTGTTTCTGATAAAATGTCAAGTTGTTCTTGAGTGATGTTGAGTGAATAAAATTATATTCTTTGAAAAACTTGAATTATAAAATTAAATAAAAATATAGTACTTGTCTATCAACAGTTGATCTTTGAAAAATGAATGCTGTTTGTACCAATATGGAGTTCAGTGTCTGATTTTTCTTATAAAAAATACAAAGGACTTTTTCTTCCAATGATCATTGTACTAACTAATTATATTGACTCTTCCTAATGCTTGTTGTGTTTTATAACACAGACTCTTTTTAATTCATTGACTTTGTTATTAGGGGCACATATATCATTACAAACCTAATAAAAAAAATTTACCAGTGTCATTTTTCAATAATAGTATGTGTTAATGTATTAGAAAATTGAAAGTATTCTCATTATGTATTATATTATATTGACGTTTCATGAAAATAAATTTTGTTACAGAAGAGACTGTACAATAAAACTTGACAAAAATTTAAAATATTCTGGATAGATTGGAAAATTTAAACTTTTTAAATATATTTTTATAATTTTTGAGGTAGTAATGATTTATAAGATTTTGTTAAACTTTATTCAATGTGTAATATTTTTTAAATGAAATTTACATTTAATTTTGTATTAATATTTAGGACATGCACTATTTGCATATATAAAGATTAGTTTACAATTTTCTCCAAATTATTTCAGTTAATTTTTTTTGGCGGGGGGATGGGGGGAGGGCTATTTTAGGCTTCTTATGTCCGATATTTTTGTTTTGATCTATGAAATTAAACAGAATTTTGTGTGATGTAACATTTTCCTTTTCTTTTTTCAATATATAACCAGGGATTTTTGAAACCATTGAAAGAAAATCAAAAGGTTTAAATTTTTGAATGTTGTCATATTACTGTTTGCTAGTAACTACTTTAAGAATAAGTATTCAAAACTGTTATTTAATTAGTTAATTGCTTGCTAATATTGTAGGAAGTTAAATTTGCATTACTAAAATGTGTTTTTAATATTTTTTATTGGAATAAAAATTAAATCAGCATTTCTTTTTCTATTATTTTTGTACTTGAAACATGATAATTCTGGTTCTTCGGATCAATTTTTTAAAAATCACATTTGTAAGAATGTCTGTTCTTTATTTCAAATTCTTCAAATTTTTTTATATTTAACTGTATTTTATGAGGGAAAAAAAGATTTTTCTGGGATCCTAAGATTGTTGGAATTTTACCGTTACAGAGGGATTTTTATTTTGGATATATTTGTCTTTTTGTGTTCTTCATGATTCTTTTTGCATACTGTCTCCATTTTTTAAAACTATATAATTTGCTGTTAATGTGTATTTTATGTAACAAAATTAATCTCCTTTGGGGGCATGCAACCTCCCATGGACAATGGACTGTAAAGAAATTTCCATACATTTTTAGTGTTTTATACTTATTACCCCCTCCCCCCGCTCATAAAGGAAGTCTGTGAATGCCAATTATTAAAGTATATATCTGTAAAATTATATCTGTTGTTAAAACACTTTACCTTAAGTTTAAAACAATAAAGCAAATTGGAAATTTCACTTACCAATATGTGGTATTGTGTGACAATTGGAAAAAAAATCTTTTATTGCTGTTTATTGCATTTTTTACAAAAAAGAATCTTTTGGAGCTATTTTATCTCTTTCTCAGTTTTTAACAGTGACATTTTAAACATCAGTGAAAAACAATATGAAATTTTTTCCCGTAAGGTGTCATTTCACTATATTATTGCGAAGTTAGCGTAATAGTCTGATTTTTTTTTTTTCATTCTAAATAATATAAATTTTCAAATAAATTTAGGATTTTTTGAATCGTCATTACTATTTTATCAGAAAATTTTGTTTTTATAGTGCTTTTAAAATGTGGGGCCTTTTTATTATTAATAGATCAAACTGAGTTATATGAGGTGTTTGAAATAAACACATTCCTATTGATTTTTATATTGATATTCTAAGCATTTTAGTTCTTGTTTTATGTTACCCAGTTTTTTCTTCATTCTAAAGTGTGGCGCCACTAAAGACCCGTCGTATAGCCGGGGCTGATGCACGTCAAATCTGTCGGGGCCCAAAGTCCTCCCATTGGCGTGGTATGGAAGTTAGGAGAGGGTGTGTGTGCTAGCTCGGGTGTGGTCCTCGTCACTTGATCAAGGTTCAAAATTAAGAGGTCTGTCACCATTAGCCCTCGTGTTGCTTCTAGTGCGACGTTAATAAAACCAAACCAAATCATTCTTCAGTGCTCTAAATACTTTTTGAATTGAAATTTATAATTTGTTTCATCCTTAAATAGTATGTATTGAATTTTATTGCTTCGATTACTTTATATTTCAATTAATTTTTTGTTATGTTTTCAGATAATCAAATTCTGATTTAGACAGTTTTTTTAATGTATTTTATATCAAGAAAAAAAATCAAATGTACAAAAAAAAAAAAAAATAAATAAATAAACATTTCAGAGCATTTTGTAAATTTATGGACGTAAACTGAAGTTATTTCTTTTCGATTTTTTTTTACCATTTAAAATTTTATTTTTCTAAACTGGTGGCTGCGGTAGTTTTGTGGTCATGGGCGTAAATTCGCGGCCGGCGTTGTTTCGTTGAGTCGTGGGTTCGAATTATGATGCCACTAAAGACCCTCCGTGTAGTTGATCCGATGCAACATCTGTCTGGGCTTCATGTCCTCCCATTGCCTTGGTGTGGAGATAGTGAGGCCAGCTCAGGTGTCATTTCAAAATTGATGTCCGTCGTCAATCGTCTTCGTGTTCCTTTTAAGTGTGATGCTCTTAAAGCAATCAATCTTATTTTTCTTAACTGATGTTAAGTTTTTATCGTAGAATTTCAGCAATAGTTTTTATATGTGCTTGTTCATCTAGTAATGTTTACATTTATTGTCTTATTATTGTTAAATATAAGTGTTAGAGGGATGAAAGAAATTCAGAGCTTTAATGCTTTCTCAACTCCCAAAAAGATAGTTGATTATGAATGTAACCTTGAGAAATAAAAACCCTTGTGTTGCTTGTAAGTACCTTAAGGAACCACCACTGTATCAAAATTGAGACATTAACTCTTATTTAAATCAATTCTCATAAAAACTTTTTAAGATTTTTTTTTTTTATCTATAATGTATTTTTTGTTGTTGCTAATTTCTGAAGAAGAGGAATGCTGAACATTAATAACTTCACTGTATTTTTTATCAAAAAATAGATTTAATGTTCTTCTGAGCAAAACTTCATAATCACTCATGAACAACTAAAGGGTGTACAGTGACCTAACATGGGCGAATGAGTTTTTAGTGAAGCACTTCATAGATCTCAATGAAAAAGTCGGACTCATTGAATTGTACCTGATGTTACATTACTTTAGTAATATCCTCATTTTATTTAGTTCTAGTTCTAATCTCAGAACATCTTTTTGAAAATGTTCATAATTTTCATTTTAAGAACTCTTTTCGATTTATAAATATGAAAGGAACACACACACACACATCATGAACTCTTTTGTTTAAAATTTCTCTGGTTTATGCAATAATATTTCAATATTACATTAATATAGTAGAATTATTATTTAACATAATTCTATTATTAACTTACTAATATAAATATATAATAATTCTACGTAATGAAAGATCGACAGTAAGATAAAGATAAATTTGTAATAAAAGAATTTTCAAGCAAGTGAGAACGTTAACTGCAGTTATTCCAATCTAAGTGAGTAAGAACGAGGGAATAACTCCTTTAGATAAGGAATTTCAACTTAGGTATTCGCATGACCTTGTAAGAACGGAAGTAGTTCACTATTGCTAACTAGAATTCTTTCTAAAGACAAAGTCAAATTATATTATTCTATGATTTTTTGTATATTGAAGTGATCCGGACCCTGCGATTTTAATGAGAAAAACAACGAATTGTAATATTCCAAATTTTAAACAAAAATTATTTTAATATGTATTATAACCTTGTATTCTATTAAATTATTAAAATGTGTAATATTCGTAAATAAAATTTAATTCCAAATTGCTTTAAATATTAAGGAAATAGATTTATAACTATATTTTACCTCGACCCTTCTATAAAATCCTAATGCTCAGTCCTGGTTACGGGCTTTCTCTGACTATGTTAATACAGTGTTGCTGATTCAGAATTTCTCACCTGTATAAGACGTATATGACTTAGTCTATCCAAACTCAGAAATTCGAATAAGAAGGAAATGTCTCCGACAAAATAGTGGCTTGTAAAGTATCACTTTTCACTCTTGTTCATTTTTACCTATTTCTGAGCAACTGATTTATGTGTATATTCTAATTCTACAATTTACATGGAAAAAATTAATGAATACATTGTTTTGTGGTTAATTGGAATATTGAGGAAAGCTACTGTTATTGTCATAACTTAATGCTAATTTAATCTGTTTTTCAGTAAAAGGTTATCGAAATAATGAGTTCAAAAGAGCTAAAAACGTGTCAAAAAGGCCTAAATATGGTATTTTTGTTTTATTTAATGCTCTTTGTAAAAATGTTACTTTTATGAAATAGGTTTCTTTTCAGTGTATTGATATTGTAATTAGCAATTGATCATGTTATAGATCATTATTCTTAAGAAGGATAATGAGAATATTTTTTTTCTTTTTTGAATTATATGTTATGTTTGATTTTAATTCAACTTTAAAAAAAATCAATTTAATGTTTTCTGAATTTTTTTTTATTTTCTGTTCTTATGATTAAAATTAATCTTTAATTTATCAAATTTTTTTTAAATGCTTGAAGAATAACGAATTCATAACAAAGTTACATTTGTATTTATTTTGCATCATATTAATTTAAATCCAATTAAAAAAAAATAAATAATTTTTTATTTATTCTTGTTTATCTATCTATCTAATCTATCTAATCTTAATCTATCTATCTAATCTATCTATCTCTTTTTCCTTTTTCCTCTCTCTCCCCTTCATTTAATAAGATTAAGATTTAATCTTCTTATAGTCTTTATAGTTTGCTCTGTTATGTATCATATGAAAATTGACTATAGAATTATTAGGAAATTTTAGTGTATAATTGAAAGAGAGACATTTGATCCAGATATGTCCAAATTTTATTGCATAATAATAACTTTTTGCAAACGATAAAAAATGCACTTACTAAAATCTATTTGAAATTATTTTAGATTTAGGGTTTTTTTTTGTGTGGATCTATTGTCAATTATGTAATAATTAAGTATTTTGGATTTAGAACTTTTAGTGTACTTTTATTTATTCCCTTTAATTATTTCCATTCTTTATTTGATGTATCTTCAAAACATACATATTCAATTCAAAAAAGTATTTCCTCCGGTTCCTTTGTCTTTATATGAAATTATTTTACTACTTGTGTGAAACATTTTAATTTTCAATGTGATTCAAACTGGATGTTTGATAGTTACTTAAAGTATAGATTAAATTTTGCTGAATGTTTTGTATTTCATATAATTTTTAGTATAACAATAATGATAATTAAAATAAAACCAAATGTTCTGAATTTTGTATGAGGTAAAAAGGTGTGGATCCAATCTTTAATAATGTCATTGAATGAGAACTCAAAAATCACGTATACTTTTATTTTGAGATTTCTGTTGAGATTTTTCTAATCAGCCTATGATCGCGGTAGCCTAGTGGTAATGGTCGCGAACTCGTCACGGCGTTGTTTCCGTCGAGTAATGGGTTCGTTTCCTGTTGCCACTTTTGACCCACTGTAGCGATGCCGATGCACTATAAATCTATCAAGACTCCAAACCCTCTTGTTGGCTTGATGTGGAAGTTTGGAAAGGGAGGTCCCAGCTCAGATGTTGTCCTAGTCACTTGACTGAGGCTCAAAATTATGAAGTCTGTCATCAATAACCCTCATGTTTTTACGAAGTGCGACGTTAATAAACAATCAATAAATCAGTTACACAAACGTATAATTTAGTTTCAATCACTGTCGTACCAATCGCCAAGACTGGAACTAGTGGGTCGTCGTCCAGAGAAATCAACAACATCGAATTCTCATATTTTGCTACAGTAATTTATAAATTCCCGATTTACTAGTTTGGGGAAAATAACCTACCAAATATATTTCATTTGTACATGACGTTGGTTTTAACCCAGACATATAATTTTATTGAAAATTGCTTTCTTCTATGTATTAATCTAGAGGTGGACGTTTAAGCTGTTTTATCAGATGGTAGATGGTGTACCCATTCTTCTCATGAGTGAATTGAAAAATATAACAATGCAGATGGAAGGTTAAAATTTTTTTCGATGACGACCAATTTTTAAATAATATTTTGAGTAATTTTAAGTGAATCCTCCCAGGAAAGAACGATTTAGTAAATGAAATAGCAATCGCAATAAAATAACAATCATTAATTAAAGAAAATTTTCAAAGCTTCCATTAAAAAAAATTTAATTTTATAAAAAAAAATAATTAAAAAAAAAGCTTTATAAAATAACAATTATTAAATTTCTTAATGAAGTTGTAACCAATGTTGAAATGTTACACAAAGCTTAACTGAAATTAAAATTCAATAATAACGAAGATTATATTTAATATCTTTGCATCGGGTGAATTTAAAAACTTAACAATCCATCTATTAAGCATTAAATATTTTTAATGAATAATAATTCTTTAATAAAAAGTACACAATTAATTTATATCAATAACAACCAGAATTTTAGAAAAGTATTTTAGAATAATTTTTTTAATGAAGAACGAATGAAAAGTATAATGTTCTTTCAAAGATTCTATGAAGAATAATAAATCACAAGCACACCGTGATGTAATATGCGCCAGAACTATGTTTAGTGGAATGGAAATCTTAAACAAGAGAGAAGGGGGGGGGGCAGAATAAAAATCCACTCACTGGTTGTATTATAAAAAATTGTATAAAATCCCGCTTTTTTTTTTTTTTTTTTTTTGTATATTTCCCTGTTTTTTTTTTTAAATAGGGGGTCAAATGCTCATTCCGTTTACCGTATAGATTGATATCATTTCATTTGAATCGATAGGTTCCTGAATAGGATTATTTAAAAAATCCAAAACTGACGCTTTTCAGCTCATTTTTGAAAACTCTCCAAAAATCAGCTTATTAATTTACTCACCCGATGGTGTAAAAATTGTAGTTTTGCGAAGTTTTGTTCGAGAGCTAGCCCATAAGGAAAACAAAAATATCGCTTCAATATTATTAATGAAGAAAAATCTTAAAAACACGGGAAAAAATTATTCAAAAATAAAAATAGTTACTTTCAAGACACTAAATTTAAATTGGAAATTTTTTCAAATAAATCGAAATTAGCGAAAACATTGGAGTATTGTTCATCAGATACTGCTGCCATCTGTTGATGGTGAAAAGGGATTTCGAAAAAAATTCACCGAAAATAAATTTGTAAATTTTTTTTTTTGACGAGATTATACTTTCGGCTCCTTCCACACAACAGAGAAGCTTTCTAAAAAATATCTGGAGCGATACGATCAACGGTGTGTTGGGATTTGTATAACGGACTCACACATTCAAATTTATCCCACTAGGACTCAGTGCCACAAACTAAAACTACCAACTAACTAAATTCCCGATAGATAATTTATTGGTTATTGATGCTTAATGGTTTATTTCATTGAATTCTGTTAGTATTATGTTTTTTTTTTTTTTTTAAATTTTTGAATCTATTCGTAGTATTAGATTTAATTATTCGAGGTGTTTACATTTTAAAATGTGAGAGCTGAAATAAATTTAAAAATATCGATGCAGAATTTGGGAAAAATGTATGCATGTTTATTTTATAAAAATAATAGTTGTCGTAATTAAAAAAAAAATTGATTATTCAAATTCATGAGAAACACACGTATCACACTTAAGCCTATGTATGAACAGTTTTATATTTTAAGATAATACTAAAATGTTTACTGTATAAGGGTATTTTATATTAGTAATATTTTTAAATTCGATAATGTTGTTTACTTGATGTTATTTTTATTGGCAAGTAAAGTTGCTTAAGTGTTGCTGTAGTTTTTAAAATTATATTTTGAGTCATTATATTTGTATTCTTTCTTTTAGAGAATATATTAATTGTTTTTTGTTTTGTACACATCCAAGTCTCGAGGGCTTACCTTCTTTAGCTAGGTGCGATCTTAGGACCCCGAGGCGTTCTAGTGATATTTTTCTTCCCTTCCCTTAGTGCTTACTCTCTCTGGTAAACATGCTTGAACGTGCCCCTCCCCCTGTATACCCTAGCGATCCTTCTCTGTTTTCGACCCTTCTTGTCAGTCATTTTTAACTTGATTCGCATTTATTATTTTGTGCTAGGCTACTGATTAATTTTTCTTTGAAATGTTAAAAAATCTTTTGACCATGTTGTCGATTGCGCTGTAATATTTTATCAAGCAATTTGCTATCCTGCTAAATTAGATTTTGGTAATTAAATGTCTAATGTAATAAATGGAAATCTGTGTAAATTTTGCTTGGCATATAATTTCTCTCCATCTTTTTCAAATGGAATCTCGTAGAATCGAAATGATTTTATTTAAACTTGTTATAAAATTGTAATCAAATCCTTATTTACCTTTTAACCTCTTATCATCTGTGACAAACTGGCTTACGATGCTACATTGGAAAATGGAATAAAACAACTTTAAGCGTACCTTCTATTGTTCACCAAATAGTCGTCTTTATCTTCTATAAATAAGATTCATAATCGATTTGTTCAATATATAAAAGTGATTTTCAGTAAGCATATTTTATTTAATTTTTCTCATTCTCCGATTAACCCAGATTTTCGATTTTCTGGACCAACACTGGCCCTGTTTAATGTGATTTAACAAGGATTTTTATGTACATTGTACAAAAGAAACATGTATTAATGTGAATAATAAATTACATAATTATTGCAATAATAATCAATTGAAAAGTATTTTATAAATACGTTATGATTTATAAGATGTGTTAGTGTAATGAATTATGCATAAAATTACATACAAATTAATCCATATGTAATAAATCAATACTCAATATACTCAGATCATAAAAACTTATATTGGAAAACAGCGTGAATCTAAAATGAAAATAAAGTAATTTAAAATGCTATTCCTGGTTTTGGGCAGAAATGCGTGGTTATACATGTATTATTGATCCAAGCCATCCCACTCAGCAAATTACTTTGTAACAAAATGGTTAATATCAAAAATCAATTGAACAAGGACACTAGCAAATCTCAAATTATATACTGAAAGAATAATCTTTTTTGGAGAAATATAATTTTAAACTTTTTTAGAAAACCAGTGTACTTGCCAAATATAATAAATTTCAAAATTCTGATAATTATATTAATATAATTAAGATTACTGTAACTTGCGTAATTACGCATATTTTTTTTATAAAGTCCTAACTTTCTAAAATGGTACCTTTTGTCAGTTTTTAAACTGCAGGTATTTGACAATTTTTTTTAAATAATACATATTATTAAAACTATTAAGAATTAAAAAAAAAATATCTGCGGTCGAAAAATATAGCGCGAAATTTTCATATACGGGTATTTTGTGACAAGATATCGAGGATAAAAGGAAGGGTTGTGGGAATTCTTCTCATTCTTTAATGACTTTAACAAATGTTTGGCGCAGCATAGCCTGCTTTGGCTCTTGTTCTATGAAACTCAACATTCACTAGTCATTCTTCATTCCGCCGTCAGACGTAGATTCATTTCCTCTTTCGAGGGGCTCTTAAGATTTTGCGTTGATATGTTGAATGAAGCTTAGATCATCATTGTATGATCTATTTTCTTACTGAATTGCTGCTTCTCGTTTGTGAAGACTTGACTCTCCTATTTCTTTGGGATCTTTTACTCAAAATCAGACCACTTTTCATGGTCGTGATTTTGTTTTTCTCCAATGGCGGGTGCTCGCACCACTTGATTGAAACATGGATTCGGACCTGGTCAGCTCGAAATCTACACAGGATAAAATGGAGCTACAACCTAACGGGGAGTCGCTTCCTTCCTTCCTTCCTTCACTCCCTAAATTTGGATGCTATTACAGTTAAATTGGAATGCGCCACATTTTCCTCTGATATTTTTAATATCTGTTTACTAATAGACGAAAAGATAAATGAATTACCTCGAGTGCAATTTTATTGCCCCTAAGATAAAAACAAAATGATTAAATTGATTCTAAAAATACAGGAAGAGGCGCGTCTCAAATTCCAAGCGCTAAAATCACAAGAAATCTCATAAGTTTCTTACTTTCGTGAAATCACGGATGTCTGGGGCCTCAACCCATCAGAAAATCACAAAGAATTTCTACCTGTTTCAAAAAAATCTATAAAACATCAGTTTAAAGACTCGCAAAACGACAAAAAATAGCTACAAGTAATAGATTTGATGCTCTTTCAGATGATGAATCTATTGACATGCAAACCTCCCCTCAAAGCGTTTCAGATAACTGTTCTTCAAACTCCAACTCACAAAAAAAATGGGATACCTTCCCCTCTTCCAACAACTTCTAACATCATCAAAAAAGTCAAAGCGCCGCCAATAATTATTGACAATCCAATTAATACAACAGCGCTCATTAAAGAGCTTTCCCTCCTACACCAGCAACGTATCATCAAATCAATCGTTTCATAAAACAGAAAGACCTACAAGGTTTCACATATCAATTACCAGAAGAAAAATGCTGCGCGTCGTAATCAGAGGCATGCCAGCTGATATGCCGCCAACAGAAATAATCAAAGAGCTCCAAAATTTTAACATTCATGCACAAGAGTTCTACAACATGAAAAATAGAAAAACAGTTGCCAATGCCGCTTTTTCTACTTAATTTACCTAAAACCGACAATAATGAAGATATTTATAACCTAGAAGAACTCTGTTACATGAAAATTAAAATGGAACCTTTACAGAAGAAACTTGGCCCAGCACAATGCTTTCGCTGTCAAGGATTTTACCGTAATTCACGCTTCTGTACTCGTCACTCCAAGTGTGGAGAAGCACATCTTACAAGAGACTTCCAAAAACCAATTGAAACCCCAGCAAAATGCTGCCTCTGTGGAGACGATAAATTGCAAATAAAACAACACGATTAACTTAGAATACTTAACTAAGAAAAATACGAAATAAAAGAAAACAGTCGCTTATAGAAAAATGAATAAATGATTGAATGGTTCAGCAAAACAAAACATGCCCATTCAGAATGGGGACTGAATTGTGGGGTTATAAACATGTTCAATGATACTATTCCCCAATTCATCTTGGCAAAAACTGGATTACTCCAAAAGTAAATTAGAATATGCAACAAAAAATCAAGACAAGATCAAACATTCCTATTGCAAACATTTAAAATAAAAAAACATACTTGAATCCGCACTTGCAAAAATATTGAAGTCTTTAAAAGCTAGATGTAATAGTCTGCATTTAATCGATAAAAATATCAGGAATTTTTTATATACCATATGACATACAATGTGTGAAAGAATGGATAAAAGTTCAAGAATCCGTTTCAATCAGAATCACAAAAAATTTGTGATGTTGTCTAAAAAAAAGATTCAATTTAAAAGCAAATATCCTCACCAGATATATTACACAAAATTGAAATTCAATGTTAGTTATTAAAAATAAAAGTTTTGAATAAAATGAACAAAGTATGTGTCAGTAAATGTAAGCTATGTCTGTATTCATGGAATTCTTCACAACTAGACCACTAACTACAACTGTTTTTGTAATCCTAACATTGTGTGATGGATTTATTTTAAAAAATTAATAGAACTGAAAATTTAAAATACTTTAAACAGTTTATAATTCTTGAGATCAAGATTTCTTCAAAATACAAAAAATTTCGCACCCCTCCCCCAAATATTCCTGAAAAAAGTTTTCAATTTTGAAGATCTGAATAACAAAAATCATTCAGAAATTTGAACAGAATAAAGATATAATTAAGAAAATTGTCAAAGTATAAAAAAATGTCAAAATCTAAAATCCAAAAGAACTAGATCTCAAAAATTCTCCAAATTCTCCCAAAGGTTCCTCAAGGGAAACATTAAAAAACAAATCGTATTGAACCATCAATAAATTTATGAACATATTTTAAAAGAAGTTTAAAGGATTATCACATTCCAAATGATATGTAATGAATTTCTTAATATTATTAAATCTATCGTAAATTACATAAGTAGTCAATGAATTATTACGGAGCAAGAAGTTCAGAATATTTCAAAATATAGAAAGGTCTGTTAATATGGTTCCATTCATTAAAATGTATATAAAAATTAGCGAGACTGTTCTAACTGATCCGTTTTTGTGGTAATCCTTTAATTTGTTTGTATATTTTTTTAGAAAATAATATTGTAACAGCCACCATGACTGTAACTTTAACGGGACTGCTAACGCCACCTGTGGTGACGTTGAAAAAGAGAGATTTCTTCCCAACCTCTAGTTGTTGTGTGTGTGTTGCGGGAAAATGTCTTATATGTATTTCTTATAAGTATTACTGTGATGTATCCATTTGCTGTGAACCCAACAAAACAATACAAAAACAATGCTTTTCATCTTCTAATCTTCATTCAAAATTCCACGCACTCATGCCATGCTCTTCAATATACTTTACTTATAAGACTAATTGAATGAGCCTCTTTAATTTATTGAATTTTATTGTACTTTTTAAATTCTATTTATTATGCAAATTTTTAAAAGAACCCTTAAATCTTCTATGTCTATTGGGTTAAAAAGATCCTGAAAATTATAAAATATTCAATGGGTTTGGATATTGCCTATGGCAAAAATTACATCTTTACTGTTTTAATAATAACTGTATCTTTAAATTTTTCAAAAATATTTTTCCAAAATTAACAATTAACATTTAAACTTTTTAACAGTTTTTTTTTCTTCATATATATAATAATAGTAGTAGTAATAATAACTTAAAAAATTTAATTGGTTCTTATGGGAAATTTAGCTATTAAAATGTATGTGGAATCCGTATTTTTAAGCTAACTTAGTAATAAATCCTAAATATCATAAACTTTTTCTTAATATATTGGTTATTATTTGTCAAATGCCTGAAACTTTTATTATATATATGATAAATATTTAAACTTTCTCTTTGACAAACTTTAAATCTCCGGTAATTATATGTTCTTCATGAATATGATCATTGTAATCTTTGCATTTACAATTTAAAGTATTTTACATCTCTTTAATATTATTATAATTAAAGATAAATCTGCCCATTTTTTGTTACTCTAGGAAGCTTTTGTAATTGAAAGAAAATGCACATTTCTTAAAAGTATTATTAAAAATTAATGTTATATTAAAGGGTTTATTCATGAATAAATGTATATTGAACATATGAATAGTGTATATATATTCGTTACTATAATTATGTTTATTATTGATTTTAATATTATATTTCTCTACTAGGTAGTGAGTATATCCTGAATAATATGTTAGCCTTGGCTATCTATTTTATTTGCTTTATAAAAGAAATCATGAGGAACACCAATTTCTTTTTTCTTGAGTCCAAATATAAAGTATATGATACTTTTAAATGTTATAGTTATTTTCAAAATTATACTGTTTAATTCCATAATCCTAGTATTTGTAACTTTATGTTGACAATTTTTTTGTATGAAGGACCCCTGTAACTTTTCTGTTATTTTTAATATCATTATTATTTTGGTAAAAATATTCTTATCTTTTTTGTGTAATTATTTGTATGATATTTCTATTAAAGTGCGTGACATTAAATCGATAAAAAAATATCGTATTTTGGTAACGAATATAATTTCTCAGTTTTAATTACATAGAGTTCAATATTTTCAAGTTTAATGTAAATTAAAATGTCTGTTTTTAATTCTATTATTGGTTTTAATATACTTTTCTACAGAGTATAGCATGAATAATATGTAAGCTTATGTTGATTAATATCATCGGAGGGTTGTCCTATGTATTTAAATCGACATTTTTTACATTCCAATAAATAAATGAAATCAAAAGTTTTACAAAATATTGTACAAAGTTGATTGACTATAATATTAGAGAAACCTCCATTTTTTCACATACATATATACGTACGTTCGTACGTACACACGCGCACTCTTTTGATTGATTACCTCCAGAAGTGCTGGACAGATTTCAATGGTTTTAAGTATACATACACGTGATCATATATACGACTCTACAGCGCAGTAAAGTCCAAAAGAGAGATTATTAGATGGAATGAAAAAAATATAAAAATAATGAGTATTGTCCCCTCTAACAATTATACAGTTTTCACAACGTGAATTTGTGTTGCAAATGAGATAGTTTGAATCCTTGAGGAAGTCGACCCTATTCTTCCAATAATGCTATTTTCTGACTTCGGGAGGGGGAAAGTGAGCTGCTCAATTGTTCTACCAAGCGTATGACAAAAATACTCTGTAGGGTTAAGGTCTGGAGATCTGATTGGCCAATCCATCCGGCGAATATCCTCTCTTTCCTGTTATTCATCGGCTTGATGAACCTTATGTGAACGAACGTTGTCATCCATAAAAATGAAATCAGCGCTTCCCCGATGAGTTATCACTGTACTCTAAGGTTTTATTCCTATACCACATTGTCACTGAGCCTCTGTCAAAAATATGGAGATCAGTGTGCCCTTCCTACATGATGCCAACCAGATCATCAAACCTCCGCTGCCATACTGGTCTCTTTCTCGGATATTGGAGAACACATGTAGCGAATCCCTAGTTCACTCCAGGTGAACAAATGTCGAGAATAAGTGGTTATAGGCTGAATCTTGACTTAGGAATGAGTAGAATGGTATCCTACCAATTTTTGCTGCAGTGTTTGTTGATGCTCTCTCCACCATGTCAAGGGTGCTTTTCTGTGCACTCAAGTGAATTTGACGCAAACAGTAAGTCTTCTTGCATACACCTCTCTTCATACAGTCTACTGGAAATAGTAATCCTTGCAACTTGGGTTACTGTGGCTGCATGAAATTCTCGAAATATTCGAGAAGCTTCCCCACTCTAGTTCGCTTCGCTGCAATGGACAAATATCGATCTTAATTGGTATTCATGGCTTTTGGACGACCTTACTCAGGTCTTCTTTTTACATATCAGGTCTCGTACAACGTTGGGTGTTAAATCAAAGTCCATAGCAATTTACACTTGACAGTGCTTATGCTCAAGTCTCCCGACGATTCACTGCTTCATTCTATTATCCAAAAGTTGGAGATGCTCATCATAACTATTTGCTTTTGAATTTCACTCAATGTAATAATAAAAAACACAACGAAAGTCTCCAAGGTGTACGAACGAACCACAGAAATTGACACTTGCACTCGCAAAGCATTTTTCTTAAAATACACAGCCCGCAAACAAGTGTACGTTTATATTATTGTATTATTGACTCTAAAAATTTAAAACTTTGCAAATACATTAGGAGGCATTAGTTTTAACTTTCGTTCAGAACTTTTCCAGAAATTTGACAAAAATGCGTACTCATTTTGAACACCAAGTGTGGGAAATACACAAACACACTGCTGGTCATTACAATTGCAACACCATGAAGGAAAGCGAATACAAAAAAAATATATTTATTGTACATAAACAGTATGGCATGAAGACAAAACGATTAAATTTGCTAGCAGTTGGGGGTTTATAGGAGTGCGAAATTAGTAGAAACAGATGCTACCACTGGCAGCTAAAGCTGCCTTTACCCGGTTAGGCATGGAGTCGAACTGGGCTTGAATGAAAGAAACGGGCAACTCATTCCATACTGCTTCAAGTCTGTGCCATATTTCATCAACTGTATTACCTGGAGAGGGGTAGCGGGCCAGTCTCTCATCAACCCATGACCAGATGTTTTCAACGGGTGACAGATCTGAAGACCGTGCAGGCCAGAGCAATAATCGAATACTCTGTGTATCGAGGAAGGTCAGAACACAATGTGCAACATGTAGTCTTGCATTATTTTGTTGGAAAATGGCGTTTTGCAGGCATCGAAGATAGGGCACAATCACAGGACGTAAGATGTCGGAAATGTACCGATCTGCTTTCGATTTACCTCGATCCGAACTGGAGATGTGCTTGTCGTGTACCTAATAGCTGCCCAAACCATCACACCTGGAGTAGGGTCCCTATGCCGATATTCAGTGTAAGCAGGCGACGAGCGGTTTCCTGGGAGCTTCCAGACACGCATACGGCCATCAAAATACAGCACGTAGAACCGGGACTCGTCTGAAAAGACGACATTGTCCCACTCTTTTACCCAGCTTTGTCGTTCGGCGCACCAGAGTCACCGTCTCTCTCCATACTGCATTCATTTTCAAAGGAAGCCTAAGTAATGGTCATCGTACTGACAATCCAAGCTGCTGCAAACATCGTCGCACCGTACGAGCGGATACTGGGTGTGCTGCAAACCTACCCATTTCCTGACTAATGGTCCGTGGTATGGTTGAACGGTTTCGAAGGGCCGGCATCACAATATGTCTGTCCTTTCGGGCGTTAGTCATGGAAGGAAGTGGAAATCCTTCATGTCGTTCAGTATGATCCTCGGCAACCCATTGATTCCATATTCATGACATTGGTTAGATTTCGACCAGTACGACGGACCAGTTCATGGAACCATAATCCACATTCTCGAAGGCAATGATCCTACCTAAGAAATGCTTATCAACAAGTGTCGAAATTCGATAGAATCGAATTTCGACACTTGCTGATAAGCATTTCTTCTTATTGTAGTTATAAAACGATATTCTGAACGAACTCCGACCTTGCAAAGCGCTTTCCGTAAGAGAAATCCGTTGCGCAACATTTCTTTTATGCAGTACTTCAGATATCGTTTCTCCCCCTTGCGCCGTCCAAATGCGCTGAAAAACTAATCATTTGCATATCTTAACCTCTTCTTCCTTTCATGTGATTTTGACGTTCGTCATATCATTCTTTCTTAGTGTTGCAATTTCCTCAAACACTTAAAATAGCAAATATCAATAATTATTCGCACACATCATTACTTAAATTCCTCAATTACCTAAAATAGCAAATATCGATAATTATACACAAACATCAATACTTAAATTCCTCAATTACCTAAAATAACAAATATCAATTACCGTATACAGATAAAATATCAATAATCACCCTTATATCTACATTTCACTACAAATTATCTTTCATTCCACAACGCACATATAAAGAAAATCTTTCTCCTCATAAGTAATAATTCTAATTTAAGGCTTCAAAACAAAAATCTTAGTTATCATACAGTTCAAATATTATTTCTCTTTCATAACAAAATACTAAAATTACCAAAATACTACTTCTCAACATCTTTTAGAGTGCTACATACACATCACTTCTCCTTTTTCTTTAAAAAAAATTACATAAACACATTCATATCGAGATATCAACACAAAATTCATATTTCAAAATATCGAACTCATACATATATATTTTTTTTATCAAATCTAATTTCAAACATCAATTGCCACATAAAAAATTTAAAAGTACTCGTATCTGACGAATTATTATTTTCATACTTCAAAACATCGAATATCTGTATCCTCATAAAGATTAATTCATACAATTGTAAATATTAATTTTTTTCCTTCCTCCTTTTTTTTTTTTTTTTTTTTTTTTTTTTAAAATTTTACATACTTAAAATATTAATTTTCATTCCAATTTTCTCATTTTCATAGAATATGCTTAACCCTTATAGACTCGAAAGGGTTCATACATGTAACATAGAAATTCTTTGACATAACACAATCATCAAAACACAAATCTAAGAATTCTTACAAAAAAAGATCATTCCTAAATCATTACAAAATCACTTTCTTAAGTCATTACAAAAGCACATTCCTAAATCAATCCTTACAAAATTGTATTCCTAATCATCACAAAATATAATAAAATGTTCCTACATCATTACAAAATAAAAATTCGTCGAGCGTATTACCTTGAAATATCAATTATTCTTCTCATCATAAAATATCACATAAGTGTGCCAACAAATGTTTTTATGTTTAAGATTCGAACCGTTTAATCCATAAAACATTCATTAAAAGCTAGCACATTCATTAACTTTAAATTCTTACACAAAATAGATCATTTTCTGTTTCAAAAATAATGAAATCACAATAAAACATTGTTGATATATTTAAAATTACTTATCCTTGTCAAAAACTAAATTAATAAAATACCTCTTAAAAATAACATTCAATCAATAGTTTTTTTTTTTTTTTTTTTTTTGAAGGTAATCAAATTATAAAAGTTCTTTAACTACTCAGTCCTTAAAATATTCTAATGTTCCATGAGAAAATAACTGTTCATTAATTCTTAATACAAAATAATTGTTTTCCTTTTTGTTTTAAAAAAAAGTTCTTTGCAAAATAATAGTTTGTAGTCATTGTAAAAAGTCTCTCTAAAAAGAAATAAAAAAAACTCTCTCACCCATTTCGGATCCAAAGGGAGGGGGAAACACATTCCCGAAGTGCACTGACTCACCAGACTGGACGTAAAAGCTACTTGGGGGTGGTGAAAGCTGCTGACCCCTTTCACACGTGGGGGCGGGAGTTTTCTCTCACTGTCGGCTTGGGGGAGGAGAGTCTGTTTCCTGGCGTTTATACGGCCTTGATTCAAAATTTCCCACACCCTAAGTGTCCATCGCTCGGTCAACGAACTTGGGGTCCTCTTTCCTGCCCTCTTTTCTCTCCTTTTTTTTTCTTCAGCTGCGTAACTTTGCAGGTGTCCCAAATTCTTGTTATTGAAGGGGGGGGGGACGGAGTCTCATTCCTCAGTGAAGTCCTGCTAGACACCCCCTGGGTCAAACGGAAACGGTTCCTTTCGCTTTATCGCTTTTTGAGAGGGAGACCCTCTCCTCTGGATTTCGATAGCTATTTTCTTTATTTTTTGTTGAAAGTCCTGTCTGTACGAACTTTTTCTAAATGCGATGTTTGTCCCCAAAACATGTTTCTTGCTGACTCTTTCACGGGACGGGGAAATGTTGCGGGTTCTTTTATTGTTTTTCTTCCTTTGCTTTGAAATCGCTCCCTTCATTTTAAATTGTATCTTTTTTCTGTGGAGGGGAAACTGGCTAACCACTCGTTCTGTCCACCTAATTGTTTGTCGTAAGATTTTAGCTTTTCCCAACTGTATCGGATTTGGTATGGGGCCTGTTTTGAAGAACTCTGCTTCCTTCTTTCCATCAATGGGAATTTTTTCTCCTGTATTATCCTTTAAAATTTTCTCATTGGCTTTCTGAGCTCTAGTTAATTTTTGTCCTTCTAAACGTGTGAATGCTTCTTGACATCGTTGCTATCTTCTTTTTCCGCTCTTTTTATTTCCTTTCTGTATCTTCCGTTGCACTTCTCTTTGCACTTTTTCTTTCAATCTCTTTTGTTTTCTAAAGTCGGCTAATATCTTCAAATCATCCCTTTTTCTCTTGTAATCATTTACCTTTGTCAATATTCCTTTTGTTTCTTCATTTAAGGTACAGGTTTCTTTCGTGTGGCATCACACACTCTTCCCTTTACAAATGAACGCCCTCTAGAGGCGGGCTTTAAGTATGGAAGTTAACATACACAACACAAACACACATACATATATATATATTATTTCGCTAAAATATAATTTAATTTCCTACTTTATCCTATACATTAACTATCACAATAAGGAGTTTATTTTCATTTCCTCATACAATTCCATTTAATCTTTTAATTTATTCATTCAATACGGTTTCTAAATTTGCTCAGTCAGCGATTCTCACTCTTCAAAGCAGTAGGAATAATACCTACTAGGTTTCGTCTCTTCCTAAAATGCCTAAAGATCCTTTGATCTAATACCAAATTTGTTGAATAATCCTCGCATTTACATTCCAAACAGGGAAAGTTTCTTCCTCATTTGATTTAGCCACGAAGGTGAATGTGTAATTCGTGATGTCATTATCCTTCATCTCCATCAGTGAACGTAAAATAGACTTTACTCGGATAATTAGTATTTGTTTTTAACCATGATTATGATTTAAAAATAGTATCGCTAATTCATTACGCACGCACGCACGCAGTAACTAGTAATTTTCAATTTTGTTGCAATTATAAAATGAAACTTAGAAACAATGCTTTGTACTTGTTGATTACATAAACAATATTTTATTATGCTCTGGTAAATAGTTAACACATATATAAAAACTTACTGTAAACTGGGTTTATTACCTTGTAACATGGACTTTTGTGTGCGGATGTCCATATGGTGATCCATTCTGTATAATATGCTCTGATAATTAAAATAACTGTGCTGTATTTCTTCTTCTATTTTCACCTGAATTTTTATTCATACAGGATTTGGTTCTAAAAATGTGTGTAAAAGATTTATCTTTCTTAAGATTTTAATTCTGATAAAAAACATTTTTTTTAAACATGCATTTTTGAAAGTGATTTTAACATTAATGAACTCAACTTATTGATTCCCATCTTATCTTTTACACATAATCTTTTAAATTTTTTATTTTCGATTTTTTTTAATGATAATTTCCATGAACTTCCATGATGCATTTCTTCACTGTATTGCTAAATTCACAGTACGAAAATAATTCGTTCTTTGTTGTAGATGTCTGAACATTTAAGTCTGATTTGCTTAAGTTTGATGAACTAAAAATGTTTTAATTTTTCATTAATTTTTTTAAAGGTAATCTGAATGTAAAATATTTCTGATTAAAATATGTAATTTTTTTTTGATGAATTGCCTTTTGGGGGTGTGTTTAATATTCATCATTAAAGATAAAGATTATGATTTTTTTTATATGTTTATTTTTAGGAAGTAAAACTAAACATTTTTATTTTTGAACCATATAATTGAAAATATTTTATTTTCAATTTCTTTTTTAAAAATTAAATATTATTTAGAAATTGAAAATAAAAATGTCTTGTAACCTGTTAATTTGGAAGATTTTTCTTTAATAGAGGATTTTTTTTTTATCTGTTTTAGACTTCTGTAACACAATGAATATTTAAGTGCAGTAATGGACTGTCAAAAGATAGAAATAACACCAGTGGAAGCAAACCATTTAAATGGATTTTCAGCTTTCACAGATTCACACAGTTTTAAAGAAGTATCACCTGTGGGACCTGTTGTAGAAAATGTGGAAGATAATATTGATAAGGTGTTTTCAGTGCAATCAGATATACCTACATTGGTACAAGTATTCAAAAGTGTTTATGACCAAAGATTAGCATCAATTGAAAACAATGCTGATTTAGATAGAAATGAAAAAAATGAGGTATTATGAATCTTCTATTATAACTTTTGTATAGAAATTTTTTTTTATGATAAATTGTTGTATGTATAGTTTACTACTGATATTTTTACAGTTTTAAATTTAAATGGTATTAGTTTTGTACCTAAAAATATTATATGGGTAACATATTTTAATTTTTTAATAAAAAAAAATGTTAGTTTATTTTTTTTTAAAATGTTTGAGTAACTCCATCATATTACTTCAAAATGTGTAGTATGTTTAAAGATATTGTTTTAGCAGTTATTAATCAGTTTAACATATATCCTATTAGTACATATTACCATTTAGTAATATTTTTTTGCATTTAAAAATATTAATTATTGATACTTTAAATTCAGTTTTCTAATTGTTCTTGTATATTTTTTTTTAAAAAAATATTTGTATTTCATCTTCTGAATTATATTATCATTTAGTACATAACAAAATTTAAAAAAAATATTCTAAATTTTATAATAAATGAAAATTAAATGAATTACTTGTACTTTAAACAAATTGCAACATTATATTTCATGATGCTTTGAAGGGGAAAAAGGAAAAGAGAACTATTTCTTATTGACTAATTTTATATTTATTTAAACCTAATTGATTATTCTAATCTTTTTTGCTTAACTTTATGAAGAATGTATCGTGAAGCTGTACCTTATTGTTTATTGTGCAGATTTTCTAATCTTGTTAGTTAACAGTAAGCAGTATATAAATTATTTAAAAAATATTTTGCTGATAATGGGAAGACATTGAGGAAAATTATTATTATTTTTATTTGTATTTTAGAAATGTGCTTTATTCTTGGTGTTTTTTCTGTTAATGATTAATAGCAGCTATTGTAAGTAAATTACACTGTCTTTCGAAATTTAAAGTAGCACCATTATTTTGCGTCTAATTTGAAAATGGATGCACATAAAAATATGAAATTGGGAAGAATTGTGGTTTTGAGATTTATTTGTTGAATTTTGCATAATTTTAACGTCAAACTTGATTTATTTGTAAAAAATTAATTTTTTTGCTGACATCCTTATGTTTGATAAAAAAAATAATAAATCACATATTTTTGTAGAAAAATGAATTAATTGGGTTTTAATAAGGAATGTGCCACTGCCCCTACTTTTAATACATATGCAGCATTTACTTACCATGCTGTCATTTAAATTTTCGAACCCTGGAATGGAAAGTGTGCCCATACATTTTAGAAACCCTTATTCCAGCTCATCAAATTATTTTGGATTGATTATTTGAACACTAAATGCAGCCTCTTGTCTGCCAAGGTAGTTTCAAAAGTACTCTATCGAATTAAAATCCGGTGATCAAGCTTGCTATTTTTTTTGCTCCAAACCCTGATTCTTAAGATATGTATCAACAAGCCTAGCTCTTTGAGTTTGAGTATTTTCACCCATTTGGATGAATTCATCACCAATAGTCCAGCATATGGTGTGACGTATGCAGCAAGAATTTCTTCCTGGTAGTTCACAATAGTCGGAGATCCTCCATGGAGTGTTGGCAGGTCAGTGTGAACATCCAAACAGATTTCAGTCCAAACGATGATTCTATCTCCTCAATAACTGTCTGTGAACAAGGCTGTATTGGTAGTATTTTGGGCCTTGTTCTGTTCAAATAAGCGTGCAACTTGAATCAATCTCCAATTTAAACCAGGATTCGTTATTCAAGCATACAAAATCCCGTTTCTTATTCGTTGCGGTAATGTGCTGTCTTGCTTTACGTAAACATGCACTTTTGTGTCTTTTTCTGAGACAAATGCAAACAAGGGGTTATCTTCCATAGAGTTTTTGATTGTGAAGACGTCTGTGTACCATAGTAACAGATCTTGTTGTTCTTGCTCCATCACAGTGATCAGAAATGAGCTGAGTCATTTTGAAGTATTTCTTTTCCTTTGGACTGAGAAAATGCTCTTGAGATATTAATCCATGGGTTGGCCTTGAAAAAGTCACCTTGAAACTGAATTTTCGGATTCAAACAGATCCTAGACACATTAAAAAACATCTAACAGCACAAGCTTGTGATAACTTCATTTCCATTCATCTAATTGCCTGCTATCTTAAAGAATCATGTAATTGACATCTCCTAGGCATGCCTATAATATCTTGGAATCAAAAATTGAATATTACAAAACATTAAAAAAAAAAAAAATCTACTGAAATTACCATAGTGGGATATTTCCAACACCCTCCAATTTCTGTATAAGTGTTCAATTCTTTAAATAAGTAGTAGCAGATATAGTTGTTTCACAAGGTTTTATTAAAAGTTATTTAAGCAGATATAGTTATTTCTCAAGGTTTTATAAAATTATTTATTTATGATAATTTATATAAACCATATTTTTAGATTTTATGATCGTGTATATTTATATTGTTTTACTTTTGATATCAATTTATGCATTTTTTTAGTCAAATTTTCTGGGAGAATTTTTTTGTACGAATGTATGTGAAATGGCCTTCTGTTTGAAAAAAGTTTCATCCATTTTATCCCAATGATTAAGGATAAACAATTTCAAACTAATAACATTTAATCAAAAGTATAACAAATAAGTACTGTATAAATATTGAGGTACTAATAAGGAGCACTTTAAAAAAAGAGAGAGATCTTTACATAGATAACATAATGAAGCTGTATAATAATTTTAAGTAACTAAATATATTTTAAGGTGTATATAGTGTAACCTCATGATCTTATTTAATAAATCTAGTGGATACTCTTTTTGTCTTCTAGGGCCTTATATGTATCTCATAGAAGTTTATTATGCAAAAGTAAAAGATGTCCTTAAATAGGAAAATGTAAATAATTGTTCTACATTTTTTTAAAAAATTAAATCATTTTTATAGCTTTATATTGTATTCATATTGATTAGATAGTCTAAAAAAACATTTAAATAAAAAAAATAATAAATACTTTGATATTTGCTTTATTTTCAACAAGTACATAATTTAAAATGAAATTTAATGAATGTTTTTAAACCACTCAAATATTTGTTGTATTTGGTACATATAATATGAATTCTGTATCTGAATCTAGGGAATCAACATTTTTTTTTCTTCATGTAGAGTTCAATAAGCATATTTCAATGCATATCTTAATTTATTGTGAAAGCTGCAACAGAAATATTTTGTACATTTTCCTTTGCATTTTTCACATACAAACAATGATTTTTGCCTTCCTCATACTCATGTGTTTTAGATCTAAGGACTTTTGATTTTAATCAACATTTCTACCATGTGCTGCTTATTTTTCTAAAGTGACTTGTTTATATTTGGCATGGAATCTCAGTGTGTTCTTGTATACTGTATCCTGCATTAAAATATGAGTTGATGAAATATGAAAAAAGTACTAGTAGGCCACTTTTTTTTACCATAGTACGGATAAGCAATATATGATGAGTTACATAAATCCTTAACAGAACAGTTTTTTTTTTGCATCCTTTTTCATTGTCATAAAGTCTCATTACTTTCATTTGTGGACAAGATAATTATAGAGATGTTCTTTCCTTTTTAATCAACAGATCTTTTCATGCATTTTTGCAACTTTTCTTCATATGTTCATTTCTTTGCAAAGATTTATCCAATTTTATCTCAAATTGTTCATATGGCTTATGTGTTTGTTATGTTGAAATAATATCTTGTGAAAAATAAGATTTTATTTACGTAGTTTTTAAAATGATTTTTTTGAATTGAAATTGGGTATTATTTAAAAATAACAATTGTAATCTAAAGGCTTTTTAATTTCCCCCTTCCTTTAGGAAAAGATAGCAGTTTTACAACAATATCTTCAACATCTTCAGGAACAAAATGATACTTTTGTTTCAACCATGCTTGAATTAGAAGGAGAAGCTCAACAAAGAGTAAAACAGATGGAAAAGAGGTTAAAATCCAGTGCCAGGACAACTATGGTAATTTTAATCATATATTTCATCATTTTAGGGACTTTTTCCAATATTCATCAAAAAAAAAAAATCATTAGATACATTTTTTACTTAAAAATTTTTGATTTTTCAAGTTATATGTAATTTGAATAAAATAAATATTATTTATTTAAGAAAGGGTTCAAATTTTGGAATAAACAGACATTTGATTGTTTAACTTTCCTTATATAGAAAAATATTTGTAATTAAAAATAATTTTATCATTTCTTAAGAAGTTTTAAAAATTTAATATTTTGGCAGTATTTTATTGCACTGTATATAAGTATTTAGAATGTAATATGGTTTTTTTAAGGTGATAATTATTTAATTTTTGTGGTACTTGTATTTCCATGTGATACATGTATTTATTTGTGATTATTTGCAGTTTCTTAGATCTTGTAATTAATTTATAGGAAGCAGTAATTAATGTTCATGAATGTGAAAAGGAGATGAGAAGATTAGTTGAAGAAAGGTTATATATTGAATCGCTTTATAATGTAAGTTCAATGTTATGTTTTATTCACTAAAATATATTTCCTGTAATTATCAATGTGTGATATTTTTTTATTATTCATTGACATGTGCTGGATGTTTACCCAAAACAGTTATGTAAATTTTGTTTTTTCCTTACATTAAAGGTAAAATAGTTTTTCCTCACCATTTTACATGTTGTTAGTGATGATTAGATTATTTATGGTTTAATAGTTAGCAACACAATTTTACATAATTTATTGTTTCTGAAATTTATCTTAGTTTCAAGATTTTGTTTTTAACATGGTTGAAAGAGTAATTTTAGAATAAAAAAGTTGAGAGTACAGGTTTTTGAAAAATCTATAATTTAATTACTTTTGTACTTCTATAATAAATTTTTATGGGAAATTTATTTGAAATTTTTTGACAACTTACAAATAATGTATTCAAATCTTTGTGTAATAAAACTTATTAAAATGTATTTCTTAAATGAGAATGAAGGAATTTGAAAGATTAAGAAACTGTTTATATAATTGTTGGTGATGCCTAAAAAGCAGTAAAATCAAAGTATACTAGGTGTATGCCTATGAAATGTGGATTTTTCTATCAGATGGTGCCACATATAAGTTCTTATGCATGGTGATTTGACATACATAGCATTTTATTTGACTATTCCTAACCTACAAAACTGTACATGAGGAAAATTGAGTGTATAAACTCTTAATCTTTTTCTGCTTTGAAAATGTCATATTTCATACTAAAAAGACTATTTGCCGGATGTTTTGATTCATTAATTCATTTTGAAAGAAACTGCTATTCAAACTTATCGAATACTGATGGAAGCTTATGGTGAACGGGTACCATCTCGAGACTTGCTTGACCGATTTTGAAAATTACGAGGTTCGTTGTCAATAGCCCTCATGTTGCTTCTAATTCGATGTTAATAAAAACTAAACTAATCTAAACCATCTCGAGACACTAGTGGATGTTGATTCAATTTATTCAAAACAAGTGATTTTGTTGTGAAAGACAGGGCTGTGGGAAAACCACCAAAAAAGTTTGAAGATACAGTGCGACAAACACTGTTGGACAAAAACTCCCCATAAATTCAATCACAATTGGGAGAAGTATTGAATGTGACTCAAAAAAGTATTAGCAGGCATTTTCAGGCTATGGGAAAGCTTCAAAAAGAAGGGAAAAGGGTACCACATGATTTGACAGAAAGGGAAATGGAGAATTGAAAAGTTACCTGCAAACTCCTGTTGAAAAAACATTAGCAGAAGAGTTTCCTGTATTGAATCATAATAAGGGATGAAAAACTGATTTATTTTGATAATCTCAAATGAAGAAAATCATAGGTTAACCCAAGTTAACCATCAACATCGAATGCAAGATCCAATCACTTCAGAAAGAAGACAATCTCTGTGTTTGGTGAGTTCAAAAAGGTGTTTACTATGAACTCAAATCTGGTGAAACTGTTAATGATACCCTGTGCAGACAACAAATTATCTGTTTAAACAATGCTTTGATCACAAAACATCTGGAATGGGCTCAATGACATTGGTAAGTGATTTTGTTTCATGACAATGTGCCGACCCACCCACAAAAATTATCAAGGAAATTTTAATAAAGTTGAATTGAGATGTGTTATCTTGCTCTCCTATTTACTGGGAATTGCTCCTTTGGACTATTGTTTGTTCCGGTCGATGGCGCATGGATTGCCTGAGTAGCACTTCACTAATTTTGAAGAAGTGGAAAAATAGTTGATTCATGGTTTGCTTTGAAAAATAAAAGTTTTTATTGTAGTGGAATTCATCTTTTTGCCAGGAAGATGGGTAAAAGTTGTTGTGTCGAGAGGCGCATGTTTCATATGAATAGTTTTGACCCTTCACTACAAATTGTGTTTTTCCTTAAAAAGATCTGTTTTTCATAGGTATACACCTAATACTTTTTTGCTGAATTTCAATGGCAGTCATGGTAATCGTGGCTGGAAAATGTTGATATCAAGCTGCATGTTTTAACCCTGATTCCATTTAAGACCATTCATTCTGAAATATGATGGCTACTGCATGTTAAGTGAAACTGGTTTTCGTAGCTTTCCTGTTTTGTGATACAGAAATTGGAGAGGTAGGTATTAGCTCAGGTGTTGTTCTCTTTCTTTGACCATAGTTCAGAATTTTGAGGTCTGTCACAAATCTCAGATTATAAATGTATGATTTATAATTTTAAATAATTATGATGTAAATTTTGTTATTAGGATGCCTTATAATACATCTATTTGTTATTCTCATAATAAGAAACAAATGAGTCTACTAGATGTATATTTTATAAAAGTCAAAAATTTTTTAATGAGTTTGTAATATCTGAATATCTTTTGGTGTCTTACTTTGACTACTTTAAGATAGTAGTCAAATATGAGACTTTTTTCAAGCACCTTATTGTAATCAAAATCAGATTTGCATTTTTTATTTATAAATTTAATGTTTTATACTATCTAATATTAGGAAAAGTTGAATAATTAACTGTTTTGAAATTTTATAAGCAGAATCTGTGCTGTTTTCTTAAATAACGAGTTAAAAAGGGAAGCAATTTCTAAAAGTTTCTTTACTCATGGTGTTTTTTGACGCTGTAATAATGACTTTATTTAGCTGGAGGTTTAATTATTATAGATTAAAATTATCAAAAGTTTTGTGATTAATATTTTGTGTGAATTTAGGAATTAAAATAAATTGGGAATAATTAAATGTATGTCAATTTTCATGCAACGTATTAATACACTACATTATTTTCAGCTATTCAATGACAAGTTCCAAAATTGTACTTCATTAATGTAAAGTGCATTATTTTTTTTTTATCATTATTCATTTTTATGTTTTCAAGAATTGATTACATAATGTTTTATTGAAGTAATGTTTCTTTTAGGATAGTCAGCAACATTTATCTACTTTTAAAGAAGAAAATGGCTTCCTTCGTGATCAGAATTGTAATTTAAGCCATGATGTACAAGCATTGTTGCATATAATTAATCATGCACGTTCGACAGGACATTGGGAGGTAAGTTTCATAGAAAAATTTGGAATATGATATTTGAACCCCAAATTAAGAGTTTTTTTGTGTTTTATTTATTGTATTTTGAAATTTACAATTCAGAAATCTATTTTTGTCCTAATGGCACATTTAAGACAGAGCTTTGTACATGATATCTTTTGTTAATCTAGTATTTAACTACCAACCAAATTTGGTAATGTTTTTTTAAAAAAAATATTTGAGGCCCATGAAATTCAGAAGTGAGACATACTGATGTAGTACTTTTTTTTTTCTTTTCAAAACTCTAGTCAGTGGTTAAATATGGACTAATCCCCTAAGTTTTAAATAAATTTAGTTGAAGTATATGCATATGAGTTTTTATATGTAGCTATTGTTTTGTACAATGTTAAAATGAAAAAAATTAATAAAATATTTTGATAAACTTGTTATTATTTGATTTATTTTAAATTGAATTTTAATAAAAAAAATATATTTATGATGGTGGTATGAAAAATTTTGACCTAACAAAGATGCAAGACATATTTTCTTTAAATTTATTTTTCTACATAGTCTCCTTGTAAGGGGGCACACTTCTCCCAGCAATGCTCCCTTCTCTTTAACCTGTCCTAATTGGCGCATCATATCCATATCTGGCTCTTGCGCCATAAAATTCTAAAGTCACTCACTTAACCTGTCCTAATAGTGCATGGCGTTTTTCTATGCAATATAGTTGTTTTTGAAGGTGATGATCTTCTCATTTGATAAAACTGTCTGTCCTCCAAGCACAGTTTATAGATTATAGAAGCCACTTTGGGCTAGATTTGGTGAGTAAGGAGCGTGGTCAAGCAGTTCATACTGTAATTCATGGATTTGTTGCCAAAGCAACCACTGAGGTGTGAGACAGTGCATTGTATTGGTGAAACATAATTTTTTCCCCTGCAAATGTGGATTTTTTTTGTAATTTCTGCCTTCAGCTTGTAAAGTAATGATGCATAGTATGCTCCTGTAACGGCTTATGCTGTTTGAAGATAATCGATTAAGTTAACTCCCAGTCTATCCCAAAAAACAGTTGCCATCGCTTTCACAGCCGATATAAAGTCTTGCTTTATTGGAGCAGCTTGCTCCCTTCACAGTTCACTGTTTTAACTGTATTTCTGTTTCAGGTATATAATGGTATATACAAGTTTCATGTACAGTAATTAATCGGCACCAAAACTTTGATTTATTTTGCTTAAACTGCACCAACAGAGCATAAGACATGTTCATTCCAACACGTTTTCGGTATAACGTGAGCAAACGTCGCACCCAAAGCACAGACAGCTTTCTCATTCCTAAATCTAGATTCAATATGAGACAAACATTCATTAGATATATTCATAGCTTCTGCTATCTCTCTCACTTCAATTCGACGGTCATCCAGCAACATTTGGTGAACTAAAGCGGTGTTATCGTCAGGGTTTGCGTTTTGAATGTTCCGAATGTTCGTCACCTCCCAAGCTAGTACGGCCACGTTTAAATTCGGCTGCCCAAAATTTCACGGTGGTAAATGATGGTGCAGAATCCCCTTACACAGCTTCTAACTCATCTTTGATTTGCATTGGTAATCTGCCTTTTGAAAACAAATATTTAATGACAGCTGAATGCTTGATTTTTTTTTTTTTTTTCCCATTTCCACAAAAACACTCACATCGACTCTCAAACGATTGTCAAACAACTACACATCCAAAATGACTGAAATTTTGGGGTGTACCTGTCAAAAGATGTGCGACCATATTCCCTAACATTTATTGACAAGACCATCTTCACATTGATGCATAAATGTTTCAGACCACCCTGATAATTATATATTTTTTCTTGATGTGTGAAACTAAAATTCTCAGTTTTTATCTATGAAATGTCATAAAACTGATAAAAATAGCAGTGTATTTTATGTGAAATATAATTATTAAAAATTGAAGTCATGAATTTATTTTTAGATGAATTGTGTGACATTTTGTGAAGTTACTCCTGAACAAGTCTTTGGACCAGTGCAGTCCATATCTAATTTGTAAGTTGATCAAGATAATTGACTTTACAACATACACAAGTGTTTTTTCCCCATTTAGCATCTTTCGCTATTGTCTAAAATTTACTTAAAAAATTCTGAATCAAAATTTATTCATTGAGAAGTTTTCAGCTGAGTATTTTTATTCCTTTGCAGTATAATTTTCACTTTTGTATATATATATATATTACAAATTACACCTTTTAAAAACTAGAATGAAAATAAGAAAATATTACTGAATTAAAACAATTAGTATAAAATGAAATTAAAAAAAAATTACAAAAAAATCGTAAACCATTCAATTTAAAAGAAGTTATCATTTAAAATGTGCAAAATATTATAATGTAAAAAAGTTGTACATTTAACTAAGAAAACAATATAATAGTGTTCAAGAATACATTTTATTTATGGTAACTTTAATTTAAAACAGAATTAAAATTATTTATAATATTTACACCAAATTAAATAAACATAACTTTACCAAGGAATATAATACACATCTTGAGAAAAGAACTGTGAAAAATTCAAAAATGGAGCTAGTTTAATTTCAGTACTGTCACAGACTTTGGACTGATAATGTGTCTTTGAACTATTTCCATGGATCCTACCATTATTACCTCCATAATTATTTTGTCAATAATACAGACCAAGAATATCAAAAATTCCTAAACTGAACAGTAAATCTACCATAAAAACTCAGTTGGCTTATATATTACTAAGCACTAGAACTCCATAATAATGGACTATAATTATAATGTTATTCATCTCATAATGAGAGCCAAGTCTGTGTCACCACATGCATTGGCTTCTTGTCGAACAAAAAACAGAATTACACAGTTACATAAATTGTGTTTCTAGCATCACCACATACATTTACAAAAAATTGCATAGGTGGAGTTTCTGGAGTCAACATATTGCTGGGCCATGAATGTTACAAATATTCAATATTAAATTTATACTAGCAAACAAAAACTATGAATTACAATGCAATAACACTGAATTAAATCTATTTGATGAACAAAACATTCAAAGATAATAATAATACAGTAATATTTAAATTTTGATAACTAAACACAATACAAGAAAATTCCTCATTGACAAAAGACCGTCCTTTGTCATTGGCCTTTTCTGAATGCTGCTGTAGTGACCAGGTGTAAAGAATAGTCCCAATGTAGCTCATGCATATTGTAAGAGGTGACTAAAATGAATAACCTGTGTCTGGGGGGTATAGCCAAGTACCCTGAGTCCGGGGATTACCATAAAATCTTGACTATAATATGCATGCTTGATATGGCAATAAATTTTCGGAAAATTTTAAAATTCGAATATAATACACACCCATATTTTAACAACATTTTACTTAAAAGTTGCACAAAAGTTTATTTATCAGTTGCAAAAAGTTTATTTATCAACATTATTGAAATTTTTAATAAAAAGAAACAAAAACTTCCAAATTCGATAGAAAAACTTAAATTTTAACACAAAACAAACAATACTGTCAAATTATCGGTCTTAATCACTTTCACTAGAACACAGCTAATCTATTGTGTCCTAGTCATAATTATTGGTACTGACATAAGATATATTGCCATCATCATCATCTGATATTTAACAATTGATAATTTTTCTACTGCTGTGTATGATTGTCTTGAAGGCATTTTTAGGGATTTAAATAAAATAATATAATATGCTTTTGTACTAGCAGCAACTGGGAATGGTTGCTATTTTAAGTTAGCTGTTCAAAAACGAACATGAGTGCAAAGCGTGTGCAAGTTCCTGTTTGTGTAAAAGAGCATGCATGTTGTAATAATCTCTTACATCTGCTGCATTTTCGTTGTTCAGTGTTTAAAAACCTTTTTTTAATTTTTACACGAGTTAATATGCACCCTCATTTTTACAGACTTAAATATGGAAAAAAAGTGCATATTATAGTCAAGATTTTGTGGTATATCAATTGAACTCAGGGACTTCCCTTCTGTAGGTAGGTACAGGCATCACTCACTCTAGGCAACCTAGTAATCTTTTTCTTTCTCACGAAGTTACTGTCTTTGGTAAATATGGGTAAAGTGCCTCCAGGATGCCCTAGCGATCCTTCTCTATTTTCGACCCTTCTTCTTGTCAACGAACTATTCTTTTTACAACGTTTTTATGTATTTCACTTGGTGTGTCTGTGTCATCAAATTTTCAGTCGTTAATTTAACCAACTTCCCATCAAGCTAGAGCTTTGAAACTTTGGGAATCATTCTTACTCCCCTAACAATGCAATATTTAGACATTTGCGACACATTTTAATTAATATTTAAATATTTTTTTAAATAATGCAGTTTGTAGTAAAGTGGCACCATCTATGGAAGATATATTGAACATGCAGAGAGAGTGATCTTAAAGATTAGAGAGAGAGATGAGGATTTTTTAAAACGTTTTTATGTATTTCACTTGGTGTGTTTGTGTCAGTATGTCATCAAATTTTTGATCCTTAATTTAACCAACTTCCCATCAAGCTAGAGCTCTGAAACTTTAGGAATCGTTCTTACTCGCCTAACAATGCAATATTTAGATATTTGCGACAAGTTTTAACTAATAATTTTTTTAAAATAGACTTTGCCACCATATAAACATGTTGTTTTTAAAAATGTTAGTTTTTATCTCGAATTATTTCAGTTTTTTCACATCTTTACACTTTACTAGCTTTATGCTCACTCACATTGTTTGGCGCATGGCCACATCTGGCTTTTGTTTCATTAATAATACAATCACTCACTCAAATGTCTAGACCACAGTTACACCTTGTTTGGCACAGCATGGTCGCATCTTGCTCTTGCACTATTAAACTCCACCATCACTCACTTTATGAATGCCACTTTTGTCTTTAAGTGTCAGAACTCAGACCATATTATCCTGACCTGGGTGGATTTTAATAATCTGTACTACATGCCACTTTATAATGGGGAATAGTTATCAGAATTCTTTACCAAAACTGAATCTCCTTCCTTGAATTCTACCTTTCCTTTTTGTCATTTAGATTGGTTTAAGAGTTTTAAATATTCCATTGACCATTTTTTCCATTGATTTTCTGTTAGCTTCTGAACCAATTGCCATCTATTAATTGAATATTTTCAGTTTTATATAAACTTTTTTATTTAAAAATACATATTTTAAAGCATAGTTATTTGCTTATTTATTAAAATGTAGCAGTTAGAAAATTAGTAACCATTTTCATGAAAAATTTACTAAGCACTGTTGACGATTTTTGGAACTTTTATTATGTTCTTTATCACGAAAAAGTGTTGGCTACTCCTTTTCAAAACTGTTAATTGTAGACATGATTATTATTTTCGGCTAGTTAAGATACATGATTATTTTCTCCACTTTTATAGTGTGCTCTTGTGTCTGAATAAATATATGTATATATTTGTTTTAACCTCAGTTGGGCCAGGAAAATAATTGAATCTGTTTGGAATTGTAAGATTTGTATTTAATAAGAAGAGCATCTAACAAATTTTGAAATATTTTTTCTTGTTATGATCAACAATATTTTGTTAAAATTGCAATTGAGTTCTTATTACATTCTGGATTATTCCATTCAGTACTGGAGGTAGCTTTTTAGACCACTGCTCAAGCATAAAAGATATCATTCAATGTGAATATGAAATAGCATGAAATGTGTATATATGAAATAATTATTATGGTATTTTTTAATAGAATTTTTTAAATATGTCATTGTCAACTCTGAAACCACTAATTCTGTTTGGTTATTGGTTCTTTTTTAATTATTTATATTGTTGAATACTTTATATGCTAATTTTGTTTGACTTTGAACTTAATATTTTATTATAAGCTATATTATTACTTTCTAAAATGAAATGAATCATGTATAAGTGCTTTAATGTGATTTTGGACCTATTAAAAGATGATGAAACATGAAAGTTTTAATTGTGGGAATCGGTTTTGAATTATATGATTTTCTAACTCAATACATCCTTCCATTTATTGATTTTTCCTGTTAGAAGCATGCCTTGTGGTCATGGTCACGGACTCGCGACCGGCTGTTTTTTGTCAAGTCGCTGGTTCGAGCCTTGATGCCGCTAATGACCCGCCATATATCCGGGGTTGATGCACGTTTATTCTATAGTGTCTCAAAATCCTCCCGTTGGTGTGGTCCGGAAGTTAGTAGAGGGAGGTGCCAGCTCAGGTGTCATCCTTGTCACTTGATCGAGGTTTAAAATTACGAGGTCCGTCGCCAATAGCCTTCGTGTTGCTTCTAGTGCAACTTCGTGTTGCTTCTAGTGCTTCGTGTTGCTTCTAGTGCAACAGAAGCATTAATTAATTTATGAAATATTTATATAACTATAAATTTTATACATAGAATTTTAAATTTATCTTTTGTCTTATATGTTTTAATTATATTTGATGCTAAGTTTTTGCAAATATATCTACAATAATCAGAATTAGTCATGATATTTGACAATCACAAGCACACATACTAAAATTTATCATAGATGTATGATCTTGTATTACTTAAAAATTAAATTTCATTTCACTGATTCATATGCCATTTCATTTCACTGATTCATAT
>BMAW01117713.1:641238-719080 GCA_019974015.1 Nephila pilipes | reverse complement strand
ACGGAATTTATTAACTTCTATTTACTATAAAAACAACTATATATGCTCTCCTGGGGAAGATTTCTACTAACCAAATTCAACCCACCAATAATCTAAAAGACTCTTACCACTAATCCTTCCTCGACTGCAACTCAAACTCCGCAATGAATGTAGCAATCTGGAACACTAAATCTCTTTAAATACTATGCCTTTAATTCTATCGTCTATTTCAACCTCTCTTTCCACTTCTCCTTCAGCCTCTCTATCGCGACTATCAGTCGGAGTTTATATATTTCCTAACTCTTCCGATTCACTTCATTTCTACCTGCTTCCTATCTGCATATTCACGTTTCATTTTTGGTTGGGCAAAGTTTGTTTAGCAAAAGCAATCAATCTCAATTAAAAGTCCTCAAGGTTAGTGAAGAGAAACCGCGAATAGCCCAATGTCACAAGTTAATTTTTAATTATCAAAATTAACAGCAGTTAATTTTGATAAATTTACTCCCATCTCTTTTGTCCTGATCCTAAATTTTATTAAAATCATTGAAATTCGTGAATGGTGTATAAAAATATTGTTAAAAATTGATTGCAAAATTTTTACTCCTTTTTGTTTTCTTGATGGATTATCAGGCTATAGTTTTTGTTCCATCTTTTTTTTTTATTCTCATTTTCCATTAAAACTTGTTCAAAAGTTAAGTTAATATTTATAAGAAGTTTGTGATTAATGTTATTTTTATGCATAGTAAAATAAAGGTGCATCTTATTTCCTTCTCTATTTCAGTATTTTTTGCCCTTCTCCTTTATATTTTGAGTGGGATAGTATGTGAATATTCATATATGTTCTTATAAATCTTTTCAGATTTTGGGCTCCGATATTTCATCTCAGGAAGCTACTGATTCAAGTATGTCCAGTCCTTACACAATTCATCCAGCAAGGGGTCAATTAAGTGATGCAAATTTGAATGGCCATTCACATAGAAATGACAGTCATAACGAGGTTTTATATGTATTCAGTTTGGTTAAATAATTTTAGCCTGTGTTTGAAAAAATCAAACTATAAAATATTTTATAATAAAAGAAGTAGAGAGTGTATCATTTAAAATTGGTGCAAGTAATTGTCTGCTCTTTGTAAGTCTTTTTCATTCAAGTTAATGGAATACACTTATGTAAAATAACTAATATAAAAGTGAAGAGAGAATACAAAGTTAAGACATTCTTAAATTACATTTCTAATAAAGGGAGGTTCCTTTGTTTAACATAAGGAGCTTAGAAGTTCTTATGATTTTCAAGTATTCAAAATGTTATGATTTAAAAGAAGCAAACCTTTTATTCCTCAGAATTAAATTGTAAGGAAGATGCATTTCAGTGTTATCAGAAAACAGTTGCATGAAAATTTTTCTCATATTCAAAGAATGTTTCAGTTCTATCTGCGTGTGTAGTAAATGTTATTGTATTATCATACATAAACAGTTTTTAATTTTGTTCGAAATATATTAAGAATTAAAATCTGAAGCAAAATTTATATATTTATTTAAAATATAATAATTTCTGTATGGTTGACCAAGGCTTTCCTTAACCTGCTTAAATGAATTATAAGAAGATAAAAAAAAGTTTGATTTCGGTCATGGAATTTAATACACATTTGTAACAAAGGTATTGTTGAAGTCAAAATGTGAATATAACGTAATATTATAATAAAATTATGTATGATTTGCAGAATCATGTTTTTATAATTTTGTATGTTACTAAAAAATAGGATCTAAAATTTCACATTTTTTTTTATTCATTAAGTAATGTCATCTAATAAATATGCTTATTGGTCTGCTTAAGAGTCTTTTTGTGAATTCAAAATGTAAGTTTTATTTGAATATTTAATTATAACCAAATAGGTATGATAGGAAAAAAGGGAATTTTTAAGTTAACCCTTTGGGTACATACACATTTATTTGAAATTTTTTTTGCACTTGGAGCATATTACTCAGGTAATCTACAATATTTCTAATCTTCCTTATTTTATCACCTTTACTTAGTTTTTCATTATCCATAAAATGCAGAAAACTTGAAGTATAGAAAAACCTATTACATGGCATAGTTTTTGCAAAAACTGGAGTATTTATAATTTGCCTTTTTGACCAATACATTTCTAAATTTGCTTTCTTTACTTGTGAAATGAAGATACACAAAGCAATAACACATCGATCAATAACTCCCGAGTCTAACATTGAAAACAACATTTTTTTTGCAAATTTTTTTTTTATTCATCAACATAACACCTTTTGTTAATCACCTTTTAGGGTTATACAATCGTTCCAACGCTTTTCCAAATCTTTTTTTTTTCCTTCCCCCCAATTTCCCCCCTTTCTTTCCCCCCGCAAGAAATCTTTTTTGTTGCGAGTAAATAGCGATAAACAGCTTTCTGAATCATCGACTCGTTGCTGTTTTTGTTCCATCAAAAGCAATCGCGGCACCCACTTGGTAAAAACCTTTTTCACTTCACTTCAAAAAACCTTTTTCAGTAAATACACTTCCATATGATATCTGTGTCATCTCAGCAATCTCACGGAGCTTCACTTTACGATCTTTCATTATAATTTTTGTCACTTCACTCACATTTTCCGGTGTAATGGCTTCCACAGGTCTACCCGAGCGTTCCGCGTCATTTGTGTCGGTACGACCACGTTTAAACTCGGCAAACCACCGACAAATCGTTGCTTTTGATGGACAAGAGTCCGGGTAACATTTTTCAATCCATTGTTTCGCTTGCATGGTGTTTTTACCCATTAAAAAACAATGTTTTATCAGAACACGAGAAACTCGGTTTTTTCCATTTTTTAAACAAACTACAAAACGACTTTACTCCAACCTCGATAACTCAGCTGTTTCTGGTCCGATCGACTTAAAATTTTGACACGTTTCAAGCAAAGGTTCGTACTCTAGAAAGACCTGGTTACTGGTTTACTACGAGCGCCATCTCTGGGTTAGTCTCGGGAGTTATTGATCGATGTGTTGTATGCTTTTATTTCGTCAGAATTTACAGGAAACCACCTTTCATTTTTTTTTTTTTTTTCAAAACCTTCTTTTTCTATTATTTGTCTGGTATACCTGTTTGTCTCTTCTTCTATGATATTTCAAAAATCTTTCTTTAGAACTTCATTTAAACATCTAAAGCTTTAGGATTATCACCTAGCCTTTGCTGGCACAAAGTATTGATTCCAGGTACTTCAGAAAACAGTTTTACATTTTCTTTTTCTTCCCAAATCCATTTGTCTAACTTTTCATGAGAAGATTCACTATCACTGTTTGATAAGCCTCTTGTATGTCTTGGAATAATTTCACTATCATTATCACTTTCTAATTCGATATATCCTTCATTTTTATTTTGAAATTCCCCTTTATTGCTAAATGGATCATTATAAAATTCTTCATTGCATTCAAGATCACTACTTTCATTAAAGCTGTTGCTATCACTTGGATAAAATATATTCTCTATTTCTGTCATAATGGGGCCATTTATCCCAAATAAGGTTCACCAAACTACTGAAATTATTTGTACTGTTGCAACAGATATGCATTACTTTGAAATAAACCAGAATGAACCAGTTAATTCTTAGCTCAGTTTCAATGATGTATCAGAACTTCATGCACATCTTTGCTCAAACAAATACATCAAATGTGGCCAAAGGGTTATTTACACAATTACATATACTACAATTATTGAATTATCTTTACCAATTTAACATTTGAATTATTTACCAATATTTTTTTTTGCATCTATGTGTTAAATTTCTCTAACTTATTTGGAGGATTTTAATCATGTTTTATTTTATAAGTGCTCTTCAAGATTTAATCTTAATATATTTGTTTTTCACTTTGAAATTTTAAGTAGGTAAATAGAAAACTAGATTACTTTGTATTTCACATAGTGTTTATAAACTCTTTCATTTCAAATGTCTCTATTACTTTAAGAGACTGAAATAATCTATTTCAGTTCTTTTCTAACTAAAATTTATATGCATATTGCCCTCTAAATAATATTGATACTCTTTTAAGATGTTTTAATTTTTTACAATTTATTTGAAAATCAAACTATTTGAAAACCGTGAATTACAGATTTCTATATAACCTTTTTTTCATTTATTGTTAACTTTTCATCAAGTATTTTCTTGGGGAGTTATTTCAGAACCTCATTATATATGATGTGATACTGATTATGAATGACTTAGATTAAAATTATATTATGGATTACTATGTTCCATATGAAAGGTAGAACTGCTTCTCTCATAATAATTACTAAAAAAAACATGGCATATTATACTCTTGGGACCATTACTAAAATTCACATTATGGAATTGTTATTTTTCCCATTAAAGTAAAACAAAATCATAATTTCTCCCACTTTCTTTTTATTTTAAATTTCAAACTTTCTGCTCATGTTGCAAAGTTGTCATCTTTATATTGAAAACTTTTTTTTATATATGACGAATCATAAAGGTTTGAGTTAATGATAGTAGAAACACTTAAGTATATTTAATTGCTACATTGATGAATTTTCATAAATTCGTAAATTGCACCTGATTATTAATTTGGAACCATTATAATTTATATTTTAATGCACAAATTTATCATTTTTCTTTTAAGAAAATATTCTCATTTTTTAGTACAGTTATGCATTTATTAGTCAATTTATTTCTATGATGTTAGATAAGTCTTTTAAATTGTGTATTCTAAATATTATAAGTAAGTTTAATTAAATATTTATGGACAGTTGAAACTAGAAATTGAATACATATTTTACGTTACCTGTGCCACAACTAATTGTAAACAAATATGGAATTTTTGATACAAATGTTTATACTTTTTGATTTATTACATTATATTTTTTCTTCTGTGCCATTTCAAAAGATAATTTTCGAAGTTATTATAGTATTTAAACAAATATTAAATTTATGACTGAAGATTACTTGATCTCTTGACTCAGTTTAAAATAAAAGTAATGGTTGATGTATTTCATAATGTTAAAAATCGTGTTTAGTGATATTTTTTATCAAGTGTAAATATGTGTCAAATTAACTTTTGATTTGTTTCAAGACATACTAAATAAGGTTTTTTTTTTTTTTCGTATAGATAGATTTTATTAAATTTTGAATGATTGGTTTCAATTATATGTAGAATCAATAATACTCGTATTTTAAATTTAAAATTGGTTTGGATTGTTTGCATGGTTTGCTTGAAAAAATGTTACAATTTTTTAATATATTTTTGTGATATTAAATAACATGGATACTACTTTTTAATATTTTTAGCATATAATATTTAATTGTATAGAAGTGTCGTACTTGTATGTGTACAGCTAAATTATAATGAAGAGATTTATTGCATTAAGTTAACACTTTAGAGAATATCTTATTATTGTTGTATTAAACTATTTTGTTTTGTATTTTATAGCTTTTAGAAAAGAATGAAAAAATTAATTTTCTGGAATCCCAGCTATCAGAACTTAGACATCAACTTTCCATAAAAGATGCAGAGTGTGAATGTCATTTATGGAAATTGGAAATGTTAATGCAACAGAATAGGGTATGTGAATGGACTGTTTGTTTATTATTTTCAGAAAAGTTATGTATATATATATTATAGCTTTGAGTTTATAGGCTTAAGGGACATAATATTTATTTTGATATTCTTATTTTATAGAATCGTGTTCAAATGTTTCCTACTGATCTGCCATCTAGTGGGACTTCCCTTCCAAAATGCATTTCATTACCTGATATCGGAAATATTTATAGTTTTACTAATGTAGTGCGCAAGTCATACTCGTATAATACACTCAGAATTACTGTTCCAGTCAAAGAACTCCTACAAATGAAAAATAATAATTATATAAAGCCAAAGTTTAATGACAGTGATTTATCTGAAATTCAGTTGTGTAAATTAACAAATAAGAAGCCTCAACCTATTCCTAGTGTTCGTAGAGGCCAGAGTGAACCTCATCTTTTTATGTTTGGTGATCATATCTATGTCTACAGACCTTGTGAACCCATTAAGAGAGCCTCCCATATTGCTTTAAATGATGGTTATGAAATGAGCCTTCCACCATGTGAAAGTATTGATTTGAAATTTCCCACTGAAGAATCTAGAACAATTGTATCTAACTGGACAAGTGCAAACAAGAATGGATCCTATGATGCTGCTCGATGTTCATATTTGAAGGTTGGTGTGTAGTTTATGTTGGTTTAATAAATAAGATTTTATCAAATTGATTATTATAAACATAAATCTAAGTTTTTATCAAAAGGTGCATGTAATAAACTCAAGCTCCCCCTGAATATATTAATTTATTTAATTTTAATGTTAATTAGCTCATAAAATATTTAATGCTGATATATAATGTGTATTAAGAATTAGAAAAAATATATCATTATAGTTGAATAAATATGTACAATTTGCTCCCTTTTCTCTGTTTTTTGGCCAATGTCTTAGAAATGATTAATACTACAGAAACATTTGTCGAACCTTGCAGGCTTATTATAATGACATCCTTCTATTTTTTTCTAGCATGACTCTAGTAGTTCCTGTACTTGCTCTGATCCAGAAATCGATAATCTTAATAGAGAAATGTTTGCTCAATTATTTTTGAGAAAGGTTTGTTCATCTGTTCAAACTGAAGAAAAGGTGACTTATTCTATAGGTTTACAAGCTGCTATAAAACGAGTACGCTTTTAAATTATTTTTTATCTTAGCTATCATGATTAAATATGTAAAATTTATTATTAAATTTACCAATGTTTTCAAACATGTAAATATTTGAAAAAGATTTGAAAAAAATAGCAAGCATTTGATGTGGTGAATTTTATTTTTGATTCTTAAAAAAATAGTTTAATTTTGTAAAACTGTGTTCTTTTATTTTAAAGGTTTCGTCATATTTCATGCATTGTTGAATGTTTCATTTATTTTTTAACTACAATACTTAATTATATTTCTATATAGTTGCTGGTTTCAGTTTATTGCATTTTTTCATAAAATCGAGGTTTTAATCTGAATAAATTTTCTTAATTGAAGTTAATATACTGATATATATCTTTTGTTGTTGAGTATTAATTTCAATATTTTTTGCAGGGTATTTAATTTTGAAATGATAACATATCATGCCAAAAATAATTATCAAATAAGCACTAAGGGGGAATTGTCGACAATGTATTTAAATTAAACATGAGTTTTTAATTTAATTAAGAGTTTTTAATTTAATTAATTTCATTTATGAATATCTATAACCATATGATAAGTACATGATAGCATTTATTTCTTATAAAAATGCTGAATGATCAGTTAGCTTATGAATTATTTATAATCCAAATGACATTCAGTATTTCGCATATTCATTTAATATGGAGATTGGAAGCAAGCTAATATTGTCATTTCACATGCCATTGTGGTATTAAAATAAAACTTTTTCAATATTTGTTAAGGATTTTAAGTAAATGTTTAGCATGAATAATTAAATTTAATGTGCTTTAAATGCTAGAATAAGTTTGCCTAGAAAAGTGATAGCGATTTGGAAATTTCAACCTTCTTTAGTCATTCAAAATGAAGTTTTAAAAATTAATAATTTTTTAATCAATCTTTTCACTTACTAGCCAGGTTTTCAATAAAGCAAGCTTTTTGCCTTTTAATGTAATTCATATAATGGGCTTTTTTTATATTAATATGCACAGTTTTCTTTTAAATATAGTAAAACTATATAGCTTTAATAATAATAGCCACATATTTACACAGCCATTTTCATTATTATTATTTTTTTGTAGGATGGCGATTTAAATAGTTTGAGCAGCTGTTCTGATCCTGGTGTTGACTGCATTGATAAAAAAATATTTGAAGAATTAAGAAAGAGTGATTTTTCATCAGTAGAAATGAACGAGACAGCTGTATGTTCTGATTATCTTCCAGCAGATATTAGTGCAATAATTATTTCTGCTTTCTTTGCCAATCAATATTTATTTTATTTATACTATAAAATTCCAACAATTCACTCTCCTTTGAAATAAACTTTCTTTCCATTTTAAGTTTAATTTGAATTTCCCATACACTCTTAAAAGAGCATCATCTTCCATACCTTACAATTTACATACTTAATTCATGATGACTTATTTTGATTTGTTATTTCATGAAATTTTTATATTTCTGTCACATTATTTTATACTTTTTTCATTCAGTTTAATATATTATCGTCATAGACTTTCCCTTTTAAAGCACTTTGATTTTCTTATTACATAATTTACATTTTATTTGAATTACATTTTCAAAGTTAAATTTAGTTTGAATTTTAATTTCTAGTATTTTCATAAATGAAAAAAAATTCAGTTGTAGAAGGAGAGATCTATTTTTGAGACTTTACTGTGACAGTTTACGAAAAGAAATTTTCCTTTAATCTCAAAAGTCTCATCCTACTATTAAGAGTTTTTGGTTGTTGAAAGGAGTGTATTTTTGGGATCTTTGGTTGTAAACACATTTCTGGTTGTAAACACATTTATTTTTTTACAGAGATTTTTTAAACAAATACTAATGTTTGGGAATGAGGGGAAAGATGGTCTTGTTTCAGATGGTGAATTTTCAGTTTGAAATTGAAAATTTTTTTTATTCAACTAATTTTTTATTTATTTCGTAAATTTTTGAAGAATGTACCTCTTTGAAATTGTATCTATTGAAGGATTCAAGAAATTTTATTAGTTGTAATGAATCTTTTTAACATATCAGTATAAGAAAATTTGCAGCTATTCAGTAGTTGTTTTAAGTTAATTCCTCTAAATGAAATAAATTATATATATTTTCTCCTAATCTTTAACCATTGATGTTTTTTTTTTTATATAATATAAACATCGAAAATGTTTTGCATAAGCTGTTTATATTTTATGCATGTTATGTCTCTATCTGAAATTTATAGACTTTTTCAAAATGATTTTTCTTAATAATTTTTTTTTATACTTTTTTAAAGTAATAAAATATTTACATAATTGTTGTTTTTTCATTTGCTTATGATGATTTTATCTCTAGGACTACATTTGGAGTGAAGATTAGGTTCTAAATGAGAAGTTGAAAATTGAATTATATTTTTGTTATAATATAGGGAAAGGGATTATGTAAAATTTGTTTTTATGTTTATGAAATGTGTACAGTTTACTAAATAATATGTACATGGTATTTTTTAAGGACTTTAGTTTTGAAATATAAAAGCAATTCGTACTGTAGCATATAAAGTAATTTACAATATCTGGTTAGCTTGTTTTGAAATCCAAGTAGTTCACAAATCATTTTGAAAACTTGTTGACTTGATACTTTTTCTTTCTGTGCTGCTAGAAATTAAAATAAGGAACAATTTTCAGAAGTAATAAAAACATGTATAAATCTTTTTTTCTTTATAAGAAATATTCGTATACTTTTTTTACTCGTTAACTGATTTTGTGACAACTTTTTTAGATAGATATTCCTAAAGTGATAACTGCTATGCAGAATTTGAAAGAAAATCTTACAAAAGCAGAAGATAAGGTATAACTACATTTTTGTGTGTATTATTTTTTTACATAATAAATAAATCTAATGTGAATACTTTTTTTTTTCAAAATTTTCATTTCTATTTCACTCGGTTTGTTGCTGTTAAACTGTGAATGTATTGAAATATTAAATTTATTGCATTAAAAGTGTAACAATATATACTTTACCATAATTTGCACTAATACAATAAGTTAATTAGACTATATATATATAAATAGGAAAATATTCAGCTATTTCACTTATATTCTGAATATTTAAAGCACTGAACCTGGATAAACTGCAAAGGATTTACTAAAACTGGATCAATTGCATTTATGTCTTCACTGTAAATTTACAGGATATTTGTACATGTTATGTTCAACATGTGTGACTTAGAATAGATAAACAAATTGCCACATAAGAGCTTATTAAGCATTCCCTTGTGAGTACAACTTGTTTTATATTTTTCCTCTCATGTAAAATAGCATTCCCCAAAATTTATGCATATTTGGTATGACCTAAAGAAATACAATCGGATTCGTATGTACCAAGAATTGTATATCTAATTCTCATGTTGCATTATGTGTGTCTTGTGTAACAGAATGTATCTATATATTTTATGATTAATGTATCTACATTAATCACATTTTAAAGATTTTCAAATCATATTTTCTGAGATGTGAAATTAATTTTTATTCCTTACTCTCATGTTATGGAACAATTTATTATCAAAGAAAGCATCTCAGTGAAATATAATGTAATTTAACATTGTCTTCCACATCTTGCTTCATAATTTAGTTGAATTCTGCCTAAAAAGTCTCAATGAAAACTGATATATAGTGCTATTTTGCATTTAGAAATGATACAATTTCATTGATTAAATATAGCTAGTTTCCCAATTCATGAGTTATACCTTACTCATTTCCTGTTTATGATATTGAAACACGAACAAAAGTTTGAAGTACTGAATGATATGTAATGTACGAGGATGGCCTGAAAAGTTTCCCACCTTCCGATGAAGATGGCAGCTTACATCAATAAAAGATAGGGAACAGGGTTGCGCATTTTTGACAGGTTCTCCCTAAAAATTTCAGCCATTTTGGACGCAAAGTTGTTTGATAATCATTTGTGTGAGTCGATGTGAGGTGTTTTTGTGAAAATGAAAAAAATCGAGTATTGAGCTGCCATTAAATATTTATTTTTGAATGACAATATGCCTACACAAATCAACAATTTGTTAGATGCTGTGTAAGGGGATTCTGCACCATCATGTACCACAGTGAAATTTTGGGCAGCTGAATTTAAACGTGGCCGTACTAGCTTGGGAAGTGACGAACATTCGGAACATTCAAAATGCAAACCCTGACGATAACACCGCTTTAGTTCACCAAATGTTGCTGGATGACCGTCGAATTGAAGTGAGATAGCAGAGGCTATGCATATGTCTTAAGAACATGTTTGTCTCATATTGAATCTAGATTTAGGAATAAGAAAGCTACCCGTGCTTTAGGTGCGATGTTTGATCACGTTATACCAAAAACGTGTTGAACAGGTCCTACGCTCTGTTGGTGCAGTTTAGGCGAAATGAATCAGAGTTTTGGTGCCGATTAATTACTGTACATGAAACTTATATATGCCATTATACGCTCAAAACAGAAATACAGTTAAAACAGTGGGCTGAGAAGGGAGCATCGACTCCAACAAAGCAAGACTGTTTTTTTTGGCTGGAAAAGTGATAGCGACTGTCTTAAGACTAAGATCTTTTTTTCATACTCAATGAAATAATTAAAAATATTATCTTTATTAACAGCTCGTAAGATTTAAGGCAGGAGAAAAATTCCAATTTAGTGCATTTTCGATAATCAGATAACATAAGTTCCATCATTACTAATTGCAGTCTTTGGTAACTTTTTGTAATAGTAATTAAACAAAAAGGTTTCATTGAAGAATCATTGAATTATTGGTTTGAATTATTAATTGAGGAAGCTCAAGTCTGTCTTCTTTTAAACAAAAAAAGTGGCTGTGGTAGCTTAGTGGTTGAGGCAGTGGGCTCGCAGCTGGCAGTTTTCGTAGAGTCTTGGGTTTGAGCCTTGATGCCACTTAAGACTCGCTGTGTAGCTATGGTTGATGCACATTAAATCTGTTGAGGCCCAAAGTTCTCCTGTTGCCATGGTGAGGAAGTTAGGAGAGAGGTTGCCAGCTCAGGTGTCGTCCTTGTTACGTGACCTAGGTTCAAAATTACGAGGTCTGTCACCAATATTCCTCGAATTGCCTCTAATATGACGTTAATAAAACCAAGCCAAATTAAGCAAATATGATGTAATTTCTGTCAACTCTTGGGTGTAATTAAGTATTTGGTGTGATTCTCACATTATATTTGTAATATTCGCAGTTTAAAATGCATTAATTTGTCAATTGTAGCTGCTTGACTAAATTGTATTATTACACACAAACTGCATCTTGATTATAAATATCTTTTTCATACTGATTTTAAACAGTATCAAATCTGTGATTTTATAGAAGGTGATATCTTTAGGTATCCCAAGTTTAGAGATAGGGGAAAGGGTTGATTTTCCATCAGTTTATTTTCGTTTCCAATAAATTATCCTTTATATCTAGTAAAACTGTTATAAATATTTCATATTCTTGTAATGTGTTGCATTATTTCAAGTTATGAAGTGCCATAAAGGAGTCTTTAATTCTTCTGTAGCATTGTAAGAAGAAAAAAACGTTTTTGTTTTGAAACTATAGTTGCATTTTAATGTAGGTTTAATATTATGAATTAAAATATATTTTGTTGGCAACAGAAAGCTTATTATGCAAAAAGTGCTATATTTGTAACTAAAAACTTAAAATATTTTCTGTGTATGGTTTTTGCTGAATGCAAAATGGTTTCGCATCTCTTGTTGTAGATAAATTCCAAAATTTATACTTAGAAATGTGTGTATTCAAAATTAATGTAGCCTGTTCTTATATTTTTCTTGCATACTTATCTGAAATTATATCTTAAACAACTTATTTTGTTCATGATAAATATAAATATTTTTGTAGGCTGAGGCCAAGGAAATCCTTATTTCACAATTGCAGGGGCATTTAACGTCTGCTGTAAAAGAGGTTTGTGTATATTATACATGTCTTTTATTTTTTTCACCATTAGTTTTTTTTTTATATTGAGGATATCTATAATATTTTGTTTGTGTTCTGATTTAACTTAAATTTCAGGCATATTTAAAATATATTTTAGATATTCTTAATAAGGATATAACTTAAAAATTATGTTATTATTTGCTGCATGTTCTTATACTTAATATGTTTTACATTTGTGAAAGAAAGGATTAAGTTGTTTACTTTATAAAAGGATTTTTGTAATCTATTGCATTGATGATATTGGATAGAATTGTGCATTTGATGCCAAAAAAATTATTGGATACATTATTTTGATAAATAGTTATATAAGATAAGTTGGAAGTCTGTATTAGTCTTTTTTGGAATAAAGAAATGTCTTTTGAAATGAATGTCATCTTCTAATTAAAAAACACTTTTATGTATTGTATTATGAACAGTAAAAAAAGTGTGTATTAAATGGTTTTACATAGCATTTCTTGTTGTTTGAGTTGTTGTTTAAAAGTGAATTCACTTAAATGATTACAATAAATAATTATTAATATAGCTGCTATACAAGAAATTAAAATTTTGATTCACATTTTCATTAAATAAATTATTAAAGTTTTTAAAAGAATGTGAGAAAAATTACTGGTTGAAATAACCTTTGAAATTAATTCAATTTTCTCACAAAGTTTCTCTATATCTCTTGTTTCTATCACCAGTTCAGTTCCTTCTTACTCTTAGAGCCTAATATAACTATTTTTGTACTGAATGAATTGTTCTGAAAAAAAAAACTAGGTTGCACAGTAGTGAAGGATCCCTTATTCAATGAATATTCCATTAGCAAGAACCATACATGCGGTATTTTGTCCGAAGAGAGGTGAATGTACAGTTTTAAATGATGCTGAAATAAAATCGGACTAAACTTTGAGACGAAAATACAAATAACATAATAATAAGAGCAATGTACTTTTTATGAAAGAAAATGATAAATAAAATTCTGTGTAAAAATAGATATTTCATAATTTACAGCATGATTAATGTGCATCCTCTGTGCATTTTATTATACGATGCTGATGGGAAAATTGATTGATGAAATGATATGATGAAAATTATGATATATGTTACAAATATCATAATTTTCAATTAGAATTAAAACAAAATTTTGAAGAGTTTAAAATCCTATGCAAAGACTGTAACTCGAATGAAAATAGTTCTATACTTTACAGTTACTAAGAATTTAAATTTTATAATTCATGAAATATTTTTGTGATATGATTTATGTAATAATGATGTTAAATTATGAATACTTCCATATATATGCTTTTTATTCTTAAGTAAATATGAGCTAAAAAGCATTTCAAACTGAATTTTTGTTGAAATTCTTTGTAATGTGACCTGCACAAATGAATTCACAATTTAAAAAAAAAAAAAGTTAGTAAATGTTTAAAACTTTTTTTTGCATTTTTTTACAATTGTATTTTCTTTGCATTTTTTTACAATTGTATTTTCTTTGCATTTTTTTACAATTGTATTTTCTTTGCATTTTTTTACAATTGTACTCTCTTTGCATTTTTTTACAATTGTACTCTCTTTGCATTTTTTTACAATTGTACTCTCTTTGCATAAATATATCTATACTTCAATCTATTGGTATTTATTGTTAATTTCATGGTGGTCTAAGCAATGTTTTCAAATTTACATTCTTCATTACATTCTTATGTATATTGAATCTATGCCAAGTTCTAATACTTCTTTATTTGTGTATTGGTAATTTCAATTTAAATTCATATACATATATATTTATCATAGTTCATGTGCAACTATTACATGTTTATAATATGTTAACCACCAATACTGATTGAATTAAATTGTTTTGCATTATTAGGTGGAATTGAAAGATACTGCTTTAAGCAATCTTGAGAAAAAGCTTGACCAATCTCGTATTGAATGTGGTAATTTAAGGCAACAGATTTGTGATTTGAACTCGGAAATACATCACATTCTTAAAGATGTAGAGGATATGCAAATGTTGAATGATAATCTATGCTTAAAGGTTTGTACAAGTAGATACTTTTAACTTTAAAATTATTTTAATGTAGAATGTTTTGCTATGTCTCTTGTATTAAAGCTTCATTGAAAACAATAAATTTAAAATTGCATGTTTTATCAAAATACACCTCTTATAAATCTCATAAAAATATTTGTAAGTATGTAGTAAGTTTCAAAATATAAGATTATGTTAGTTTTAGGGATATTTCAATGCATTTACACAAAATTAAGTGTGAATTTTTAAATACATTATTTTAGATAGATGCTAAAGAAGAAAGAATCCAAGAAATTTTAAATGAACAAAAAGTGTTACAAGAACAGAAACGTACCCTATTGACTCGGGTGAGTTTTCTTTTTCTACTTTTCCCTCGATTTTGTGTTATCATTAATTTGCCACCCAAGGGGCTATTGTTTTAGTTGGATCACGTTTGGCATACCAGATCACTTTTCAATTTTTTATAGTTTGTTTCAATTTTAATTACATTTAGCTTAAATATATCCAATTTAATGATTTATTATTTGCTTTAATTTTAATTACATGTAGCTGATATAATATTCAATTTAATAATTTGTTTCTTTAATTTTAATTACATTTAGCTTAAATATATTCAGTTTAATTATATATTGTTTCCTTTAATTTTAATATCGGAAAAGTTTACTATTGTCTATTTCTCCATATTTCACTGTTTACTTTAATTCTTATATTTAAATGAGTAATTTAATAACAATTATAAAAAAGTGTACCTTAGGTGGCTAAATCTGTTCTTTACAAAACTTTGCATGGAACTTTTTAATTCTTATTTAAAACTGTGTTTACTTTTATGCTAATTAACTGTGTCAGAAATATGTAATTATTCAGTTTTGCATTTGTACTCAAATGCATATTTTGACTAATATTTTGTTTGTGATTGAATCATTCAAGAAACAAATTTTGTGATTATATTGGATTAAGTTTTATTTTTATATAAAATTGCTCTTTTTGTTATTTTATTTTGTAAATTGTATTGTTAAATTCAGTGATGAGAGCTCTTTTTAAAAGAACATGTGATTTTATTTGTTTATTTTATATCCTAAGAAAAAAAATAAAAGATGACATCTAGAAGGAGTTGATTGTAAAGAAATTTCTATCCATGATGCAAATTATTACATTTTGGGGGACAATGAAAAAAAAATGGTGTGTGAAGGGCTTCATACCATCTAAACTGAGCATTCAGATTGTATATAAAAAAAAAAAAATGAGAAATTCCATTGTTAGGTGTACCTTTTTTTTTCAAACATGATTCCTTCTGAATTTTTTATTCACTTTGACTGTACCATTGCCTTGTGTTTGGGTTCATGCACCAAATAAACATATGTCACCATTTGAGCTGGGGTGTGCAATTAGGCTAAACAAAGTATGGTGGTCAATTTGAAGATTATTCTTTACATTTGGGTTAGAGTGATGTTTCCATTTGGCAGGCATGGTTTGAACCATGATATCTATAAGGTATCAGTTGTCCTAGAGAAATGACTGAATTGTGTGTGTGGAGGATGAAGTGATTATTAAAGAAGTTCTCTTAGCACATGTTTCTTCATTATCAGTGGTTTGAAGTTTTATCAAGGCAGCATTGATTAGGTGAACCAGAACTGGATTGGAGCTCTTGGTGTGTCTGTTGTATCAACTACACTTCACTTGCTTACGTACAAGTACTTTTGAACAGGTGCTTGGAATCTCACTCTCTGGAATGAAATAGTTTTCAAAAATGAATCCGGATTCGAATGGACTAAAGATGACCAATGTAGACGGCTTTAGAGTTGTCCAGAACAGTGATAGAATATTAATTACCTACTTCACAGCCTGACTTTCAGGAATAATGGTCTGAGATGCCGTTTCAATTGATACCTGCAACCTTTTTTTTTGCCCTTCATGATACCTTTATAGCATGGTGGTAGGTACTCTAAAGGTATTCTAATCCTTATTGTGTTATCCTTCATTTCTAACTCCCTAGTTTATATTTAAACTAGGTGATATCTGATAGTAATTTTTATTATGATGTGTAGCATCTAATGAGCTGGTGCCTCTGACCTTTTCAGGATCTTTGTGATCTAACTCAACAACAACTCATAGTTTGTTATATATGTAGCTGTATCTCTTAAATTAATTCTTGTGAAATTTTAATGGTTTCATATATACATATTTCACATTAACTGATTTTGATATTCTGATTTTTCTTTCTTTTTGCAATTTTTTATTGTTTTGGAGTATTCAAAGTCTTGTAAAATGCAGGGTGCATATATCTACAAAATATATAAATATAAAATGTTTCAACATGTATGTTTATGAATTGTTTTTACTCAAATGAAACATTTTGTATATTTTTATTTTTTTCTTAATAGTTAGATGCTCAAGAAGATGAATTAGAATGCACTAAAAAGGAACTGGAGAATATGAAAAATAAAATCGAATCATGTTCTTTACAGGTTAGTCTGAATTTTTCTCTTTTAAGTGACTTTGTTCCTGAAGTAAACCTTAAGTGTGTGGAAGAAAACAACATCAAATGCCATAATTTTTTGTCCTATCTAAATTTTTATGCCTAACCAGCTATCTGTCATGAAACAGGTGTGATAGTTTCTATAGCATGTTCGAGAATTGATGTTATATCATGGTAAGTAAAATGAAATATCCAGTTATTCATATTTTTAAGCAATTAAGCTGTTTACCAGAATTGTAATATCACTTTATTACTAAATATTTCCATTTACATTGGTATACTATATAGCCAGTAGCCATGGTGGTGTAATGGTTAATATGTCTGACTGTGAGCACTGCTGACTGAGGCTCAATTTCTGGTGGTCTAGGCTTGGGTAGCTAGTCATATGTTAACTGAGCCTTTCCACCCTCCTGGGTCAATAAATGAGAACCAAGTTCGCTTGGGAAGTTAATGGGGAGTCCAGTGTCAAGCTTGGACTCTAGCTAGTAATTAGCACCCCAGGCCCAAAGGCTACAGAAACAAAGATGAGTACCACCTGATGATACTTCTTGGGTTTATGCAACTATCATGGGACACTTTGGATTTTAGACTTTTTTCGAATTTCTTGAGACTAAATGAGACTTGATGTACTTTATAACTTAGAGTACATCAAGAACATGCCATAACTCACACTGTCTAGTGAAGTTTCAGTGACTTGCACATTTAGAGGGCCACCACTAAAATAAGAAGGAAAAAAGTTCATTCCATCAGTTTATGATAAAAAGCTTGAAATGATTTGTCACTTACATAAAATATTTAATGATTTATTTTCAATGTTTTTATGTATTTTTATAAAAGTAACACCCATATTCATGAAAATCTAAAGGTTTCTTTAAAAAATTCCAAATTTTATCAGATATTTTTTGCTTAAAATATTGAGAATTTACAATTAAATTTCATGAAAAGTACAGAAATGTTGATCATGTACTAAAGAAACATATTGAAAACACTGAATATTGAATGAGATAAAGCATTTATAGCAAACACGTTTTTACCATGCCAAAAGGTTAGCAATATTTTTCTTTTTAAACTTTCAGCCAATATTATTGGTTACAAATGTGTCATTTTTCTGTTGCTTTCTGAAAGCACCTGAAGCTATAAAGGGTTTGTTTTGTTGCTGGGTTAAAAATCGTTATTTTTAATTTAAACTCCTAGGATGCTTGAATTGCACATTAACACATGATTTTGATATTTGCATAAAACTGTGCGGAAATTTCTTATTTTTCAGAGAGTAATAGAAATAAGGCTCATCTGATTAACATTTTTCTAATTTTCATAATATTCAATCGGATGTTTTGTGTAAATTTCTGTATAGTATTGGATATAAAACTGTGGAAGAAAATTACTGATATATTTTGTGCATGTGCAGTAAAAAATTACTTTCTTTAAAGGTTCATATCGTATTGAATATTCAATATTTTCAATTCAAATTGCAGTTTAAAATTTTGTTTGTACATTTTCATTATTTCTGTTAGTTTCATGTATTTTAATTGAGAATTCTGTGTATTATAAGCAAGTGTCTAAAAAATTTGGAGAAACATTAATATTTTTTTGAATATAGGTACTACTTTTATGAAAATTCATATAAATGAAATTAGCTATATTTTGTCAAAGGACTTTTATGAAATTAGTTATATTATCCTTTCCCAATTTTTATGATGCTGGATGATACAAAAAAAAAAAACTTTATTTTTCAACTTGATAGTAGTCCCCTAAATGTGCAAGTCACTGAAACTTCACTGGAAAGTGTAAGTTCAAACATGTTCTTTACCTGCTCAAAGTTGCAAAATTTTTATTCAAGTATTTAGGTATTTGAAGAAATGTTCAAAAGTTCCATGACTTTTGGCTATTTAGTGTATTTGAGCTTTTTGAAAGCTATTTCAAATTTGAAAAGTGTTCCCATTTAGTTTTGGTTTGATGTATAGTAATGTTGTATTAATGATGGATTTCATTTCAATCTCGAAATAATGTTTACTTTAAAGCTTGAGAACTATTTGAAAATGATGTTATTGTTCAATTATGATGATGTTAATGTTATTGTTTTCTACGGCCTTTTTTTAAAAATGACTGTACTTATTTATTGCTCTTTTGTTTTCATAGAAATACACCCATTGCTGAAACAGGCAAATGTATCAAATTTATTCTTTGTTATATTTCTCCCATTTTTCTGTAATAGATGATTTAATTTTTTTCACTTTCAGGAAATAGTATCCTTTATATAAACTATCCTTGTTTGTAAATGCCATAAACTTTTTATGAGATTGAGATTTTTGGAAGCAATATCATCAATATTCTCCTGATTTGATTCTGTCATTAGTATACTTTGATTCGATGCATTATAATGCTGAAATCAGTTTTCATCCTCTAAATTTTATCATCAATATCCAATTTTTCAAAAAATCCAGAGATATTGTTTATATTTAACTGGAGATTTCTTTGCCCTCAAGGGTTTACCTTCTTCAGGTAAGTATGGGCATCACTCACTCAAGGACCCCTAGTGATCTTTTTCTTTTCCCAACAGGTTTACTGTCTTTTGTAAACACGGGCGACATGCCCTTGAAATACCATAGTGGTCCTCCTTTGTCCACCAGTTTTTATCTTTTCCCATTTTCTCAACTGTCTAGTTCACAGTTACACCTTGTTTAATGTAGCATAGCCATACCTGGTTCTTGTGCCATTAAATTTCACCATTACTCACTGGAGATCTCTTTATTTGTGTATGTGTGTTTCACACAGTTGAAAATTCTTCCACATTATTGATCAAACTGTCACTTATTTATCACGTACTTTGCACCCTGCATTATATCGACTTGTGAGCTTTAGATTTACCATGATATTTTATATAAAAAATTAACTTATTTTTCTAAACTTTACTAAAATGTTTGCTTAGAAATTAACATAAAAACACATTTTTAAAATAAGCCATTTCTTTATCTGCTATATTAAAATTATAAGAAAATGGGAAGTGTAATATTTTGTAGTTAATATAATTTTGCATTTTGTACATGTTTCACTTTTCAAATGTAACAATGTTTGAATTCTAAGAAATTGTACTCTTTTATGAAATGTTTTTATTTATTTATTTATTTATTTTTTTGCTATAGTATTACTAATATTTTTATATTTTTGAATATAAGCTGGTAATTTATGTTTTTAACTTATTTTCAGATGGAACAACAAAGCAAAATTATAAGAAATCTTCAGGATGCTCTTGTACAGTCTAAGCGAGCCTTTGATGCTGTGCACCAAAAAGCGCCTTTGCTACATACAATGTCAAGTGACTCTAAGAATTTATCCAAAAATTCTATAGTGGATATATGATAAACATATTTGAAATGTTTGTTTTCTGCAGTTAAAAATAAGGCAGCTTTTGCTGTGTGATACCTGAAACTGCCAGACATTTCAGGCTATTCTTTATTCTAAAAAGAGCTGTATGTGTGGGATTTTTTTAGATTTAATAAAACTATAATTCTGTGTTTGATAATATATATTTAGTTTCTGTTATACATTAATTCATGCATTATTTTCTGAAGCATAAAATCAGAGATATCATTTGAAAATGAATGTTTTGTTTCCAATTAAATATAATCTACCTCCTGTTGCTGACTAAACTACTGTTTTTTAAATAACTAATTAAGAATTATATAATTTTTATTTGTTAATAAAAATTGCTTTAAATGTTCATAAATGCAAATATTGTTTCATATACATATGTTGTGAATAAAGTATTAAAATAAAATTTTCATTCAAATTTTTTTGTAGTGTAAGATCACAAAATGGGGTTTTGAAATAATTTGTTGTTTTAAATGTGAATCATTAATTATTTTGAAAACAATTTTAGTTATTTTGAATAATTATTAAACCTTCCATTAGATACATTCCTTCTCCCTTTGAAATGTGATTATTTAAATTTGCTTTCTTCCTAATTTTTTTTTCCTAATCTGAAGTCATTTGGTGATCCTTATAATTATTTTTTTAATATTTAGCATTAATTTTTATGTTGTAAACAAAGTTTTTTATGCATTACAAATCTTAGAAGGTAAAAATAACTTGCTACTGTTAAAGCATTTAAATATTCTGTAAACACTAAATCTGTTTACTAACATTCTGCTGTTCATATGTTTGTCAGCTTGTGATTGTTTATTTAAAACAGAAATTTGGAAATTGATGGGAATAGGCATATGTGTGTGTGTAATAGTAATACATGTATTTTATAGGTTTAATATGTTTTTTTTTTTTCACAATTTTCTTTTTGAAGTGTGTTTTCTGTATTAAATGGAATAATACAGTTCTAGAAAAATATTCAGTCCTCCAACTGGAGAAACTTCTGTGGGATAGTTTGTATTCTTCGCAGAACATATTTCTTAAACAGTATATATTGTATAGTAATTATTACCCTTGTATGCAAATGAATTTGTATGGATGGAAATTTGTATGTAGAGAAGTTTTTTTTTTAAATGTCAAGAATTTGATTTCTAACAGTAGGAAAAAATTACTCTATCAAGTATAAAACTTGCTTCATAAATTCTGTGACAGTACATGTTTTTCACAATGGACATTTGATTAGCAAATTTATAAAACAGAATATTATATACATTGTAAAATTTCACTTCTAAGGGACAGAAGCTGTGAGCAAATTTTTTGTGAACTCCAAAATTGTTAATGTAAGACTTGTACATTATATTTAAATGTATTTTCTTTTAATGAATAGCTGGAATTTGAGACAATGATTTACTAATAAATCATTATTTTAATAGTAATAATTCATCCAAAATCATTCTTTATGCATGAGCATTTCTGTTAAAAACTGATAATTGATTGTATATATTTATATATATGTTGAATGTAAAAAATTAATATGCTATTAATACTAAATATGTTATTAAATTGTTTGATATTGTAATTTTTGTTGGGAAAAAATCGTTTCTAAACTGCTATGTTTCCTCCTGTTTTTTAAGGACACAATGCAAAATAAATTCTATTGCTATTGTATAAAAGTTTTATAAGTTTTTTAACCTATAACTTCTATCTTTCTTTATTTAGATTGCATTCCAATATTCAATGTGGAGAAAATTATAAATGAATAATAGTTTTGTAAGAGCTTTCAAAATTTGGAAATAAGGAATACTTTTTTAAGAATATGAAATAAGTGGTTCAGTGTGATTAAAACTTGAGTGATTAAGGCATAATTTTTTAAATAAAATTAAATATTCATAAAATTAACTATTTTTTTTTATAAATACTTTTTAAGTTACACGATAATTTGTTTGGAAGTTAGTATTCAAAATAATTTTAATAAAAGAAAAACTCTTCTATTTCTTTAACTTAATGTTATTACATAATAATTTTGCTTCTTAAGAAATAATCTGTAACTTGATAATTGCATAATTTTTTTTATCAACTGATCATAATTTAGATTACAAAATCTCATTGTAATTATTTGTTGGGTGTTGGACAAATATATTTTAGAATTTAATTTCTTAATAAAAAATGTATTCTTAAGATAAGTTCCTCTTTAATTTGAATACCATTTTATGTTTGCATTCCCCCAATGTCTGCTAAAAAATAGTCTTCCCCCTCCCTGAGGAACTGAAACAAGAAAGTAGTATAGTTTTTGCTCTTATTAGCATGATTGAATTTTTTCAAAAAAATTTGTTACTTTCTGATTATTGCAAAGTGTTGGTGAAATGTGTTAACCTTTACTTTAAAGTGATCTAATTTCTGAAGTCTATAAAAATATCAATATGCTGCTTTCTTGCTAGCCATTTAATATTTTTTTTTGTTAAAAAATGGTGGGATCTTTTAAATAATTTTAAAACAAATGATGAACTGTATAAATTTGTGTTTCATTGTAATAAACTTCCTAGCAAATAGTTTTTGCTAATTTGAATGTAAATGATATTACTGATTAGAGAACGAGGTGTAATTGTATTATTGTTATTAAAGGTACATTTTTAATTCATTGTTATTTAAAATTAAATTAAAAAGAGAGGAATTGTTAAATTACGCCATTAAAATTATTAGATGATCTGGTTTTTTATAGGAACTGAACAATCATCAATAGTTTTTAAGTTAAAAGTGTACTTTTTAAAAATATTTAAAATCGTGATTGCTGAAAATGCAATAATGTAATTAATTTTATTTCTTAATTTTGCTACAATTAATTTGTTATTTCAGACTTATTAAAATTATTTATATATTGTAGTGGGAATTTAGTCCATCTTCTGTCCCATGTATGAATGCATACTTAAAACAATACTTAGGAATAAGCCTTTTTTATAACCAATTGTTTCATATCACATTTGTTGTGTACTTATTTTTAACTGTTGAAAAAGGAGCCTTTTTATTAAGAACAATTTATTTTGGCTTATAAACTTTTTCACACACAAAATTCAGTGATGCTACAAACAGGTGAAATTTGTTAGATTTGACTTAGATATAAACGAAATGAATTAAATGTTATATTTAACTATGTATGAATTTTTTTTTTCCAGAATAGATTTACTTTACTCATTTTTTTTTCTTTTAATGTTTAAAATTATTCATTTAAAAGACTTTTGAAGACATTAATATTTTTTATGATGTTAACAATTATATTTATTTATAAGTTTGAAACTTGGTGCTTTTTGAATTTTTTTAAACTGAAATGTTTTCCTTACATATTTCAGCCTTGAGTAACAAAGAATTTATTCCAATGAAATGATATATGAATTGAAATGTTGTTTTGATTGATATAAAATCAAATTTATTATCGAATTCATAATGTAAATAATTCATATTTGTGTATTCTATATAATTATACTGATTTGTATCACAGGAATAACAGAATTTTCTGTGCTAGTAAAGAAAATAAAACTATTGCTGTGATGCTTAATATATAGTTGTCACTTTCAATGTTAATTTATTCTTCATATTGATTAAGTGATGTGAATGATTTATTTCTGAGTTTGAAAGTAAATTATTATAAAGTTCTAAATGTTTCAAATTTTATATACAGTAAATACTAAAATTTTACATAAATTTTAAAATGTAATGTATTTTAAAATGAACTTAAGTTTTACACTGTCACATTGTGTTACCATTTGAATATGTTATGTATTATTTTATATGAAAGGTTTTTTTGAATAAATGGCATTTAATTTATTTTCAAGTGTAAATTATATCCTGAAGTTATTTTAACGCGTTGCTCTGTGTTCTTCTTTTATGACGCACCTTTGTGATCTTTTTCTTTCCCATGGGGTTTACTGTCTTTGGTAAACACGGGTGACGCACTCCCGGAATACCCTAGCAGTCCTTCTCTATTTTCGACCCTCTTTCTTGTCAACCATTTTTACCTTTTTTTCAACTTCACGTCTAGACCACAGTTTAATCTTGTTTGGCGCAGCATAGCCATATCTGGCTCTTGCGCCAATAAACTTTACATTCACTCACTCACTCTTCTTTTATGACATAAATGTTATATGATTGAGTAATTTCTTGATTACACAAATTAAAATAACTCAGTTTAAATTGGAAGAGCACAGAATTTTTATTCTAGTTACAATTTTGAGGAATTTGTTCTTATCCCACATCATGGATCATTTATCTTGACACATTTTTTCTTCTTGCATGCAGCTCACTTTCGTTATATATACGTATTCAGTGAAGCATTACAGCACCATCAGTTGTGACAACTGAACTGCATTTTATCATTTATTTTCAAACTGTAGTCATACGTCTTGTCATATTTAAAAATATTTGTATTTCTTTAGAAAATTCAAATAATGCAAATGTGTTTTTTTTGAAAAATTTCATTAATGTTCCAACATGATCTGAAAATGACACATGAGTTGTGTGTGATCCCATTCAATTTTAAGCCACAAAACACATGAGGATATTGAGATACAGTTAAATTTAATATCTTTGTAATCCTTATTTATATGTATTAGTGTTCAGTAGAATCAAGTCTTAAATTTAAGACTCTATTAAGATAAGACCTTCCACTAAGTTGCCGCTACCTCTCTCTTTTCGGAATTAGAAATCTTACTTTTCAACAAGCATCAGCCTGTGGGGGTGAGATATGTGGTGCTATTTTAAGTCATATAGGAATACCAAATGTGTTCTATCGAATTAATCGTTTGGTCATGCACTTGCTTTCGACTTAAGATCTTCCTGAACCAAGTGAGCCCATGTGAGGACTTTCATTATTTATTAACCAGAATCCATGTCATAACTTCAATTCAACGAAAATTGATACAAAAAGCTGCTGATTGGTACAAATTATAAATTAAATATACTCTTGAGAAACTCCTGTGTTCTGAACCAAGATGTGACACCTGTTCGTTTTAGACAATTATTAAATGCATGCGTAAGTGTGTTTGAGATGATACACTCCAATCAAGCATTCTGTAACTATGATATCCAACAATGTTAGGAAAAAATATATGTTCTCAAGTTTCTCCAGAAATATACGCATTTGAAATCACTGTCTACGCTTGCCAGTGGTTCATTTCAAAATGACCATTATCCCATTGTTGAGGAATTGATGTGTTATTTAAAACATCATATTATATGTATATTATGTTTGCTTAAAGGGTATACAGGGACATTTTTATGCATAAACTGAGGTAATGTAACTGTATTTGGCATTTCGTCTTCAGCTCACTAAAATCGCGTCCTAATATGCTTCTGATATTTGCTACAATATTAGTCATCTAGACATTCTGAAAAACAATGTTGTTTGGGATTATGCTATGCATAATGTGATTAATATAATTTTGCGCTAGTGATCAACTGGTGAATTTTTATAGTGACTAAGTTACAGCGTTTTAGATTTAATTCGCTGTTAGCTTATTCTTGATCCCAACTTAATTTAAATGAACTTAAATTGGCCTAAAAATAATAACTTGTTATTAAAATTATACTCTGATTCACTAGTGTAGTCGCATATTACGTCGTTTTCTGTTGATTTAAAGTTGTAAAAAAAAAGAGAATTTAGCAAATTATAGTACTGCTGCATAATTGTTATTAATTTGAAATTGAATATTTTGTAATTTTACCTTTGGTAAAAGCTTCTCAATGCTTTTCTGTAATTTATTGTCGCATGCCTTATTGCTTTACGCATTTTGATGAATGCTATAACTTTCTTTCATAAGCAAATTTAATTCCATTGTAATTTGATAACAAGTAGATGACAATTATATTCATATATTTTTTGTACATGTTTTCTTGTGTACTTCATTTAGACCCGATGAAAAGTTTTGTAAATCACCTTTTTCCGGTGACTGGATAAATATTTTTCGTCACTTTTCACAATTTAAGCTTCGTTCCTTTACAAACGAATAAGAAATTAAAAAGTTAATAATGAATTAAGAATGAAATTTTTGAATAAAAATGTTTTTTTCCATGAATATATATTGAGAATGAGAATATTATTAGAAAACTAACTTTTGCAACCATCTACGTTTTTGATGAATATCTAAAAAATAAAAAGAAAAGTTTTGCAATCAAAAAAATATAAATTATCTTTTATTAATATATAGATAATCGTTTTATCATAATAAATTTATTTCTTTTATAAATAAAAAGAAACAATGCCCAAATAAGCTTGATGAGGAAAACGTGTATATATTAGTAGTAGAATTTCAATTTATCCGGTTTTTTCCATGATGACCACCTTAAATATTGTAAATGATATACCAAGTAGTTGTATTTCTTGTAGTTTATATTTAAAAAAGAACAGAAAAAATGGCGCATGAAATGAGATTATGTTCTATGTAATGTTTTTGAAATGGTGCAGTAACACTCGCGTCCTAGTAGAGATGTTCTAAAACTGGTCAAGTGCAGTAAAAGATTAAAAGGAGGCATTTGTGAACATACAGACATATAAGTAGCTTATTAAAAGCAAAACGGGAGAGGAGAGGTGGAGTGCTCAATTTTTATTACTAGGACCTTGAATAAATTATGTTTCCTGTAACAAATGGTATTACCAGGACTATGTGCAGGTAATTTCAGATGGTAACGTATCTACAAGGAAGTACTGTCTGTAAACTTCAGAGTAACAGGTCAATTGAAAAGTCCTTGGCCTACCATAGTAAAACACATTTTTTTGGCAAAATTAGTTTTTTTTATTCAACATAATTCCTTTCAAGGGTGATACACTGATTATAGCGACCCTTCAACTTTTCGATACCATTTTTGTAGTACGATTTGTCATTTGCTTCAAAATAGGCCTTAGTTTCGGCGATCACCTCTTCATTCGACGAAAATTTCTTCCCAGCGAGCATTCTTTTGAGATCTGAGAACAAGAAATAGTCGCTGGGGACCAGATCTGGAGAATACGGTGGAGGAAGAAGCAATTCGAAGCCCAATTCATGGATTCTTGCCATCGTTTTCACTGACTTGTGACACGGTGCATTGTCTTGGTGAAGCAGCACTTTCTTTTTCTTCAAATGCGGCCGTTTTTCGTCCATCAAACGGTCCAATAACGCTATGTAATAGTCGCTGTTGAGGGTCCTTCCTTTTTCAAGGTAGCCAATGAAAATTATTCCATGCGCATCCCAAAATACAGACGCCATAACCTTGCCAGCCGACTGTTGCGTTTTCCCACGCTTCGGAGCGGGTTCATCGTGTGCAGTCGACTCGGATGACTGTCGATTGGACTTCGGAGTGAAATGATGGAGCCATGTTTCATCCATTGTCACATATCGATGCAAAAACTCGGGTTTATTACGCTTGGTCATTTTCAAACACTGCTCCGAATCATCAACTCGTCGTTGTTTTTGGTCATAAGTGAGCTCGCGCGGCACCCACTTTGCACAGAGCTTTCTCATACCCAAATATTCGTGAATGATATGATGTACACGTTCAGTTGATATCTTTAGAGTGTCTGCTATTTCATTCAATTTCAATTGACGGTCATTCAAAATCATTTTGTGGATTTTTTTAATGTTTTCGTCGGTAACAACCTCTTTTGGGCGTCCACTGCGTTCACCGTCTTTGGTGCTCATTTCACCACGTCTAAACTTAGCATACCAATCCTTGAGGGTTGATTTTCCTTTGGCAGTGTCCGGAAATTCGGCATCAAGCCAAGTTTTTGCTTCAACTGTATTTTTTCCCTTCAAAAAGCAATATTTTATCAACACGCGAAATTCCTTTTTATCCATTTTTTTTACAATAACAAAAGTTGCTTCACTCAAAATGCTATAATTCACAAACTAATGATCCGACAGCTGTCAAATTTATACACGCATCTTTTGAGGGTTAGGGCTAACTAAAAAACATGGATTTAATTCTAGTAGCGCCATCTATGTGTCTGGCCGGGGACTTTTCAATTGACCTGTTATGTTAGTTTGCATCAGTGTAAACAACGTTTTTTCCCTACTTCTTTGCTCTAAAAACGTCGAGTTTTGTGTCAAGTAAAGAGTATTTGCGGGGAATTTTACTGTACAATTTTATTCAAAAGAAATCTGCAGGTGAAGCATACATAATTCTTGTTGAGACTTAAGGTTAGCATGCTGTATCGGAAACGACATGCAGAGACTAGTTTTGTCGCTTCAAAAATAAAGATTTTGATAAGAACGGAGATAAAGAACGCTTCTCCCCTGAATTTGGTAGGATCAGCAGGGTGTAATTTATCATGAGCTGCTCAAACCGAACAAAACTATCACGGGAGATCGTTACTGACTGTAATTAATGCATTTGAACCGAGTCATAAAGAAAAAACGGCCACTGTCCGAGCAAAGACACGACAATGTGGTTTTGTAACATGACGACACTCAGCCACATGTTACAAAACAGGAGGAAACTACTTGAAAAAGCTTTAATGGGAAGTCTTGCCCTGCCCGTCGTATTAACCGGACATGGTTCCTTCCAATCATCACTTATTCCATTCGATGGCAACCTGGCTGAGAAGCGCTTCCATTCTAATGAAGACACCAATAATTGGGTCGATTCTTGGATAGCCTAAAAAGGCGTCGTTTTTCAGAAATGGAATTCATATGTAACCAAAAAAGTTGGGAGAAAGTATTGTCTAGTGAGGGGCAATACTTTGAGTGGCATGTTTTTTACCACATACTTTATACAAAACACTAATTTTCTCAAAAAACGTGAGAACTTATTCATGGTCCTATTTTTAGAATTAAATCTTTTACCAAAGCATTTTCTTTTTCATATATAATGGCCGCGGTAATTATCAAAATAATCATTTTCGCGACTCGTGGTCGGCGTTATTTCTGCCCAGTCGTGGATTCGAGTGCTAATGTCTCCAAAGACCTGCCGTGTAGCCTGGTTGATGAACGGAATATATGAAAACAAGCCTTCCCTTGGCATGGTGTGGAAGTTTGTAGAGGGAGATGCCAACTCAGGTGTCGCACTCCTCACTAAACCGAGGTTCAGAATTACGAGGGCCATCATCAATACTCAACGTGTTGCTTCTGAGTGCGCTGTTAATAAACTGTTAGTCAATAAAAAAAATCCCATATCTTAATGTATTTCCTTTTGAATTCATAAAAAATAGAGGATTTTAAAAATTTGCATGTATTAATTCATTAATATCATCAGCAGAATGTTTTCAGATTAAAATTTAGAAATTTGCTGTTTGTGTGTTGTGTTTATAATTTAAAATGTTGATTTTGAGTCCCATCTTTTTTATTTTTATTTATTTATTTATTTGTTGATCGAAAGGCTTATTATTTTTTAAAATTATAATTAGTAAAAAGTGAAGTTTAATGCTCCCATTTTATACATATTTCCTAAATATTATTTTCGATTGGAATTATCATTTCAGTTTTTTGAATTATTACATTATAAAGCATTCTCTTACAGCAGAGGTCTTCAAACTGGATTCAGCGGAACCCTAGGGTTCCCTGAGATTTCGACAGGGGTTCCACAAGAGAACATTATTTGCTTAATCCAAGTTCCAAAATTTTAGTAAAATTTTAATTTTTATAAAAGATCGAATTCTTAAAGACAGTTTGCTTGTAAAAATAATTATAAATAAATATTTTATGGATAAAATAAAATCTTAAATTTCATAAAAATTACGTGCTTGAAATACAATGATCGAGACGCAATTGGTCACTATTAGTCTCCATTCTTTGGCTCAGGTGAAGAATCATCCACTTATTTCACAATTTTCAAGAAAAAAATTGATGCCAATCTTTTAAAATTACTTGTATTTTGAAAGATGATATAGAATGCTTTTCTATTTTACATAATATTTTAGTAGACGGTATTGATAATCTCGGTAAAAATTAGTTTGGTCCAACATTTATCAGATCTGCAAAAAAAACCCTTTTTTTTTAATATTTCCCTGTTCAAAAAGAAAAACTAACTTGAATCCAAAATCCTTCTCCAGGCTGTGACACCTCCGACCCCCCCTCCCCCATCACCAATAAAAAAAATGAAAGAGAACAACAAATTGATATATCGACCGATACTCAATTGAAACTAAGTTTTAGTCAAGTTGATATTGTGCATTTTTAGATTGGACATTAGAAAAGAATATCCGGAAATTGTGAAAAGAGCGTGAAACATCTTATGTCCATATGTGCGAAAAATCTTTCTCTTTGTACGCTGCGTCAAAAACAAAATACAGAAACAGATTGGATGCTGAAGATGACATTAGGTTGCAGATTTCAACAATTATTCCAGACGTAAAAGTACTCTACACTAAAAAACAGTTACAGCCAAGTCATTAAATTTTTTTTTCTTTTTATTAATTTGTTATAACTTAAAATATTGTTGCTTTTGTTTATTATTCATAGAATATATTTTAGAAGATAAAAAAACAACTATTAGCTACCTTACCATTCATTATCTTATAAAGACATATCTATTGTGATAAAATAGAGATGCAATAATAATTTTGTAAATTTGAATAAGATAAAACTTTGATATCCTATTTTTTTCTTCTCTTTGATCAAGAGGTTCCTTCAAGAAAATAGTAAGCTCAAAGGGTTCCCCCAAAGTTTAAGAGGTTGAATACCCTTGTTTTACAGAAACTTTTGTCCACGTACTCGTAAAAGATAACTTTAAAAAAGAATTAGATACACATTTTAAAAAAAAAAAGCTTCTTTTATATAATTATTTACTTTTTGATTTTTTTAAATGTGTATTTTCTATTATTTTCGCCAAGCTTTGAGTTTCTTCTATTGCGTTTTTTTACGTTTACTGAATCTTTCTACCATAATAGCTTTAATTTGAACAGTATTACATATACACACATTAGATTATCGCTATAAAATAAATTATAACCGAAATTTTGTCAGTGTTTGATCCATGGCCAGAATTAGACATCATCTTGATGGTTTGCAGCCCAAGAAACTCTTTACGGTAAATACAGAATTTAAATTGAAAATTCAAGAAAAAAATAAAATATACTAATCACACCACCAGTCTGTGAGGCATTCGGATTCGTTTCTTGAATGTCCTTTTGTTGACAAAAATACAAAACAAGAATGACATAAGAAGATTAAATTATTAATTATTTCCATAAACTGTGATTTGAGAAAAATAATTACTATGTTATGATGAAATAAAAAAGTATTTGCAGCACAAAAAAAAATGTAGAAGAGTTACTCTTTAGATGCTTAATGCACTAAAACTACCCAAATTATGTAACTTGAATGTTTTATTTAATTTATTTTTATAAGAATAAGAATTATTTTTCTTAGTCTTCATTTTGACTCTTTATTTTGTCTCTTGTGTTTGTTACTGGAAGAAACAGACAAAATACATTTTAATTTTCCAATACATTTTAATATTTGATTACTTTTGATATTCCTGTTTATTCATTATTTTTGCTGTCAACTGCAGCAAATATTTTGTCTGCTATTCATAATTTTTTCTATTTAAGAAAGGGGGTGGGGGTGGAATCAGCTTTTCAGTAAAAAACAGTGAATAAATTGCTGTAAAGTAAATGGTCCTTTCCTAGTTTGTGGCTTGGAATTATAATCTAAAAAACTTTTGTTAGATGTTGAATATAACCTCAAATGTTTTTTATTAATCTCAACAATATTCTTTTATTGCTTAGCAAATTGTGTTTATATAATTTACTTTTTATACATATCTAAAGTATATTTTTTACTTTGAATGAAAATATTTTTTGAACATTTTTTTTTCGTTTTTTGCAAATATATTCAAACTTAATGTTCAATAGCGGACTGTGTAAATTCTTCCCGTCTCCTCAATTCTCCTTGTTCGACAGTGCCGTTAATTTACTCTGTAATTCATTCTATAAATTGAGCAATGTTTCTTATTTTTCTCCAATAGTGATATTTTGTTCTCTTGCAGCTTTAGATAACTTCTCGTTTTTATCTAGAATTTCATCTAATTTCTGACCTTTCTTTTTTAATTCAGCATCAAACTCTTGTTGAGACCAGGATTGTTATAATGACGTATTTGTATTTTTCTTTTTCTTTAGTTAAAGCACATGTTTCATTCCTTAATTTTTCTGATTGATTAGAAAAATTAAAAATATCACTTTCAATTGAATTCATATCCTCTCTAATACTGATAATGATTCTTATTTTTCTCCAACGGTAACATTCTTTTCTTTAATATAATTTAGTAATTTCTCCTTTTCCTTCTAAAATTCAGTTAATTTCCGTTCAAGAATAGTTTTAGTTTTGACACTTTCTTCTTTCATATTGGAAAGTTAACTTTGTAGAGTAGTTACATGCATACTACTACCTCGGTACATTTTAACATTTTTCTTAGCGACTTTTAATTCAGAACATGGCGTCACTTCAATGCGATCTAATTTAACAAATGGTTAATCTTTCGCAAATTCCATTGAGCAAATTTTCACCGATACTAGCATATAAGCTATATACGGTAAGTCTAAAAGCATACGCCCATCTAATAAATCAACTGGGTGAGTTGAGCCGGGAACATTTGAAACAGAAATTCTTCCCCCCTAACATCCTCAATTATGACATTCAATTTCTGTCATGACTAAACTTTGAGTGAAAGTTGTTTAATGGATTACCGAAGGACATCTTACATCTTAACACCTTTTAAAATGCTATTCATAACCTTTTTCTTTAAGATTTATTTATTCATTTTCACACATTCACTTCAAAATACCCATTATTCTAACAAAGTATTCACACAAAAGGACACTAAATATACAATTCATTACTCTAAACAAAATACTCCATGCATTATAAGTACTACATATTAACTTGACCGATAACATTATAAAATGACATTACTAAATTCCTCAAAAAAAAAAAAAAAAAAAAAAAAAAATCTTCCTTAAAGAATTTCACAGCATTAAAAATAGTTACACTTTAAGACATTAATATTTCATACACCGAAGCCATTAATTATCGAACACATAAAGAAATCAGTACTCCAACGCTTAAAATACCAAACATCAAAATTCATGTAATCTTACTCATTACTTACCGCATACCATTAAAAATATTAAAATTCAATATTCACACACAAATCCCTTTATATCATTACTCATATTACTTCAAGTAATCAAAATTGTATATTCCAACTGTATTAATTTTATCCCTGGGTATTATTTTCTCCTTTCTTTATTTTTTTCCCTCATAAAATATCAATATCATTTCTCATTGGAGTCCATAAGAGAAAATACTTAACTCTTATGGACTCCAATGTCAGAAATAATTCCCACAGAAAATCACAAGAAATTCCTTAACATAACACAATAATTTATCAGTTATAAGATGCTGACTAAGACACTTGACATGTTTAAGAAAACCTCATTCCTAAATAAAGTTTCATACAATAACCAATCAAAAGTTATCAACTCAATCCTTGCTTATTCTCTAATTATTTACTCCATACAATTCTCCGAATACTTGCTCAATAGTTTTCAAAATAATCAAAATTAGAATTTCTTTAAATTCTTAGTCCTTAAGATATTCTAACATTCTATCAAAAAGTAACTAGTAAAATCTTTAAGATATCCTAAATAAAAATTGCTAAAATAATGCAAGACCTATAAAAATCCTTTCACAATGAATCACATATTGCACTTCGACTCTTCGCTTCTATTTTTCTCTGTTTTCTTCTGCCTTGCAACTGTTCTTGAAGTAATACTTCTTCCAATTTTCTCAGTCCTTCCCGTCTTTTCAACTCCGTTTGATATGCTTCTTCTTTTTCAGCATTTAAAATGTCTGTTTCATTTACTTGCATTCCATTTTTTTCTTCATTTTTTCAATTCAAATTGAGCTAAATACTTTAGATCCTCTTCACCTTTCTTTTCTCTGAATTGGTTCCGTTCCACATTCTTCTTGAAACTGTGCTTCTTCTCGTTGATTCTCCAACAGCCTCGCTTGCATTTCAATAGGCATTTCTTCCTTTTCTTCCTTTTTCTTTCAGATTGAGCTAATTGCTTTAACTCCTCTTCTATTTTCTTTTCCTCTTCTTTTCTTAACATGACTCTTCTTTCCAATTTTTCTAAAGACTAAGAAATAACACATGGATCAATAAGTTCCAAGACTAACCCAGAGATGGCGCTCGTAGTAAACCAGTAACCAGGTCTTTCTAGAGTACGAACCTTTGCTTGAAACGTGTCAAAATTTTAAGTCGATCGGACCAGAAACAGCTGAGTTATCGAGGTTGGAGTAAAGTCGTTTTGTAGTTTGTTTAAAAAATGGAAAAAACCGAGTTTCTCGTGTTCTGATAAAACATTGTTTTTTAATGGGTAAAAACACCGTGCAAGCGAAACAATGGATTGAAAAATGTTACCCGGACTCTTGTCCATCAAAAGCAACGATTTGTCGGTGGTTTGCCGAGTTTAAACGTGGTCGTACCGACACAAATGACGCGGAACGCTCGGGTAGACCTGTGGAAGCCGTTACACCGGAAAATGTGAGTGAAGTGACAAAAATTATAATGAAAGATCGTAAAGTGAAGCTCCGTGAGATTGCTGAGATGACACAGATATCATATGGAAGTGTATTTACTATCCTTCATGAAAAATTGAGCATGAAAAAGGTTTTTTCCAAGTGGGTGCCGCGATTGCTTTCGATGGAACAAAAACAGCAACGAGTCGATGATTCAGAAAGCTGTTTATCGCTATTTACTCGCAACAAAAAAGATTTCTTGCGTCGTTACGTGGCCATGGACGAAACATGGATACATCACTACACTCCAGAGTCGAAGCGGCAGTCATCTGAGTGGCGCACAGCTGGCGAAAGCCGTCTGAAGCGTCCGAAAACGCAGCAGTCAGCTGGCAAAGTCATGGCGTCAGTTTTTTGGGATACGCATGGCGTGATTTTCATTGACTACCTCGAAAAAGGTAAATCGATCAACAGTGATTATTATATTGACTTGCTGGTGCGTTTGAAGGAGGAAATCGCAAAAAAAAAAAAAAAAAAAAAAAAAAAAACGACCCCAAAAACAAGGAACTTATTAAAACATGTGTTATATATATAAAAGCATTTCTTTTTTCTTTTTTCCCCATAAATATACGGTTTCTTTCAATTTGTTTTTCCTTTTGCCACAAAAATAGATTGAAGTTTCAATCAATAAACGCTAAATTTCGCATAAAAGTGATTACGGGCCTATTTGACCCAACGCGCTCTCTCGTGTTACTATTAGGGTGCGCGTTCTCCTGGGTGAAGAGTTATAAGCTAGTGAGCGAGCTTTGCATAAATATCTGTGCTTGTATTTAATGTGTGTTTTGTACCTGTATCTGTGTCATTGAATTGTGCAAGTGCTGTGTATTTGCTATTGTCTAAATTGTTCTACCTGTGTGTTGTCTTGAAGATTTGCGAAAAAATTGTCATTTGTAGTTATTTTCCAAGTTGTTATTGGTTTTCACTCCACGCATATGCCCACACGAAAAATATTTTCGTAACAATATATATATATATATATATATATATATATATATATATATATATATATAGTGGACTCTGCAATCTGTCGCTATAACTAAATTTGATTATATGTATGAATTAAATAATTACAAATGAATCTCAATATCAGTTATTTTATTCATTTGTACAATCAATACAATATAATTTTTAAAATTAAATCAAGTAAAATTAATTTATTATTTGCCTCCTTTATCATTGCAATGCTCTTGGATATACAATGTTTTTTGTGGGTTTATCTGGTGCATTTACAAAAATATTGCTTGGTTTTCCACTCGGGTTCATGTACCAAAAAGTTGACCATGAGAAAAACATGGATTCTCCAAATTCAGTCCACATACTTGCATTGATTGATCTTGTGATTTGCTTATCGTTATTACAAAAACAAGTTAAGTCGTAAATTGTAATGGTTTGAACTGGAATGAAATATCTGTTCATTTAAAATTACTGTTCCAATTAAAATTGCTGCTTCGATGACATTACTTAACAATTTTTTCACTGCCAATCTAGTACCATTGCAAAGATGGGGCCCATCAACGTTTCTAAGAAAAATAATAAGAACACCAATTTTCGAATTTGTTATGTACGGTGGCAATTCAGCTAAATCAAGTGAATTCAAGAATTCAGTTGATAATTTACTGCCTCATTTTGATTCATAGCAATGTCAACTAATTTATAAGTAGTTGCTTCCCTTGTGACGTTCCACTACTTCTACCTGACTTTTGTGCCATAATACAGTCAAATACAACTAACTCTAAAAGTCAATAACCTACGCAAAGACACACCAGTCAGTTCTAACGTAGTTATTTATTTATCAATTACTGTAATATAATGCCTAAGAAGTTTTCGCTCTCTTTGGGGCCTTTGGAATAACCCACCGATTCAACTATTATTAAAATAATACTCTCTTAACAAAACCTCTCCAGTTGAGGTTACTTTGATTTAACAAATCCTCTGCGACAGTTACCATCAGTAACAACTCTTGATATTATGAATATCTTTCTAGGTATACCCTCAGAGTTAGCCCCACTCAACCTCTATCTTCTAAATTTCCCTTTTACTTATATACCGTCATATCTAAACCACTTCACTTTATTTTCACCTGCATCTAATTAACATAATCACGTTTCATTTGGGTTGGGAAGAAATTGCTATTTCATGCAATCAATCTCAATTAAAGTCCCCATGGTTAGTGAAGAGAAAATCGCGAATAGCACAACGTCACATGCTTGGTCACGCATGTTGAGAGCTGGTGCTAATAACATTGGCATCAACGTTTTTTGCAGCCAATATTGCACGTTCACTTAATTATTTATGACTTTTGTAAATGTTGTGTGATATCTGAAAATATACATTGTATCAATTCTTCTTTTGAGGGTGTAATGCTATAAAAATCAGTTGGTTATTTAATTTACCATGTTGATTCATCAATTGTAATTTTTTATTTCCAATATCCAATAATTATTCTTCAAAACGTTCTGCAGAAGTGTAATTTTACAGTTGAAACACGCATATTTTTTGACAATGTAAATTTGATGCTTTTAAACACGGATGCAATTCATCAGTCCCGGTTTTTTGAAATGTTGTATGTTGGTCTTTAATTGTATTTCATCCAATAAAGTTGCCGCACTTCCAGTTGAAGCAATTTACCGATGCAATATTACTTGGTGAACGTATGGTTGCCAGTACCAATAAAATGAGAACTGTTTTCCTGTGTCACCTGGTGCAATAAAAAAAAACCAGTCCACCAGTTTGAAGTAATTTTTAAATATTTGACTGGGCAAATAAACTTAATTTAGTGAAGTCGAAGCATTATTCGTGTTGTAATTCACTACCAAATATGACATTTGCTAACCGAATAGGAGATATCATTTCCAGTTGGGAGCTAATGCTTTATTCACAATTGCCCCAAACATTTGTCTTCAATTAAAATTAATGCTTTAATATACATTTCCGGTGGGAATTACATGTCACTGCTTAAACATCTTATTTGTAATCTATGCAGAATATCATCTGCAATAAAATCCTCATATATATATTTCCACTATTCTTTTGCGTTTGATAGTAAGTATATAGATAATATTATTGTATTATTGTAAATAACAAATGTATTTGATTTGAATAAACAAAAATTGACGCGTCAGCAAATGAATTGTCCCATTGTGCATCGTTTTCGTAATTCGATTTTTATCACATTTCTCGATATGTTACATATAAACGACTATCAATTGATCTTAAATTTTGAAATGTTGGTTCATGATTGTTAACCAATAACAAAAGCAAATAATAAAATTATGCATAATTTTTATGAACAGCATATAATCTTTTTAAAGTACCCGTTGAAAATAAGTTTTGAAGGCTTTCAGCTGCTTTTCCTGGTTTGCGTCATTGAAATTATTTTTTAATGTATTCCAAGCAAAATACGTTGTTATTTCAGAATATAACTATGTTTTAGGCAAATTTATCAGTTTGGAATAGTGAAAAAAATGCAATTTACATTGTTGGTGGTGGTCTTACTTCTCTTTCTCGAATATATTTTCTTTCGTAAAATAAACACGCTGCCCATTTTCGAGATGAACTGCCAAATGAACAACTGTTGGATGTCGCTCATGTATTGAAAATAAGAAAATACACCACACTTCGTCATTGCTACTAATATACCTCCTGATATGATACTGATAGATTTCGCCAACACATCAATTATCACTTGATGCTCCAAAAATTGCCATATCACCTCCTTCGTTAATATATTTGCAAAATATCAACAAAGGAGGTGATTAATATTCAGCATTATGCTTTAATGCGTAATATAAAATAGTCAATGAGCCTGTTTTGTGCTTGAATAAATTTATTGTTATTTGCAAAATGTGTACTTTTGTTTTCAGCTATTTGTACATTGCTCATCTCATTTAAGATATGCTTAGAAGGCGCTGTCTAACAACAGAAAAGGCTATATCATTCTTTGAAGGTCTCTGATTGGACTCCAGTGACACACCTGCAAAAAGTTCGTTTGATGTAGAAATGTCGTTCGAAGATCCACCAGAAGCTTCATCATCTGGTTTCCAGAATGTTTAAAATGTTGACAATAGTTCAGGTGAAGACCTGGAAAAGCAAAGTGTTCCAAGAGTATAGAAAAAGGGAAATACTATAATGGTTATACCAATTTTTTTCATTGAATTCGGGATTTATTGAATCATTTTTTGATCTTTTGAGTACGCCTATCATGTGGTGCCACTAACCTACCAGTACGGAAAATCGAGAACATTGTGAAGGGAGTGCAAAAAAAAAAAAAAAAAAAAAAAAAAAATCAAATCAGAGTGGACCCCATTCAAAATGTGATGTGTGCAATGTATTTTTAAGGCTTGAATGAAAAAAAAATTCTCTTCGTGATTTTCATCGAGAATAGAGTGTATCTTGTTATGCATGGTATTAAAAAAGTGCAATGAAATGTTGTATAGTTTCTTTATTCTCGGAATTGTGAAATATTTTCAACGTATGTGACCTGACGGAACTAAAAAGTACCAGTTTAATTCATTAGCTCTCATTAACAATAGATTTTTTAAAAAAATTTATATATTTTTTTTTGTATAAATTTTCTAATATGCTTTTATAATGTAATCAAAAAAGTTTTATGGAAATATTCCTCTTAATTCATAATATGGAGCATAAATGGTTAAAGTAACACATTCATCTACTCATGTGACGCCTCCCTTTCATTTATTTTTACTGTCATTGTTTCTAAATTGAATAGTCATTAAGGTTAACAATTAACTGAGGAAACTTCAAATAAAGGACAACACTATTTATTAAATTTTAAATTATGCATATTTAGTAAATGGTATTTCCCTCTGACTACTAACCCTCAACGCGCCTGAAATCTAATCTAGATTGAAATATTAGTTCTTGCTGACCAATTCCTTCGCGTTTTTGAGAGAGTTAAATCAAAGATACTGAGGGTTCAAGTGGGTTCTTCGACTGCCTTCAAACTGGAATCAATCGAGAAGATCTACGAACACCTTCGGCTTAAACATTAGTTTCAACCATATATCAACTACCGTCTACTCACTACTAACTCTGTATTCAATTCTTCGACGCTTTTATTTGTATTTCCTTAAATACATTCACTACACTTCCTATGTTTATCTGATTTGCGTCGGTCACGTTTCATTTGATTGGAAAGGAGAAAGAAATTTGAATATAAAATCAGAAAATAAGCCCAGATGTTGGTTAAGGGAAGGTACGCGAATAGCTTGCGCTACATACGACTTTCTTTCTTATTTAAATCTATGACTTAATTAGGCTCCTTTTCCTTAGAGGCTCCTTTTTTTTTTTTTTTTCTCTAGAAGCTCATGTAAGGTATCTAATTATAACCAAAAATTAAAAAAATTTCTCAATAAGTAATTCAAGGTACGTAATTGTAATCAAAAATTAAAATTTAATTTCTTTAAGGTATAGTTTTTGCTAAGACATAAGAATTATTTTGAAAATTGATAGCGAAACCTTTATTACAAACTAAGATTTGCTTATGGACTATAACAAAGTTGTGACAAAATTTATGTTACTCGGTGAAAACGCATGTTATTCTGTAGCTAAACCAGTGAAAGAAAAAATTGACCAGATCGTGGAAGCGCTTGAATTTTTATATGATTTAAACAAGAATTTGGAAACTGTAGAAAATGTCCTAAGTTTTTTAAATACTGTATTCGATGCGAAGGATGCTAAAAGCAAATCAACTTGATATTTTTTTGTTAAATTACTTTTCATTAAATTTTCATATTCCTTATCAGCTTGTATATATCAAAAGTATAAAACTAATTCCTCTACAAGAATTGATTATATTTCTAGTATCTAAATATCCCACAAAATGTATTTCAGATATGTATTGTTACGAATATGCAATGACTCTTCTCTGTAATGTTACTCTTATGAATGAAAAGAGACGTTTATAGAGTTTATAGATGTTAGTCCAGATATCGAGGAAGGCTTTAAGCTGTTATTTCAAAGCAAATAAAATTTTGTTTTGGGGTTTCTGGATAACGATATTTTTTTAAACAAATTTTTCTAAAACAAATTTTTTTTCAAATAAAAGTTTATTTAGCTTTAATAAAATTTCTTGAAATTTTGTTTCCCACACTATATACGAGCACATTTTATTAAAATACTCATATTAAAATGCATAGCATTCTCAAAAATAGACAAAAAATTCAAAATTAGTTGGTGATCATTATTTTTACATGAGAATGTATACAGTTATCAAACAGTTTACATACGCAGTACAATAAACGAATTTTAGTAGAACGAATAAGACAGAATGTTATTGATAATTTTTCATCCAGAAAAAATATTTATTCCTATGTATAAATATATTTTTTGTATTTATGCGTGTAAGAAATTGCAAATTTTTTCTTAATTATTTTTCTTAAATAATATTATCAGTTAAAAATAATTATTATTTAAAAACAATACTAATTTTTTTTTTATTTAGAAAATATTTAATCCAATGTATAAATACTTTTTTTTCATATTTATAAGCACAAAGAAAATCATAATTTATTTTTTGATTTATATTTTAAACTTTCATTGCAGCAATCACATTTGAATATACCAATCTTATTTTATTGTATTTATTTTTATTTATTATTTTATTGTGTATTTTTATTGTATTTATTTTTATTTATTGTTTTATTGTGTATTTTTATTGTATTTATTATTATTTATTATTTTATTGTGTATTTTTATTGTGTTTGTTTTTATTTCTTATTTTATTGTGTATTTTTATTGTATTTATTTTTATTTATTATTTTATTGTGCATTTTTATTGTGTTTATTTTTATTTATTATTTAATTGTGTATTTTTATTGTATTTATTTTTATTTATTATTTTATTGTGTATTTTTATTGTATTGAGTATATTTTACATTATTTTCAGTCCCAAGTCTGAGGCAGTATTAGAACTACTTTATCTTAATTTTGAATTTAAATTCTTAATTATTTTCTCTCGAGCTATGCTTTTGAGGTTTTAATAAGGTTTTGGTATGTCGTTTTTTTGTAATTGTTGTTAAATTTTTTTAATCTTTTGGCTTTATTTTTTAAATTTTAACATTCTATACATTATATTTTCAGCAATTAAACGACTTTTTCTTTTACATAATAGTACCTTGCATGCTTTAAAAATTACAGATGATCTGTTTTTAATCTTAATGTTTTTCTATAATTTTATTTTACAATATATTTATCTCAATTTTCAAGTACTTGTAATTTAATAGTCTCAAAATTTATTAATTTTAATTTTGGTTCCTTAATGACTATCATTATTTGTGTTACTTATAATGAATTTGTATTACAGGAAAAATTTATGTCTATTTAACACACACACAGATTCTCTCTCTCTCTCTCTCTCACACACACACACACACATAAAAGTGGAGACTGAAAAATTTCTCGAAATTTATTTCTGTATTTTTATTAATACTATTTTATGATTATTCTCTACTTAACACAGTTCCTTAACCATCTACATTTAACATGGTTGAATGATTTGTGATTTAGCAATGGTTTAGAAAAAAATTCTACATTTGGATCTTTTTTAGATTTCTTCTCTCGTGATAACTCTTATTGAAGTTATTTTTCTTTTAAGAGTCAACCAAGTGTGAAATAAATTGTTTGCCTTCACTGAGCTGCCTTTTAAAAAAAAGATTTTCATCTTTCTTGTTCCTTTTTTCCAAAATAAATAAATTAATAAACTACAGAACGATAATAATCTAAATATCAATTTTTTTCTCCCTCAGGTTTGACCCGAGGTTATTTAGGCCCTATAAACTTTTAGCTCTGAATCCTATTTGTGAATTTTTTTCATCCGGAATAAGTAATTATTTCTGATGTGCTTTATTTATTTCATTTGATTTCTACTGATTATCGTTTGCTCATTTCTCGCAACTTTTAACTATAAGTATTTTCAGAGATACTTTATAATTTCAATATAATGAGATAATATCTACAAAAAAAAGGGGGGGGGGGGGGTAGAGTGAAATAATTCGTAAAAAAAATTCGAGAGCTGCATTTTATAACTAAGAGCATGCATTTTAAGGAATGCTTACTGATGGAGTTCTCCACATTTCACCATAAAATCTTCCTACAAAACAATTTTCTTAAAAAATCCAAAGAAAATTGTAACAAATAAAATTCGATAAATTTTTTATGAGAAAAACGCTTTTATGAAAAGGAATAATATTTTCCCATACATCAATCAAGAAATAATACAAAATAGTATCTAAGTTAATAAAACGTTGTTAAGTTGAATTCGGAAATGTAAAATTATACATTAATTCTAATATATTGATATTAAAAACGTCACGGTAAAATGACCTTTCAGATTTTCTTATGGTTTGGAAATAGAACTAAATTTGAGAACTATTTCAGAGAAAATAATTCGATTTTGGAGACAAAAACGCTTTTAATTCTATGAACGAAAATGTTCATTGTCTTGCTAAATAAAATTTTAATTCATGCATGTAATTAGTGAAAATGATATATCTATTGAGTTATTACAAAATAAACTGATTATCGACCAAACTGGTCTCAAATTTACCAAACGTAGTTTAAGAATCTCCCTTACTTTGCCGATCCCATTTTAAGTGCAATGAGAAAAAAAAAAAAATGGAAATAAAAAAAAAAAAAAAAAAAAAAAAAACGTATGTGTTCAGAATCTACCGGGTTAAGATCATTCTAAGAAGGGAAAGGTTAATGGTACGATGATATATTTCTACTCAGCTCATAAAAGAATACGGATGGGGGAGGGGGAAGGAAGAATAGTCGTTCTTTTTATTTTTGTGCTTCTTCACACGTGAAAGGGGGGGGGGGAACCATTTTTTTTAGCTGGCAATTTTTTATACCTGTTACACCAAACATTAAATCATTTTGTTAAGTCATTTTAGCCCTTTCTACGCAGCCTTCTTTCATATGAGTTTATTTTTGTCCATTAAGTGCTTTCCGAGAGCAAAACGAAGTAATCGTTTTCCTTTAACAGGAGGTATAAGTTCAACACATATAATTACAGAGGGAAATTATGTCTTTTCTAATTTTTCAATTTCGTACACGGATTACTTAGCATGTAGGTGTTTATGAATGGTGAAGTAGTAATTGAAAATTAGAAGAGAGAACTGCATAAAGGAAGAAATTTAGTAACTGTGAGAGCCTCTCTTTGTTTCTGAGGAAAAAGTTGCACAACGTAACAAGTCTTTCACAAAAGAAAAGGATCTTGCGTAACTGAAGTGCAAGAAATGTTTTTCTAACCTATATTTCAAACAAAGCTTACATTAAGTTTTGAAACGCGTCTGTTATGAAGTGTATTCTTTTTCGATAGGGATCAAATAATTTTCCTTACATCTTACCGTGTTTCCCTGAAAATGAGACGGGGTCATATATAAATTTTGTTCCATTTAACGTACTAGGACTCATTTGAAAGGGAGTCTTATTTTTTTCGTGTTCATCATGATGTATTTATTCTTATACAAACAACAACATACGTTCCTATTTTGATTATTTAATCAGTTAATCTGCTTGTATTCATTCATTTCATTCTATTCATAAAATATTTAATGCTTTTATTTCTGTTTTATTGTATATTTATACTCGCACAATTTTATAGTTACATACTTCCATCGTGTACTTTAATCAACTTATCAAACAAGATGGCCTGGCTAATAATATTAACCAACCTTATTTTCCAGGTTAAGGATTATATTTTGAGTATTCTCAGAATCATATCAGGGCTTATATTGTGATTAGTTTCTATTTTAAGAGAAACAAAATCAATGCTTCGTTGTTGCTTACGCTATTAAATGTTGGATGTTTAAAACTTCAAGTTTAGTTTAGGTTTACTTTAAGTAGAAAACTATATATTTAAGGGTAGTACTTTCACTCTTCATTAGGTATAATTTAATTTAATGATGCGTATTTAATATACTAATAATTTCGCAACATTATAATAATCCATATAATATTTAAATTTGAAATCAGAATCTCCAGCCAAACATTTTAAAGAAATAAATATATTTACTACAGTATCCAAAAACTTCTGGGTTTTATTTCAAAATGAAGCTAACGTGAATTATGAGAAGTATTTTTTCTCAGCATATGCAATAACCATTTAACGTATTTTACGAAGATAACTTAAACTTTTAGTTGTAAGAACGATCTGAGAAACAGAAGCGATGAAACATTCAATTATATTGCGTTCAACTGATTTACTCGTAACTAAAGAGGTAAGGTAAAGTAATAAACTTCACTGGTCTTTTTTTTCCTTTCTTTTTCATCTCTAAGAAAATACTAGATTTGTTTGAAGATAAGACAAGTTGATAGTCAGACAATTAAAAAGACTTGCATTTACTACGCCACAAATGTTTTCATTCTCGAAGGTGAATAGTAAGGAAAGCCCTTTTTAGAGATGACAGAATGATGATATTTAAGGATGTGCTGACAACTTACCGGTAAAAAGAAAAGGATTACGTGTCATTGGTCACTCATGACATCTGTCCCGAACATCTCATGATTACTCTCAGAATATGAAATGTTTCTTTTTTTTTTTTTTCTTTAATAGAAAATACGAAATGGAATACAAACTCTAAACATTAAAGTCAAAGTTTCAATAGTATTTTAGTCGCCATTACAACGAGATTTCATTACAGCAGGGAAATTCTTTTCAGTATATTTTAATTTATTGAAAGTTTATCTGCTGAAAGGAAAAGTATGCTAAACACCTGAAATATGCAAATTTTTCTTAAGCAAATATATATACATAATATTACTGAAATATAAAAACCATTATTTAACATATACACTTCACAATTATATATATATATATATATGTTTATAAACTTCAGGAAATTTGAACACAAGAGATGCGTCTCTATTTTTATTTTTCATGCTTTTATAAAGTTCGCTACGCAAATATGTATCTTTCATGAATGTTTACAGGAATGAGAAGCTTACTTCAGAACACTGGCTTATACTCTACTCTAATAGCACGTTAAATTACAAAACAGGGCCATATGAGTCTTCCTCAAAATATTGACACGAGATATTTTATCATAATCAGGTACTGGGCCCTTCTAAATAAAGCGAATTACATGTTCGACTAACAGGCGTTTCGCATCTTTAACAAAACTTTTATCCTAGTCTGAAATAATAAATAGAAATGCAGCTAAACACACAAGCATTAAACATTGTGTTACCATGCCATCCAAGTCAATTTCATTCTGAAGGAATTCTTATCTAAAAGAATGATCAAATAAGAGTAATATTTCCTATTTTGATTTATTTTAAAAATCGTAGAATTCTCAAAACTGGAGATCATAGTTAACTATTCAGTTACGATCTTTCAAACGTTTGAATTTAGTCCAGACTGATGGAAAAAAATAATTTCAAACTTGAATTACTGGTGTAAATAGGTCACAGAAACTCCCACAAAGAATTATGTAACTCAAGGTAAAGATAATATTATTGAAAATGGTATTCACATGAAAAAAAAGGAATATCTTTTAAAAGAGAGATGAATTTAGATTTATTACACGTTATATAAGCATCTTATTTATTATTATTATCAATACTATTATTAAAAATTAAGATTTATTCAATTCTTCATTATCTTATACGGACTTTTGCTAGAGTAAACATGAATCGTAGAATAAAGTTAAAATATTATAAAAACGATAAAAATATTTTCCTGTACAGAGAACATAAACTTATTTAGTTTTCCTTTATATATATAAAGGGCTATAATTAACTTTCTAATGTTTACACATTAATAAAATAAATCATTTGGATGATTCCGAAACGTAGTTTTATCAGTGTAATTCATATTCTTGTATTTTTATTAATGCATTAATTAAAGGAAAACAATTTACTTCAAAGAGTTATGAGCTTGCTTAAAGCATTCTACTGGTTTTAAAACAAATGAAAAATTTTGTACTCAGTAAAAATTATTTTTCACACAAAAGCACATTAGTTTGAAAATACAATTAATAAACTATAAAGAATAAAATAAAATGTTTTTTATTTTTCCACATCTAAAACATTTAATTGTTATACTTTCTTTTTTCCCTTTATTTTAAAGAAATGCTTCATGAGCTGTGCCTTTAAATGTTAGGCGTAGGATTATTTACACAATTAGTAAAATCACTCTAGAAATATATTTCTTTTCACCCTCTATAATGAATCACTAGGACTACGTAAGGTAAACTCCGAAGTCTGTAAAAAAGTGTCGGGAGTTATGATTAATGAGAACTTAATCACTAGAAAAACGATCTTCACTCCTACGTTGCGGTGTAGACAAAAAAAAAAAAAAAAAGAGGCGTTCATGAACTAAAACTTGATTTTCAAGAATGAAATAATTGATACCATTCTTAAAATGGAAATGCTTGCAGTTATATTTTTTAACTTATTTGTTAGAATGGCTTTTGTTTCTGCTCTAAGTTTTTGTGTTTCAACATATATTTTTTTTAAAAATCAGATGACTGGTCTACTGTATTCTGTGAAGTAATGGTTAGAAAATATTTTTTCTCTCTCATCATTACTTTTTTACTTAATATTGTCAAATAAACATAGTGCGTGCATTTTATTGACAATAAATGAAAATCTTTATCCAAGAACAATTTTTTTGTCCTGCCTAGATTCTTCAAAACATTTTTTCCCTCTCTTATCACTTTGCAGCGGTTTTCTTCAACAACTACGACAGAAGATAAAACGTTTTAATAACATCCACGAAGGGGAATTCCTTTTGGTCTAGTTGTTAAGATAATTGCAAAAAGCGATCAGACAAACTTTCTTGGGTCAGACATATCAAGTGTGCAAATCAACCCCATCTCTCGAGGAAAATGCCGCTCCCTCCGGAGTGGTGATTCATACTTGAACACCAGATGGCAACACAGCTCAGAATTACTGGTTGCATGCACCCTCGATGCAAAAATTTGCTTCTGTGCGTCTAACTAAAAAGAACTGCACGACTAGTGGTATACCGGTTACTGTGCAAGTGCCAAGTAGACTCGTCAACTCAACTAGAAATAGCCGATGACATCAAATGGAAAATATTCAAAATGACTCTCAATACAACAGAAATGGAATGTATATAAATTGAAGTAATGACTGGAAAAGCGACTTTCTCTACAAATATCGTTCAGAATATACCTCATCGTATTGCAATGATACGATGATGAACGGAGAAGCGATGTCAGAAGGGACAGTGCGCAGCGGCTCTCATCAACTACGACGATAAAAATAAAAATGCCTTTACAACTAGCTCGAAGGGAGAATCCGTTTTGGCCTAGTTGCTAAGAGTACTGCATAAAAAAGCGATGGTACAAACTTCCTTACAAGATCAAGACAAATCAAGGGTTTGAATCAACTCCGTAGCTTTGGGTCAACAGACACCATCAGCCACTGGGTAGAAAATCATCCTCTCGTGTTGCGGGGAAAGCATCGTAGCCGCTTAAACTCCTTCACATTCCCGCCCTACCGATTAAAAGCGACTGCGCTATTGTAAATTCAAATACATTTTCTGAATTTGTTTTTGAGGGTCCATGTGTTCTTAACTTTTCATGTAATAATTGCATTTCTTTCTTTTTGTTGTAATTTTGCTTTGAATATTGTTAAAATAGTCACATTTAATAAAATTTTTGAGTTTTTAATACCTGTACATTCAATAAAATGCATTACAATGTGCATTAAATTTACTTCAAAACGTTTGAAATATTCGTAAGTCCACGAAATAGTTCAATCTTTTGCATATTCAGTATAAGAACTCAGCAGAATAAAAAAAAATATCATATGACTGAGGAAAATTTACCACAAAATAAAAAAAAAAAAAGAGTTCTACAATAATAATTAAGAGAGAGAGATAGTAAGTTTTGGTACACTCATCGTCAAAAAGAAAAAAGTTGTACTCAGAAGGAAGCAAGGTACGGTAATGCAAATTAAGAAATTGTTTCGTTTCTGTTAGATATGCAAATGATTAGTGTCAGCCACATCGGCTCCAAAGATGTCAGCAAATACTTGACTTACCACGCCCCAAAGGACCCTTTAAAAAGTTATCCCAAAGCACGTAAGTTTGATTATAACAGCATGTTTGGGTTTAATTTATGACTTTGGAAGTTAAAAATGCCTTTGAGGAGAAAGTGGCAGCCAATTAAAAAGTTGGAAGCCTATGAGAAGGATCACATCGTAGGCGGATGATCATATTACGCTTGATATTAAGTACAAGGAAGTTACGTCCCTCGACAAGAAGGGCCAGGGAGAGCAACGCGGACTACACTTAAGAAAGATTGTAAAATTATCTCACCAACTGCGACAATTTCGATCGTTATGCGTACAGTGAAGTCCTCCCTGTATCATCCTGTAAGTGTCAGTACCATTAGCAGAAGGCTGCATGCTTCTGGGTTTCTTGTAGAAAGACCAGTACTGAGATTGCCTCTTACCCCGCCAGAGACTGCAATGCCGATCACAATTTGTCAAAATCAGAGACACTTTGACGGCCCAAAGGTACGTTGGTGATTTCCATTGACCAGTGGCCATTCCTTTTGTGAATACCCATCCCTGTCCTCTATTTCAACAAGATAACGCTCTTGATCATACCTCTACCATCTTAAGAGCTTGTCTCTAAGCCATAAACATTATGCCATGGCCAGAAGCATCGCTAGATCCGTCACCCATGGAAAACTTATATGATGTTATAGGCCGTTCTGTTAAGACTCCACTGCTAACACAAAATATTCAAGATATAAATACCGAAGTTCTATCTGCATGGTATGAATTGAGTCAAGATAATGTTAAGAGTGTCTACGACTTCATGCGGCGACATGTGGTAAAATGCATTAGTAATAATGGTGGCCCAACATCCATTGAAAGTTTCAATGATTTTGTACTCTGACCAATAAATTATGTCATACTCTAGCTCAGATTTTAAAAATTTCTTGTTGTTGGTGAGTACCGGATTTCTTTCAAATAACTTTTCAATCCGACTTTCCTTCTAGGTGCAACTTCTTTTTGACGATGAGTGTATTATACACAGTGCGAGTTAAATCGCTTCATACGTATGCTGTAATTTCTTTTTTTCACAAATATGTCAATTCTGATTTCCTTTGAAAAATTCTTTCAATATAGATGATTTGATATAATATGATTATATATATATATATATATATATATATATATATATATATATATATATATATATATATATATATATATATATAATTTATTTCTGCTCTAAGAAGAAAGTTGTCAGTAGTTTTCGAAAATAATTTTAAAAAAAGACAGTTTGCAAAAATTGATGAACTTAAATTAAAATTTACAAACTGTGTATATAAACACTGCAGAGAATAATTAGTACCTAAAAATTTCTTAAATAAAATGAGGATTAGGTGTTATGAAATGTTATAGAGTATATCTTGTGTTTGATTTAATACTAATTATTCTAGAAACTAACTGTACATTTCTCATTGTTGTTGCTCGAGCAGTATAATATTATTTAATAAAAATTTCGTAAAACATTTTATAATAAAGCAATTTCGCAAGTACTGATTTTTTCTTACCGATGGAGAAGGAGGTTATTCGTCACACACACAGCCTTCCCCTTGCCGACGGCTTTGTTTTTGAGGGACAAACACATTTTCTCTCCAAAGTTATCTGATTTTCGAAAGATAAAAATTAGTAACGTCTTATCTAAAAAATAAAATAATTATTGTTTTCTTTTTTTTCTTTTTCTCCCCCCTCCCAACAAACTAAAAATTGCTTCTTTCTGTATTCGAGGTAAAACGCATTTAGTTTCATGGGAGATAATTGGTCGGTTATTAAAGAGAATCAGATTGAAACTTTCATTCTTAATCATAACTAGAAATTAATGGGAGACTCCGAAAATATGTTTTGGTTTCGGTTGAAACGCGATACGCATACCAAAAGAAAGGAAAACCAGATAAATATCACGATAAAGGAAGCAAAAGTTTCAAGAGATCTTATACAACGGATTATTGTTATTTCTTTCACGAACTGAGAAAGAAAAAGAAATTAATAAATAAAAACCAACGTAGAGCACGATGATTCCCGAAACTGTCAAACGGGTTCACCGATCTTGAAACATTGCGTGATCAGAACTCATATGTGGAAGATGCTTGTGGTAACGTGAGGACATTGGTTTTAAATGCGTGTGATAAAGCAGTACAATTTATGATGCCATTCTATCTCCAAGAAAGATGACGAAAACTTCATCAATTTTATTTGACAGACGAAACTCTTTTCTAATTAAAAGCGCTGAAAATGTTTTGATGCGTAAAACGTCATTCCTTTTTCTATCATTTTGCTTTTAATTGGTATCAGAGGAATTCGTGATCATATAGCTTGCTAAAGAGCACATTTTCCCCTCGCTTGACCTACTTCAACCAAAGGAAGGCCAAACAGAGTAGATGACTTCATCTTTGTCTTAGTTGTGGATTGAGATGGATTGAAAATTGAACAAATCTTTTTCACGGATATGGTTACATTGATTATACTCATAAATGAGGACTGTCAACAGTGCCTTTTACACGATCTAAAATATTTATTTTTGAAATCGTGCTCTGTAAAAAATAAGACATAACTTTATTAGAAAAAATTTATTGTTGTAGAGCATTTTCAGCAAATTTTAGACATGTTCATGTGTTTGAAATTTTGTAATTGTAGAAGTTTCAGTTTTATAAAGAACTCACGGAATCTTTTATCTCTCTCTGTAAAATAGATTTTTCAAAATTTTGCAAATAAAAGTTTATAATTTTTACAAGTTTTATGTATTTAAAATTCTGAAATTGTAAAAGTATCAGTTTCATAATGAACTTCTTATTTTTCTTTGTAAAATGTTTCAAAACTTTTCTAATAAATACTAAATTATTACAATACTTTACGTATTTGAAATTTTGTAATTGTTGAAGTTTCGGTTTTATGACGGAAATTCTTATTTTTCTTCGTAAAATAAATGTTTCAAAATTTTGCTAGTAAAAGCTTATAATTATTGCAATACTTTTATTATTTGAAATTCTGTAATTGTAGCAGTTATAGCTTTGCAATGGTGAACTTATGGAATTTCTTATTTTCCTTAGTCAAATTAATTTTTAAAAATTTTTGTCTTCAAACTTGAAATATTTCAAAAATTGTTCCTGTTTTCTTTTTTTATAATTATTCTGTCTCGGTCTATTACATTAATTCTAAAGATATTGCAAATCATATTTCGAACTTAAGTCATCGATTAAAGTTTAAAAAAGCAATTTTTTCGGAGACTTGTTAGAAATAAAATTAATTTTATTAAATTTTTAAGCCTTACTAACTGTATGCTGCACTAAATTACTGAAATATTTGTAAACGTAGTGAATGTTTAGGCTGCTCTCTGTATTATTTAAAAATAGTTAATAATCAATATTCAGTTTTATATTTGAGAATTTTTCTTTATTTTTTTAAGAACTTACTTTTATTTTTCTTCCTTTTTTTTTAAATTAAAATATTTGATCAACAGATGTAGAAACATGCTTTAGTCTTTTTTTCTATGGTAATTAGAAATCAAAATCATTTTTCATACTGTCTAATGTCAGAAAACCTTTTGTTCCCACTAAAAAATATCCCCACGATTATAATTTTTTTTGAATAGAACTATAACTGAAACATTTGCAAAAAACTTCTACATGAAACAAAAGTGAATACAAATACTGTTAGTATAAGTAGTTTTAATTTAAATATCATATGCACAACATGGAAAACTTGGATTTTGAGAATAAATGTGGAACTGTGTTGATAAAATAATACCCAAACATAAATTCCATAAATTGGTATTTATTAAGTTAAAAAAACCAGGATGATATAAACAAAACACAATTCTAACTAGAGATTTCAATGTCATCTAATTTGATGCTTATATACGAAAGAGTATATACGAGTATTTCAGACCACAAAGGAAATGTTTATGAGAAAGAAAAAGGTCAAAAAATAAAAATTACCATTAAATAGTTGTAAAACAATTATTAGGTTTAATAATTTATTGATTACAACCATTATTATGCTCTAGTTATCATATTTGGAAATTAGAAATAATTCCAAAAACTGGCTATTTTTCTGGTTATAAAAAAATTTTCCCCGATTAAAACAGCTGAAATTTTTCTCCTCGAGTACGACAAAATTAATTCAAGTCGCTTACAATACCTATCGTCTAGCTTTCTCTTTACTGTCAGGAAAAGCCAAACGGATTAAGTTGTAGTAAACATGATAGCCATGTCTAATCAGAACAAGAAAATGAATCACCTTGTCTTCTGAGATCTGCTGCAGAAACCACTGTCCCACATTCAATGAAAAGAAACACTATTGAGCAGGGTTTGCTTAAAAAAAAAAAACCTCTAAGGTTTTTTTCTAAACGTAGTTTAAAATCTCTTTTTTTATTTATTGATGCAATTTATTTTTTTTATATGATGCTTAGGATCGCTATGTATTAGCATTATGCAAATTGTACCACTCTAGCTTTTTTGAAAATTTAGAGAGATTTTTTTCTTTCGTGAATGTGCTCTTTATTCGAAAATAAAGCGAGTATACTGTTATAAGATCAATGGCTGATTTTGAAAGAGAAACAGAACGGAAGTTAATTTTGAATCGTGTTGCATAATGACTGAGTTTAAAAATAATAAATAACATATCTGACTTGTGTATTTATTTAAATAAAATCTGCTAGAATTATGAAAATGCACACATTTTGTTCGCTATCTAAAGCAAAAATTTTATCTTGAAATAAAAAGCCGGCTAAAATATGATGGTTTTATACGAAAGGATAATCAGCTAGAAATAAATAGTAGTAAATAATGGAAATAAGTTGCCGGCAGGAAAAAAATCGCAGGAATTGTTGATTTAAACAGGATATAAATTGCAGTTTTGAACAACACATGCTTATCGTTATTTCATACTACCGAGGTTTCCTTTTATTAACTGAATATCGAAAAATGCCTGCAGTAAAGTTGATATTTGTATACATTTAGTATATATAGTACATTAACAATTCAGAGAATTTCAAACATACAATTAAAAATATTCTTATTTATGAAGAAAATCATTTTTAAAAAACCTCAGAAATGTAAATATTTCGAATTGATAAAGTAGCTGTAATATAATTTTTATACATTAAACTAGTAACTTCTTAATTGCTAATAATATATAATTAATCACAACTACTTAAACTGACATTTATAAATCAAAATTTTAACTATTTGGCATGGATTAATTATTATAATTAATATATCTTAGTTCCATAATCATATGCATTTCAACATTCTGTGGGCCTAGACACATATTTCTCACAGCTAAATACATAGACATCATATCAATTGCACCATATACCGTCTGTAAATAGCTGATATTTATTATATAATTAGAGTACAATTTGGATAGATTTCGAAATGTATTAGAATATATATGCGTAGTGAAAGCTGTCTAGATGTTCTAAATTATGAGCAACAGCTTGAAAAATTGTTATCTCGCTTATTATTCTTTCTTAATTGCTTTATCCTTCACTACTGGTTTTGAAGGTTGTATAAAAATAGTAATCTTTTTATTTTATCTTTGTAATACCGAAAGAATCAAAAGCCACTATCAGTTCATAAATATTAAATTAGTAACTACCAAAAATTAATAATATCATTTAATAAAATATTTAATCGCCTTTATTTTATCTTTCGAATAACGAAAAAAATTAAAAGTCCCTATCAAATTATGAATAAATCAGTATAAAAATCAGTATAAAAGCCTAAAATTAATTATATCATTATAATAAAAATAGTTGTCGTTATTTTACTTTTTTTAATAACGAAAAAACCAAAAGCCACTATCAGCTCATAAATATTAAATTAATAACTGCCTAAAATTGATATAATTACATAAATGAGATTAAAAGAAAATATTTTTCTTATAATAAGAACGTTTTATAAATTATAACTATAACTTAAAGTACAAATTTATTTTTAAAGAGGTATCTGAGACTTAAAGAGCCATAGATTTGTTTTATATAACCAACAATTACTTTACAATAGGAGTGCAATCATTTTTAAGCTTGAATGTCACATTTGAGAAATTTGCTGTTGAATAAGGAAGCTTGTAATAAACTTTAATTAGTTGTACTTTAAATAGGGCCGTTTCAAACTCTGGTAAATCCCTTGGGTTTCAGTTATGCCTGAGCTTTCTTTGATATCTAACAATGAAATGCTGCAACAGAATAATACGTAAAAGAAATTACAAAAGATCCTTAATATATATTTGATTTTAAGTAATTTACATTTATAACTTTGGTTTGGTTTCTTAAAACCTTCCAGAAAGCTCAAGCCTCATTTCTTCCAGAACATTGTCAATGTTTTGGTACATAGTGTGCTATAATTTTAACACATAAGTTCGATGCAATTGTATACCTGTCTATTTTTCAAAGACGATACTTATTCAATCAAATCGAGCTATAACAATTCATTAACAATATTCAACCATAAATATCTAGATATGACTGAAATGACTAAAATCATCTTTTTACCAATATTGAGAATTATCAAAAATGTATTAGTTTAATTATTTGTATCAAACAATGAAATAATAATAATAAAAAAAAACCTTCTCGGCCTTGTTTTCCTTTTGTTAAGTAACAATACATGTCCCATTTGCTGCAAACAAATCCTTCATTTCGCGTCAAACAATGCATCAAACGGCCTCAGGATCAGCCTTTTACTCACAACTAAGCAATATCATATGATGTCGGGTCACGTTTTGGGCCTCAGGTGCAATTACTCTAGCATTTAATTCTGAATGATGAACATCCAACAGAGAAAGATATAAAAAAAACGCACGTTTTTAGTCATCACTTTCATCGTGACATTACTCAATTTTTTTACATAACGTATTAATGTCTCTCTTTGCAAACGTTTGCATGATATTAATAGGATGTATATATCGTTTTTATTACATGTAGGAAGAGACCAGTAGTATTTATCTGATGATTAAAATAGTTATAATCCACGCGTAATTATATCCGTCGTTAAATTTCAATCACTTAATTGCTTGTTAAGTAATTATAAGTATATAAAAAACCTTTTAAGAATCAAAGCAAAAGGCGTTAAGGTAACCGAGTCCTTAAAATGCTTCACGCCCTGCGTTTTTTAATTTTGTTGTTGAAAAATAGAGGGCATTTTGCTGATACTATAGATGTATCTGCAGTGAAAATTTGATGAATAGAACGCTAGGATATTAAATTTAAAATTGTACACAAATGTTGACTTGCCACAGAGTAAAATAACCAAACTTGCATTTTTCTGAAAATGTGTTTTTTAGAGGATTCTGGAACGCTTTCCTCCAAATCTAATTTAACTATAGTCCTGTGTGTAACGGATTTAAATGTAAATATTAAATTACTATAATTTAAACATTTTTAATAATTGTAAAATATTACTTTGTAAATGATTATTAAAAAATCCTATTTGCTAAAACTGCAACTTTCTGTAACTTCTTTTTGTTTTGCCGGATTGGCAATAGTTTTAATTTTTATATAAATAGAATCCTGCGTGTGTGGAAAGAGATAACTAGAGTTGGTGAATAAAAATTATCCGACGTTTGATATTCTAATTTTATTTATATTAAAGTCAAGCACACACACCGTTTAAGTAGTAAGTCTATAGTAATCTGATACCATTACAAATCTTTTAACTGCATCTTATGACATTGCCTCAACTGGGAGACTACAGTTCTGATATTTTCCACATGATGAACTAAAGTTATTTCCTATACAATGAAAACGTAATTTTTTTCTGATAAACTCTCTCAAATTTTAGATATAGCGCAATTTCGGCGTAAAATTTATGGGAGATTTTAATCAAAATTTCAATTTTTTAAAAATTTCATGAAACTTAAATTTTGTAATTATAATTATTTTCGGTGTATAGCATATTAAGTTTATAAATAATCTGAGAAAAAGTCTAGGTAAGTACACAATTTACGAATGTAAATACAGCTATTGATTATTAACTGTCCATACATAATTATTTATGCATATAAATTTGTGTGATTTTTTTTTCTTTACATAAACAAATACATTTAGTTAAAAATATCTCAATATTAAAATATGACTCCTGCTGCTTTTAATTTTTTTTAAGACAAAGGGAAGATTATTTAAAATTGGCATAAAATATGCTCATTTTTTATATCGTTGAAGTTTCGGTTACTTTAATAGAAGAAAACCAATATTCACAAGAAGTAAGAAACGAATCGTATTCTTCATTTTGTAAGAGAAATGTGAATGATAGGGCACAAAACATTCTGGTTGCATCCTTATTTAATCTCGCCGATTATAAAAATAATATATTACTTTAACTGGGAAGTTGTTTTAGAAATAAGTTATTGAATCAGCACAGTTTGGATCTTTGATATAAGAACAACCGTAAATCACGTGGGTTCTAAAAAAAATCCCACCCTCATTTTTTTTTTAATTTAGTTCTAGAGAGTGCATGGATTAGGAACGATGAATCGTAATTTTCGATCAGAATCAATAACACGATTTACTATTCCAAATTAAAACTGAAATTTCATTAAAATATTATTAAAATAATTAGATTTTATGAAATATTATTAGATTATTGATCCAGATTTCAAACTTATGAATGCAGATCAATATCAGTAATTACAAGGATAACAGGAAAGTCATGTTTTTTTTTTAAATATGTGGAGCTCTGAAACCTTTTTTTTTTTGTAACTAAATGCAATTTTTATACTTTTACTTGTCTACTATTTCGTTACTAAGGAAAACATTTGTTTTTCTCTAGAAAAACATACAATTCGTAAAGCCCCAGTCTTTCTTCTTTCATTTAATTGCATCATCACTAATTAAAAATATTCAGTCTCTAACTAAAAAGTTAGACAATGAAGGAACTCAAACTGGCTTTATTCGGATCTTCAAATACTCAAAATTCAGTATCTTAATTATTATATATGTGGAACATGTCCCTACAGATATCCAAATTTAAAGATTTATGTTGTAAAATTATCACTTATTTGACACTTTTTAAGCGAGTCCGAGTAAATACTAACTTGTAAGCTGAATTCTGCTACACGCATCCGTCCACAGATTATGACTCCATACTATTATCAACTCATCTAATCTCTTTCTTCTTATCAACGTAAGCACACACCTATCTTAGATGATCTAATCTTCTAATGTATCGCATTCTATTACAACTCTTGTACTTTTAAACTCCCCGCTGTTTATATATGTAATCATACTAGTCTTATTCACTACATTTCAATACTTCTAATCTAAATTACAAAAATCACGTTTCGTTTACTAGAATAGGTTATTAAATCAAATAACGTCACATGACAGCCACCAAAAGGTTAGTTGAAGTAAATTTTATTGTTAAAAATAATGTCGAAAGCAATTTGATTGAAATGACTTAATGCTAGTTAGCATGAACAATCAACTTAACAATAATTGTTAATGACTGGGAGACTCGCGGCTCCAGCGGTTTTCATCGAGTCATGGGCTCGATGAAACTAAACTAACATCGATGCTACTAAAGACCCGTCGTGTAGCTTGGGCTGAAGAATGTTAACTCTGTGGAGGTTCAAAGTCCTCCTGTTGGTGTGGTGTGGAAGTTAAGAGAGAGAGAGGGTGCCAACTCAGGTGTCATCCTCCTCATTTGACTGAAACTCAAAATTACGAGGTCCGTTGCCAATAGCCCTCGTGTTACTTCTAGTGCAATGTTAATAAAACCAACCAACCTTAATGGCTTGGAATTCTAACTTCCATTCCAAGATAAGAAGATACGGTATCAATTTGATTAAAATAAATAGATCATTTCATTAATGGATCTCTGTGACTAAAATTCATTGAAATATATAAACTTTACTTATTCTTACTTTGTTATGTGTATGTTCGAAAATCAATAAGAAAGTTTCTTAATATACATGTGTATGTTACGTAGAAAACTTAGTATTAACACCTGTAAAATCACGTCGTATACGAAACTCTACTTGCCACGAATATATATATATATATATATATATATATATATATATATATATATATAAAATTTATTTTTAAAAATAATATTTTTGGTAATATGCGACTTGTTTCATTAAAATATCCATAAATTTGGCGAATGCTATAGATATTGTATTTTAGAACATATTTAAATTATTTTCCACTTGAGGATAAATACTTATTTTGTAGAAAATTGCTATAAACTATTGTGAACTATATATCAGTAATATAAATTAATCTCTTATATTTCTGATTTATAGCCCGCAACTTCTATATTATGGATATATAGCACATAATCTCTTATATTAATGATATATAGCACACAATCTCTTATATTAATGATATATAGCACACAATCTCTTATATTAATGATATACAGCACACAATCTCTTATATTAATGATATATAGCACACAATCTCTTATATTAATGATTTATAGCTTATATTTTAGATGAAAAATATATACCATACATTTTTTCAAAAAAAAAAAGAAAAATCTTCAGAATTATTTTACAAATGTAAAGTAAATTATTAATTTTTTTGGATGGTATTCTACTTACCATTATAGCTTAAATAACATTTAATGAATATAAGTTGTTTTTTTTCTAAATGTAAGGAAAATACCAGTAAATATGATTAGGTAGATGAAGTCAAAATTAATTTTCTAAATTAAGAATTCAAATTATCAAATGTTTACTTTATAATAATATTTAACGCCATTGAGAAATCATTATTTCTGGCTGTGTAGTAAAGACGAAGATAACCAAAAAAATTATAAAGCGATTTTTGTGTGTTACAAGAGTTATTCCATAAATGATGATATTACCAGTGTGTGCATGAGAGAGATTTCTTTAAACTATTTATTTATTTTTTTTTTGAAAAAATATTCTAAAACAGAATTGACCAAAGTATATTTCAAATTTTAAGGGATGTTCGTATTTCAATGGTTAAACAAGTTTTGAATTTGCGTAACCCAAATTTTTCGCGTCATACATATGTTTTCTTCTTTTTTTTTTAAAAAAAAAAAAAAAACAGGAACAATATACAACAACCTGTTGCGTGCGAGCATCGAAAAGCTTTACTATTCTTAACTATTCTAAATATACATTTAAAAAAGTTTAAAAATGATCTAAAATAATTACTCATTATTGACCCCGTTATATTTTTGAAACTTGTTATCCTTTTAATGGTTCTGAGCTCATTATTGTCAAACTATAGAATCAATTTCTTGACTGATTAAAATACTACAAGATAAGCAGATTATAAATCATAAATGTAATTTTTTATCTGAAGAGAATAGATCTTAATTATTAAAGCTGTTTTTTTATATTATTATCTGATGATTCAAATTTTTTTTTCTATTAAAAATTACATCCCATGAAGAAAAGCGACACATAAACATTTAAATTGATCTAATTAAAAAAAAAAGATTATTGATAGTAAAGATTGAAGCAAAATTTTCATTCCAGCAATATGAAAAAAAATGTTGTCAAAACAAACTATACGTTAACAAACTATTTTGAACACCCAGATATATATTTTATTTTAATTTCATACTATATTATTCTAAAAATATTTTAGCTTTAAACTTGAACTTCACTTTAATGAATATCAATAAGTTCATTCATAGGATTGTTCCAGATAGACGTCAGGTTTTGTTCCAATTATTCGATACAGCTTTATGTGTTTTTCAGAGAATATTAAATAGAATTTGCTACCTTTTCAATTTTCATTATCTTTTCTCATCATATAAATTGACGATGAGTTAATTTTCTCACGGGAATCTTTTGCACGCATGCAATAACTGGTCGTTAGCAAAATCTTACGTTAGTCACGATATGATCGAATTAAAATACGATTTTTATTCTTTTCTTCATAAGAAAGTCCGCCTAAATTTTTTTAGAAAGGGCAATGTCGTAACATATTAGGCTTGGCGGGTCAAGTGAGCAAAGACATTTACATTGATAATTCTAATAAAAAAGATTCAATTTCTTTTTATTTGCATGGGATATTTTACATGATATATTAGTTATATACACATACTAACGCGCGCGCTCCAGTTACACACAAAACCCTTCCATTTGTTAATAAACGTATCTCAGAACTGCTTCTTTTGTACTATTGCGATGAATGTATTTATTTTTTCTGAGATAATATTTCATCATACTGTGTTTGAAATTAGTACTTCTTATCGGTAAAGTTGTTCGCACATACAAGCACACGCACACATACACAGAGAGAGAGAGATAGTTACCTATCAGTAAAGTTGTTCGCACGCACACACACACATACAGAGAGAGAGAGTCACACACAAATAATGACCTATTAATAATGAACTGTATTGCGATTTTACATACTTCCTTTACGAATATATACTCTCACATTAGTAAGTACTCCCAAATACAAATATAAATCCCTGAGCATATGATTTTAACTGACCGTATTTATTTTTCGAAAGATATTCATAGAATTGGGTTATATCTATTTCTTAAAGCATCATTATTAGCATATTATCATTTTGCATATGATTCATTTTCAATGCAGCCAAATGATTGTGAAATAAAGAAATGTCTTTAGCTCTTGCGTCAAGATCCGAAAAACGCTGTTGTAATTTTTTCATTCAAAAGAAATATTAACCCGTGGGCTAAATTAAAAACAGATATGAAGCCGGATTCGGACAGTGGGCCATAGTTTGCCGACCTCTGCTCTACAACAATTAATACTCGTTTTTTATTAAAGAGCTTTGGCAATGATTTTATATATGAAGTACAAATATAAAAAAAAATGTGTGTATGAGAGAGAGAGTTTCTCTCTCCTCATATATATATATATATAATATATATATATATATATGTGTGTGTGTGTGTGTGTGTGTGTGTGTGTAGAGGGGAGATGATTTGAAAATCCCGAATCTTCACAGGATTGTTCTTGCGCAAATGGCTGGTTGTCTAGGGGGGTATTTTATTTCTGGATTCTTGGCTGACTTCGCTTTTTTTACTAATCCAATGATGAGGCTCGAAATTTAATCATTTCTTTTATTCGTGATTAGATGAAGTAAGACTATTTACAATATTACTATGTGCAGGTTATTTTGATTTAGAGAACTAGTTTATCAGAGAAAAATCGACGGGTAGCCCAAATTTTTAGAATATTGCGATGGCCATTGAAACGCGCGCTGGCATTAGGAGTTTAGCTACATTGGGAGAAGAGAACAGGCGGGAAAAGAGAAGGATGAGAGCTAAGAGCTTCTCAGTTTTGTTCAGGAATGGGGGCACTGCGTAAGCTATCACATGATGCTGATTCGTGGTGCCATCTATCGAGCAATTGAGGAACTAGTTTTACAATATCATTCAGAATGCCGTTAATAAATTGATAATTAGCTGGAAAATCCCCCCATATATATATATATATATATATATATATAAAATTAAATTCGGAACGTATTTTAAACAAAAAACTTTATCACAACTGAAATAAATTTTTAGGTCATAAGACAAGTATCTGAGCTTATTATACAGAGTTCTTGAAATTTAGAGACGGATAACAAATATTTTCACAGCTTTTTATTTTACCTCATAAAATGGAAAATTCAACCATCATTTTTAATTCAGGAGACAAAATAGAAAACATACACGTGACATAAAGGAAATGATTCTGTGTCAAAGGCTATTGACTTAGCCCGTATTTGTGGCAGTTTGGATGGGGTAATGTTTGAAATGCTTATCTGCGGATCCACAGACAAACGTTTTAGACAACTGAGCCAGAAAGAAGAAGCCTCAGTGATCCTTTCAGTTACTTCACTTCACATTTCAATATAAATTTTCCCTTTCTTTAAAAGTGAATGCCTTAATTTCTCTTCAGTTATGCTCAGTTAAGTACCATAGATTGGTAATTCGTTGATTAAGATTAGATTATTTTATGTCTTTCTGAATCAACTTCTTCTAGATACCACAACGCATGATTGAATTGGAGCTCTTATTGAAAATTAGGGATGCATTTGCAATTGCATTTGCATAGAGAGATTTATCTGATATATAAGACAGATAAGAAAGAAATTAAACTGCATAGAAAATAGCTTTGAAATTGTACTAATATTTAGGAAAACTGCACAAATGAATAGAAGTGTTTATCAACAATGTTAATTAGATAAATTCGAAATATCATACAATATTTTAAGAGGAAATTCTGAATTTAAAAATGGAAATGCATGAAAATAACGGTTAAAAACAGAGGAAATCTAGAAAGAGAACAACAGAAAACATGTAGAATCAGAGCATTTCAAGAATAAAAAGTAGTTAAGAAGATGCATGTAGTTTCAAAGTTCTTTTATTACAACTGAAATCCAAAATATACAAAGTAAGCTAATAAGTCGACGAATATCTCTTTCTTATGTATGTTTATAACTGCATCAAAGAGGAAAAAAAAGGGCTTTAATCAGCTTTACTTGGTATTTTAGTTAGAAGTAATTTAGAATATTTTGAATGTAATGAGAAAAAAAGCCGTTTAAACATAACTACTGACAGAAATACTCTTACTATAATTGAGCAAATGATGAATTATACATCGCCTTACCATTTTAAATAGTACTTATTAAGAAACGGATGAACTGAATCCGCAAATTTTCCCAACGAATCAACTGTATATTCCATCATTTCTCTTAATATATATATATATATATATATATATATATATATATATAAGAAAGATATAAGAAACATGTATATATATATATATATATATATATATATATATATATATATATATATATATATATATATATATATATACACGTGTGTGTGCCGTATCAAATGATTGTTAAAATTTTATGTCATGGTGAATACGAGCAAGTATCTTTGAAAACTGAATCAAATCTGAAATTTTAAGTAATACAATTAGGTTAATTTTTTTAAATAACTAGCTAAAACTTTTGTACTATTTTAAAGTAAAATGCTACTCTTAGTTTAGTCACGTTCCCTCTTTTTTAATTTTTTTTTTACGGATCATAGCTTTATAAGTATGAGTAAAAAGGATCCTTCTCAAGAATTCGTAAAACTTTTATTTTAACGGTACGGATAATTTTTTTCATGATATTTCACACATTTTTCTTTTCATCACATAATACAGGATTAATGAAAACTCTTGTATTATGATCAGATTTTATTCGAACTAGGGATCAAATCGAATTCGAACCAAAAGCTACAATCCTAGCTACTGTGAGACTGGAGTTTCTATCCTGATTTGCTATATTAAGAAAATCAAGCCCTGAGCAACGGCATTACATAACATAACTAGTGAAGAACATTTATTAGTCACAAGACTTAGATTCGATTTATTTATTTGACGCAGTTGATTTAACACCTGCCATGACAATAGGATTTAACCAATAAAAATGAAGAAAGGAAGAAAAAAGTTACGATACGGCTTAGGATCAAGACAGCGCACTTTGATTTGCATCATAAAATATATAAACTGGGTTTGTTATCGAATATTCTTTCTTTTCGAATCTCGTGATCCGTTGGAAAAGAAGCAACGAACGCTGCTATTTTTTCCCCAACTGCAGACATGCTTTCCTTGGTGGGTCGCAGCTGCCCTTTTAAAGCACCACGTGGTTTCACACCCTCGTGACTCGCTTAGGCTCTTCTTTTTCGTCATCTTCGTAGATCATTTTACTGCAGTCAGCCTTTTATGGGAATTAAGCCACTGAATAGGTTTCTTCTTAAACAGAAAACAGTGTTGATCACGCGGTTTGAATGTGACCGAAGATGTTTTATTTTTCTTTATTCAGAGACAAAGGAAAGAGGCAGTTATATAAAATGGTCACACTTGTTCGATTTCTTTTAAGAGCTTTTTGTTGCATACAAAATGGCTGCTTATTTACATAATGGGTCAATGGAAGGTTCGCATAGCAACGCGTGATGCGTTTTATTTGTGTTAGTTTGAACTGTTATGTAAAATGTCATTCGGTTTTACCAAAAAGCAAAATGAAGTACACTAAGTACATATCTGTATTTTTTTCGATTTTTTTTTTTGCGATTGAATTCAAGAAGAACCAGAGTTAATTAGATTGATACTTTTAATTGTTCCTAACTTAGTGTCATTTTGAAATAATGGAGCTAAGCTCTAACAAAGAAAAAACATTTCTTATAAATATTTTCAGGATTTCTATATCATCGATCATTAATTATTCTGATTTTTTTTCTATAACTTAAATTCAAATATTGTGTAAAAAAGTAGAACCGAATAGTTTATAATTTTGAAACAAGTTTAAGTTATGCATACAAAAAATATATTATTTGCTTTTAAATTTCGAGACAATCTTGTAAAAAAACCCAAAAGTCACAAATTCAAAATGTATAAAACTGTACGAAAAATGTCAAATTCATATGTCTTAATTTAATTTCTGCTCTACTGTAAGACGATTTACATCAAATGCTTCATTTATGGAAATGCTCTAATATAAAAAAAATGTGCTCTTAATATTGCGTTTCACATCTCTCAGTTAAAAGCATCTTTGGAGTCCACTCTTAATTAGACACCTCTCTCTCTTTCTCAGACCTTTAAAATTCAATTGTAAAATAAAATATTTAAGTTGTAGAAATAAATATGAAGAATAAAAAATGTATCGATAGAATCTTAAGACATACTAAAATGGCTGTCGATTAAATGTATTTTGAACTTAATAATATTCAAATTTATTCAATAATTATTATCAAACTGGATGAATTAAGCTAAATAATTTAAAAAAAAAAAGATTTTTCAATTAATTTCAGATTTAATTTTAAGACATTAAAGTATGAAATCCTAAAGCAATTTTTCAGAAGTTGATTAGTTTTTTAAACGAATTTAATAAAATAGGAAAATAACCTCAAACTCATTCTTTCGTTTCTCGTCATAATATTTATATTTACTTTTTTTGTTTTTGCATAAAACTAACCAATATTTTTGTCTATCAATCTTCTTATTAATACTTCAATGATGATAACTCGCCAAATTTACATGTCATGACTTCTCTAATGATGCATTTTAAAAATGATTACATTAACCATTTAAGCTAAAGGAGATAAAGTTGTGTGCGTGACCTTACATAAATAATATAATAGATAATGTCTATGGTATTCTCTAAATATATACTGAAGAAAAGTGTAACCATACTTGTACATATGTCATTCGCCAGATATGTTGTTCCAGAAAGTTAACACTATTCAACTATTCTAGAGAAAAAGATTTAAAGGGGCTTTCTGACATAAATAACTTATACCATGTTTAATTACCACATGGCCTTTGTCTGCAATCTGAAAGATCATCTGTTCATCTCCAAACGGAAATAAAGTTTGTTTTTATGCATATAAAGAGATAATTTTACATGAAAATACATTCATATACTTCTTAAATGAAAAGAGTAATGCTGACTTGCAAAAGTTATTTATTTCGTGAAATTAACTTGAAGATTTTAATTGAATGGTAGGAAAATTAATGAGTATATGAATTTACTTGTTTTCGATGAGGATTGCTTTTCGAGAGATTCAGATTAAGGAACTAGATGAATTATAAAAAGTATAGTTAGAAAACACAGAATATATAACTGCTTAATTACTATTGAATTTTTAACATTTTTTTAAATCCGAATTTTTATTCATTTTTACACTAAAAAGGTTTGATTTTACTTGGCTGGTCAATTACAAAGATAATTAATCAAAATAATAAGAATTTTTTGTTCTTTACGTTTCATATAAAATAATTCTTACTAGGTATTCATTATAAACAGGAAAGTAAGATGCAAAATTTAAAATAAATATTCAAAAAGCATACACATGAAGTTTTGAATTCATTTAAAATCATTGTTTCTTCTCTAAAATTACGTAATTATCGAAATCGTATTCTTCTTGTCTAACCATATGAAATATGATCGTGGTTGCTACAGAAAATAAAATAAAAGTGAATAAAACTTGAAATAATATAATTAAAACTTTTCTTTAAGAGAGTTTTCAAAATATATCTTTAAAATATCTTTTTAAAGACTAATATTAATGATACAGAAATTCTGTATATTGACAGCTATAATCCCACCATTCACTCCTTTATTTTTTTAAAATTGATATCTTTTAAATCACAATAGGCCGAATGTAAAGGTAAAGAAATATAATATAGTAAAGTAAAATATTGATCGAAACTTTATCGAGTAAAAAATTTACACCAGAGCATGCTTTTCAATTTTAAAACAAGTGTTTTCAAAAAATTTCAACTTTGAAAATTTCTGACATTTCTCTAAGTAGAAACGCGAAGCAAGGTTTTTTGTTATCAAACCATCAAACAATAATTGATTTTCAGTTTCACGACTCGATTTTATGAATAAAACAATCGATAATCAAGAGGGAAAAGAATAATTTCGGTATGTGTGTGACCTAGATAACGATAATATACAAGTAGAGTGATTGCTTCTTATGTAAAGAGTAGAGGAAAAACTGTTGCGTAATCACATCGTACCACGACCCAGCTAATTTATATAACAGGACTTTAAACCAAAGCCCTCGACAAAAACAAGAATTACTGAGTCATGTGAAGAAAAACCTCGTGACTTCGCAAACTTGAAAGTCTACATCTACTTTGAAAAGTGACTTTTTGGGGGAACTTCATTCGGGACGATTACATTAATAATGCACCTTTTTTATGCGTCATGTCCGATGTATCTGTCAGAATCAATTTCAAGACACATCTGTCGAGGTTTTTTAAAAACATACACGAAAGAAAGTATTGAAAATCGAAGAAACAATGCTGTGAGATGATTTTTTTTTTTTTTGTGTGTGGAAGAGAAAAGAAAACAATTTTTAAAATTTTCCAAGAAAGAAAAAATAATGGGTGGTAATAATAGTATCAAGATGATTAATGAAAAAATATATCCATTCTTTGTTAAAACAGCATGCTTTAACCGGATCTAAAAAGTAAATTTTGGAACAGTTAATAATTATAAATATATTTAGTAAATAATAATTAAAATAATTATTAGTATTCTTACATGAAGAAAAAAAAGTTAATTGTATAATTAATACGATAGTATAATTAATACGTTATACATATTTTTATGGTATCATGAATGATTCTTTAAAATTTTTGTATGGTTTATATCAAATGAATTGATTCTTCGGGATGGAATAACAAAAAGAAAGAGAAATTTAGGCTCTTCATTCAGTAGAATTCATAATTCTATTATTTTTACGGTTAACCTTTTCTAGTTAGAAATAGTAATATTCAGATTTAAAAGAGTTGAAATTTTAATATTTTTTAACTATTAAATTTGTACAATTATAGAAATATCTTTTGGTTTCATTGAAACCTGACGTAACATTATGATTGGAATTATAGTGATTAGCAGCAGAAGCTTCTGTATAAGTGTTGTACTCAAATTGTTTTTAGCAAAAATACAATTGTGAAAATTTTCGACTCTGTTAATATTTTTAAAATTGTATAAATCAACTTATTAATCTTGCTAAATATTCACTAGGTTTATAATTTTTTTCCCGATTACTGCGCTGACAGAAGTCTGCCATATTATTTGCAGTTTATAATCGCGAATAAAAAGAGAATTTGTGTACTAAAAAGTAGCGTACATTTAGAATATCAGAAAAAGGTCTTTTTATATTTCTTTTTTATAGCTTAATTTACAGTACAGAATTAACCAATATGTAATGCACCTTTCTTTGGAGTCTTAGGAACAAATTAAAAGATTGATACACTAAAAGTCATTTTCCGAGAGTTATAACTATGCCAAGAGCTATATGAGATCACTGAACTCAGAGATTTTTGTTTTTTCTTTTGGTCAAACACAAATGTAGAACGATTTATTAATGCAATTTTTGAAGGGCAATAAGATCATAAAGTTTTTTTTTTTAAAAATACCGAAAGAAAATACTACAATCAAATGATGAAAGACAGTAAAAATCTTCATTCATTCCATGATTTTTTTTATCCAAGTGAATGGAAATTATGGAGTAATTGTTTCGGTTTCTAAATATTTTTAGGGACTCGTTAAAAGAATATAATAAAGTCCTAAATTATATATACCCGCCCACTTCGCTGGACGAGACGATAATATAATATTTTGGAACCTATACGTAAAATATCAAGAAAATTTCAATTTTAAAACGTTAATGAAGTAATCTAAATTTAAAAAAATTTTAAAATTGTTTCTGTAATAATAGTTATCCAGACTTTCAAATATATGAAAAATAAAAAATTAGTAAAAGTCACCCCATCTCTCTCTCTCTCTCTCTCTCTCTTCCCTTCACACACACACACAACCACACTACTTTAGAAATATTACTTAAATAAATGAGGCGAAATTCAAATTTCATGTTGTTTATTCTTCGCTGAGAGAGATAGACACAACATAATCATATGGCTGGAGTTGCAGCACTGCCATCACAATAACAATCGACAAGAGCAGAACATTGTTGAATCATAGTGCGTGAGAACAAAATGAAGCAGAACAGGGGAGAATTTCTCTCTGGGCAGTTGATTTTATAGGTAAGGATATTTGGAGATTTTCTTTCAGTCACGTGGACTCACGTGGTACAAGATGAAGGGATCCTGAGGGAAATTTCTTGACATCTGTCAGTCTGGAGGGATTATTTCTGGCAGATTTACGACTATGGGAAAGAGAATTAAACTAATTTTATGAGCGCGTGATCTAAAAAAATAAAGAAATTTGGATGGATCAGAAATATGAAATGCTTCTTTTGAATTACAGAATGGAGAAAAATTAGAAATTAAAGAAAGCTTTGGAGATAAAAACTATGATTGAGATTTTTACACTCCGCACTCTATATATATTCTCTTGGCACGCTGATCATTGCATATCTCCTACACACACACACACATCCTGGTCATTATATAGAACATAACATTGATAAATATATTTATTTAAGCTCTCGTCACTTCTAAAAGATTTAAAATTTAACAAATTTGAATTATCGCATTGAAAAAATTCGCATAATGATTTCATTTCGTAACTCGTGAAACTTATGGAATGATACATCCTTAACAAATTTGAATTACAGTATGGAGAAACTAATGAAGCGATTCTCCATTTTCCACAATTTCGAATATTAAAGACAATTAAGTTTGTAACAATCGGTCTCAGTTTTTAATAAAAGACATTAAAACCTTTGCAAGCATTAAAATCATTTAATCAATCTTTAATCAATATTTAATAATTAAATCAACATTAAAATCTCTGATAAACGATATTATATTTCAGATATTTCAAAGAAATTTTTATTGCATTCATTTTGGTAAACATCTTTATATGATGTCTATATTAACTGCGATAGCCGAATGGTCATGATCGCAAGCACGCAGTCGACGCTGCTTCCGTCGATTCTTCATGGATTCGAATCCTGATCTCCCCAAAGACCTGCCGTATAGTGGTGCTGATGTACGTTAAATCTGTTTAATCTCCAATTCCTTCCATTGGCACGGTGCGGAAGTTTGGAGAGGACGCTGTTCAGTGTCGCCTTTGTCACTTGACTGAGGTTCAAAATAACGAGGTCCATCTTCAAAAGCCCTCGTGTTGCTTTTGAGTGCGACGTTAATATGGAATCAATCAAACGTAATGTTTGTAGTTCTTCAATTGAGTAGCTAGCTATGGACACCGTAAAATATTTCCAAATCATAAAATTTCACTCGAATTGACTCCACTAAAATAAAATTATGTGTTATGAATGAGATTGCATCAAAGTCCTTTCTAGAAGAGTACAAATTTTTTATATTTATAACATCTGCCATGAAACTGATAGGACGAAAATTTCTGTTTTGAACGTTTATGCTTCAACAAAAATGCATACTTCATATAAATTCTAAATAAATATTAATAAGCGATTTCATTTATTATGAGAAGTTTGAGATGAAAGCTTGAAAATCGGAGGAATATTAACTAATAGGCATTACATAAACAAAATCTTATATGATGTCAATTAAATCAAATCACGCGGCTAAAAAGTATTACCTATTCAACATATACTCCCATTGATATTCGTTACATCTGCAAAAGATCTATATTAGCCGATCATAGTATTTTTTTAAAATATAGTAGAGGGTTGTGGGAAGTATGAGGTTGTACGTTAAGGTTATATCTATTTTTGTTAACTTTACACTAGAGTTGCTTAGTGAGATATCGGCGAAAGACTAACAAAGTTGTTTTTCTAATGAAAATCTCTGTGGTTAATCACAAAATCACCCCCCTCGCTTGACTTACGCATGATGCCATGTGAAGAATTCGAGATGCAATTGAATTTAAGGTGCAGCAGTCTCCATTTTTATTGCGTGGTAATTTTTGGCGTTGTGAAGCCTCAAATCTGATACCTGCAGATTATTAGATTACTATTCTACCAACTGAAGAATCGTGGTCACCTAAATTGTTATATTAATTTGAACTTTTTAATATATTTGCATTTGCATTTTATGCATTTGTCGAATCGTTGGAAGTTTGTGCATCGATATGTTTTCTTCTTAGTGTTATCGAAAGCCTGTAGAGGGCGCTTTGTATGAGGCGAGTGTATATGATATTTGTTTCCTAAGCGCCCCAGAGAGAACTCCCTAGGGATCGTAAGGTGATGCTCTGAACGCAAATTGTGCTGCTCATCAATGTGATGCGATAAAAGATATGTATGAATAAGTCATACTATTATTGTTAGAACAGAAGATTCCATGTAACCGGTGTAAATGATGCATGTTAAAAGTAAATTGCCCTGTTCACTATTGTAACGCGATATAGGTATAAAAATAAAGAAGATTTTATTGATAAATAATTAAATCTGTTCTTTGTCTGAAGCTTAAAGACAAAAGTTAAGTAAAAGTCAAATGAGAGAAAATTATCACTAAAAATAAAAGGAAAGCTAACAAAAGTGTAGTTAATATCTCAGAAGAGGTGTAAAGAAGAAAAATAATTTTTATATCTCAGAAGCTGGATCAACGAACCCTTACTAAGGAAAATACATGTATTTCTGAAAGCATTATACTGGATATGGACGGCGAAATGAACTGAAAAATGTGGAAAGGTAAAATTTTGTTCTATTAAGTAACCGAAGGACATTTAAGTATGAATGTTATGATAAGTATTAAGTATGCAAATGATTTGATAAGATTAGCTCAAGGACTAGGTGAAAATGTCCCTCCAGACGCTGAAGCTGAAAACGTAAGAACTATTATAATCATTAATGAATTCTGTGAAAAGGAATTTGTGGGACTCATGCTGGAAAGAATAATCAAAGACAGGATTGTACAGAAACAAATGCAAAAAAGGGATAAACAGACAAGGAAAGAAGTTTAATATTGGAAAATTGAAGAAAAAAGCACAGAGGAAATAGATATGAGCAAGCAACTACTCTATAATGTGATCTTTCTAAGGATTAAGAAGAAAATGAGATTGTAAGTTATAAGAGAACAAAGTGCAATTGCTGTAGAAAAAGAAGAAAGGCGAATATATCACGAAAAAGGATTTCAGTCTCAACATGAAGAGTTTGATTCTGAATTGAAGAAGAAAAATCTAGAGTTGGCTGAAATTCAAGAAGAAAATGAGAAAGTATCTTAAATCATACGGGAACAAGATGTCATTATTGTAGAAAAAGAAGAATCGTCATCAACAGTGGTGAGGCAACGCAATTCCTTAGGAAGCAAAAATTCTAACCTGTTAAATCGACTAGAACAATTATGGAATGAAGCATGTGCTTTTAATGAAGAGAGAACGTGAAATAGAAGCAATACCCTAAACACACACTCAGAGAAAGAGAGTTTGGAAGATAAATTCTAAGAAAAGAAAATGACAGTAATGAAAATGAAAGGCCACAACGGCTGTAAAAATAATTGAAACCTTTAAGACTGCTGCATGGGACATAGAGAAAGCAATAGACAAGAACTAATAACGCAGAAAAAAAGACAAAAGTAGGAAGGCATGCCAATGAACAAGCAGCTTTGGAAAAAGGAAAGATAAATTCCAAAGAAAAACGAGAGGTTCTATTACAAAAAAAAAAAAAAAAAAAAAAAAGGCTGGAGAGAAGGGAGTAAGATTAACAGAAAGAGATTATCGACCCTTTTCAGACCAGGATAGATGATCCTCACGAGGTCCAAAGATCAACAGGCCTCATTATCGAACGGAAGGAAGTACAGCTGTTGCTACCCGATGAGAGACGACACGTGTCATGATTTTATGACACCTGTAGAGTACAGACAGAGGGAAGACACAATTTCCCCTTTCAAAGGACTAATGGCAATAAGGACTTTCAGTGTCATAAACTCAGGGGTGTATCGTGAAAGGACAGTTGCGAACACCCACAGTGTCTGACATATTTGGAGAATAAATACCCCGAGAGATTATATTAAGAGATTGACTGTTGAGTGATAAATCTCTTATATGAATCTTTTATATGAATCACATTTAATTTTTGTTTTCCTGTCTTACATATTCGAATCTGACGTTCAATATTTATTATTTCTCAGTAAAGATCTCCTATCTTTAAAATTCCAACCCTATTTAATTTTCTTTTATGGTCATTGTCCGAACAATTTCACGCGTTACCTTCTAATTGAAACTTAAAGCAAAGAATATCGCGTACACCAAAGTGGCAGTCGTGACGATAGTAATGTTTTATCATAATTTTTGGCATGAAATGAAAAGTCAAGATTTGAGAAGGAGCTCTCCGAAAATACATACGTATTCGGGCATGTCACAAAGATGACACAAGAATATAAAACAAATAATATAAAGTACTTATCTCAATATAACTTTGTACATTAATCTTACATTAATATATTACGTTTTATTCTTATTCATGAACTATCCATTAACGTGGAAACTCCGAAGAAGCGCAAAAGAAGTTCTCAAACAAATTTTCAAAGTGATGCAGGTATCTGTGTTTGCTATAAATAAGAATAGGGTAAGAAGTCATCCATCTGTTATAATTGGTACAATTACAGATAAAATACCAGTTGCATAATGTTATTTTAATCTGTCAGATCTCATTAATATGCACAAAGACGTTATACTTCCCAAGTAAGGTCTTCAGTGTCTGAAACAATCGAAATTGTGAATGTGGCTAGTGCAAATGTATCTAAAATTATGGTCAGGTATAAAAAGAACAATGCATTAGTTCTAAATTCGGAAATTGTGAGCAAATACACTTCTAATGAAATAACAGCATATTTATATATTGGCCGAGAAGATTCTATTTGAAACAGAAGAATTGATCGAAAGCGACACAACTTAGGCTTCTGTGTGGTCGTGATACAAAACTCATCCTCATTACCATTAAATACCTCAGCCATTAAATACCATAAAACGCATACAGTTGGGAAAAGAGAATCAAACCTGGAGCCTTCATATGTGGAAAGAGGTAATTTGGTCTGACAAATCATCTTTCACTTTGTTTCGTCCTACAGAAATAGCTTATGTTTGACAACGTCGTACATTCCATCCTAATTGCTTGGTTCTTAGTATAAAGTACGGAGGCGGATCTTTGATAGCGTTAGGAACTACTCTTTAAGACCGATATAGTCTTTCTGAATAATAGTTCATCTGAAGGATCGGTTAATGGGCCAAATCTATTTGAGAATATTCCAGGATCACGATCATCCGATGGGGAAGTCAATCTTCCCTGATAGCTGTTCTTTGTATCAGACTGATAATATTCCCATTTATGAAGCAAAGTGCATTACAAGGTTTAATGATCATGACAAATGTTTCACTTCATCCATTATGAGGATGCAGTGAAACAATTGCCTTTTGATTAATTCAATCACAGATAAATTTACACTTTCAAAAAATTTGAACTTTCATGGGAATGTCTTAAAGACAAATGAGAAAACGGTTTCATCTACACATTCACCACTTGCAGAATCGAGAGATATTTTACGTGGGATATAAAATACTTTATTTAATGTGAGATATCTATATATAATCCGCTTTAAATATTTACTGTCCTTAATGCTTATGATGGATTAATAACATATAAATAAAAACATTAATTATGCTTTTAAGTGTTTTGATTATTTTGTGTACGGCCAGTTAATACGATTAGAATATAGCTTAATTTTTCTAGTTAGAAACACACTGCTAGAGCTTACAATTTGCAATGAATTTCCATTGAGTTCAAAGCTAAGTATCTGCTAATCGATTTATTGAGAGATTTTATTTTTGTTCAATTTATTAAAGCGCTTTGCTCTGAAAGACAGTACCTATTAAAATAGCACCTATTGTTTATTTCCATTGTATTCGTGACTGTGACGTATTTATTAACAGCTTTGCTAAGGAACCACAAAAACATATCCACACACCATTCGGATTCTCCCACATTCAAAACCTGACAAAAAATTTTAAGAATTGGTATTTAATTACATCAGGACAAACTTTTTATAATATCCTGTTTATTTTTAAATATATTTAATTAAATTTTCTTGAATGCAGCTTCAGATAAATAATCGTAGTATTATTACAAATATATATAACAGTATTAATTATAATATCATAAATTATATATAAATGAATTTATTAAGAGCGTTTTTTGCTTTTTTAATTTGTTTTGTTAATTTAATAAAAGAAATTTTAAGATTTAAAAAAATGTCCTGCAAATTTTAATTTTCAAGCCTCATTATTTGGATCAGAAGAGATCCAAATAATGAGGCTTAAGAATTGAGATTTGCAGGACATTTTTTTTTAATCTTAAAATTTCTTACAATCATTTGGTAAATACGCTGCGATATGAAAAGAAACATTATCTTAAAGATAACATTATTTTATTATAAATAAAAGTGATTTATTTATTGATCATCAATTATCGAAGAGATAAGTAGCTTCAGTCACCATATGTTAACTGAAAAAAAAATTCCGAGACGTTATAAGTTTTAATCAGAAATATTCATGGTTTCGTAATAAATTAATAAATATCATTTTGATGATAAATTAATCAGTTTTTTGCAAATAAAAAAACATTCTATTTCCTCTTTTTTTTTCCGAATAAAAGATTACGAGTAGTCTTTTTCGTTACATAAACACTAAAAAACACCAGATTAGATTTTAAATTTTAGGGAGATAATAACATCCGTCATTTTTTTATGTAACAATAACTAAAAAAACATATTTCATCATTTAAAACTTGAAAACCATATTTTTTTTTAAACCCCACCTCTAATCATTTGCGTAAGGGGATTTTAAGGAACCATTTATTTACATTTAAAAAAAATAGCAATTATAACGATAGTTATCTTGGTTTTAATTAAAATCTTATGACTTGTTTTGTAATAGACCTTATAATTCTTAGCCACTGTCCAGGGATGTCAACGAACTTCTCTTACACCCCATATTGCTTCACAATAATGCGATAAAATTGTATAATGATAAATTTAAGAAAGGAAGGTACGAGGATCTGTTTACTATTCAGAGTTTCAATGGACGAAATTTTGTTGCCTCAAAATTCAGTTTTACAAAATAATAATTTTTTTTAAATTTTACCTCAGACAATTTCTATCATAGTAGCTTCGCTGCTAAAAGTGAGAACTTCGCAGAGAAGTTCGAATCTGATTCTTCCACAGATCACCATAGGAAATAGTAGGGGCTGTAGTTTGTTAAATTGGGGTGGGTCGCAAAATCTTTAGGTGATGTGGTAAATAAATTTTGGTGAGTGAAATACCAGCTTAGGTGTCATTATTTGATAATTTCGAAATTGCATGGTCTGGCTTAAATTGGTCTGCTGTGCTGCTTTAGTGCGACATTTATACAAAACAAACTTATACACAAAATTATATAAACTCTTTTATTCATAACTGATTATGCAAAGCTAAGTTAAAACAATTTTTTTAAAGTTTTTTTAGCCCAACTTTGTGTTATTAGGTACAGAAAAAATTTATGATTAGGAAATGTTTCTAGAAATAAAAGAAGAGTAATTTGATCGATTTAAAAAGTTAAACTGGCATTTTTAAAGTTTTATGATAAAAAATGCAGGGCAGAAATGGAGAACTTAAAGACTCATGGACATACAATTTCTTGGGTTATAAGTGTAGCATTTGAATATATTTTGATATCATACGGGACAAATATTTTTATTTTGAACATATTAATTTTTTTTTAATAAAGCTTTAAAAGATATTCAATTAAATAATTTTTTTTGTAAAAAATGCTTCGTTTAATTAAGGATAGAATACTCAATAACTTCCATATTGCCATGGTATCATCAGTGGTTGTTGTTGTTAATTAGCAAAAGATAATCAAGCAGGCTAAAATACAGCTTTTATTTTTAACAATTACTTCTTGGAAGCAAGACGTTTTCATTACAAATAAATTGACATTCTAATTGATATATGATTGAAATTTTTTGAACGATTCTTTCCACCTTAATAAATGCTTCCTTTTTGTAGTATAACCTGTAACGAAAGGAAAATGCTACAATATTTTAATTTTATTGGGTGATCATATATGTTTTGAAAACCATAACAACAGCAATAATGTTTAATGATTGCAAATTAATCGACTTCTTTTTACTACCGGCAATACGGTAAAATTTTAAACCAAAGCCAGTATACCTCTAAAGTAATGGGAACTCTTTGAAAATAAAGGCATTTTAATGAATATAAATTAAAATTCATTATAAGGCACTTTATTCGATTCATGTACACGAAAATAAATTGCTTCTTGAACATAGACAATATAAATAAAATTCAACAATTTTATATCAAATTATAATATATATATATATATATATATATATATATATATATATATATATATA
>BMAW01117713.1:628072-641228 GCA_019974015.1 Nephila pilipes | reverse complement strand
TATATATATATATATATATATATATATATATATATATATATATATATGAATATTTTTTCACAGTGAAAGCAATTGTAAAATATATAACTAAGTACGCGATCTCTTTGTCATCATGCTTTAAAAATAAATTCTTAAAAGAAACATGCCTGATCATCACTTTGCACACTAGTAATGATCTAATTTTTAGTACAAAATAATTCCACTGTAGATAAAGCTGTTTCATATTTCACACTTGTTGGCTTAATAATTATTAAAGAACTATATACTATTTTAATACACTTCCTCGTTCCGTTTTTTTTTTTTTTTAACGATTTTATAAATATTTTTTGAGGCAGATACGGACAATTATGTTGTGTGTTTTTGTTTTGATCAATAAGTTAAGTTTCTCTTTAGTGGATAACGAAACTGAAAATGTCGAAGGAATTGTACATTCTGAATTTTTTGAACCGGCAACAATTTACTATTCTGTTTCAGCCTGACCGACCCCACTTTTCTTTATTTTATTTTATTTCATTGATATATGAGTTCAATCAATTCCACTGTTTTATTTTTGACTGAAGTTTTACTTTAAAAATCAAATATAGCATAGCCCAGCAAAAAACGAAAAAGTGTATTATAATTATGTACATAATAAACTGATAAAACAGTTTACCAGACTGCAATTTCTAGTTATGATGTTAACTGCGGAGAATTGCAAATTCGAATATTTAGTTCCCCAAACTTATTGAATAAAATAATTCGGGTGTTATTCGCTAATTTCTTTCATGTTAAGAAGGGGAATTTTTTCTGAGAAAGATGTTAGCTCCATGCCTATACTGTCCTTATCATCAGAACATAACAAAATTTCGAGATGAGTTATTAATAGTCCACACTAAACAAGAAATTCAATATAAGAGGCAGTATCGTAAAGTTTTAATTATTACTAAGAAATTACAGAAATATTTGAATAAAATTTGTTCTGCATATTAATTGATCCCTGTGTACTAAATAACGGTTATTAATGTTGATTTGTTTGACTTCAGGAAGTCGTAGATTGAAGTAATCCACAATATCGTAATTTAAATTATTATCCAGGAATATGGTTAAGTTTTAATTACAGTAATTTCTGGAAGAAAGGCTGCATCAGTGTAAGCACCGCACTAAGTTAAATTGCACGTGACATCTCTGTGAACGTCACAGTCGCAAAATCTTGTCTTATATCTTAATGTATCGCATATCAGTTAAGAAGAAATGAAACCGTAACTCAAAAATAAGTTATAGAAGATAAATGTAAAATACAGTTACATTTACTCACCAAAAAAGTTCATATATACGTAATACTTCTACTATGTTATAAACAATATCGCAGCAACGAGATATTAAATTGAATGATAGAAGAAAATTTGAAATTTTACTTTTGCTAACAAAAATAACTACAGCAAAGTTTACATCATATCAAAACCTGATTCTTCACTATGAGAATGCTGATTTAAACGAGGGAAGAATGTTATTGTTTCGGGATCTCGTTTAGAATGAATAAAGCTAGTAAATCAATTCAAGGGAAAGAACATAAACACAACAAAGTTCGTAAAAAGCAACTGAGTGGTCTTTTGAGTCGGGGCAACATCAAAGTGATCGAAGATATTTACAATGACATCTTAAGGAATATGTTTTTAAGTGCAAGTAAATGCCATATTGGTAGAAACGCCACCTGAATGTGAATTTTTAAATAAGTAAACGCCCCGGCGTTTCTTTCGGGAATTACTGTATTATTAAAAAATAATCGAGATCGAAACATAATTTTTATTTATTATTCTTCTGACTTTTCTACACAATCTTTGATTTAGAGTTATACATTTCTCTCAGAGTTTCTTGAGCTTTCGAAGGCTGTTGCAGAAATCAACAGATATTGATCTTAATCTTCTTCATACTGCGGGTTACTTACGGCTTCCTGAAACCAAACCAACCAACATTAATAGCTGTAATTTACAACGTTATGTACATGAGGATCAATTAATAAGCAGAATAAATTTTATCTAGGTATCTCAGCTATTTCTCAGTAATAATTAAAACTTTATGATACCCAGTTGCGTGATTGACTTATTTGCGACATAAATGGTAAAAGAACACACTATTTCATATTTCATTTTCACATAACGTTTTTTTTTTTCTTGTCGTAATTTGAATTTTCTTCATGCAAATATTTCATATAATAAATAGATATGAATCTTTGGACAAAACAACTTCGTGAAAACTCAAAACAGTATTAATATGACAGACAAATTTTATACACTCGAATTAATATGCATTATATAGAAGTAAGTATTTAAAATAAAGTTGAATACATATCATATTACATATATAAGGCCAAATCCCTGCTGTCTTTCCCATCTGCAAAAAATGTTTAATGATTTCAACGTGATGTGCAATGACTGTTAAAAAGGAACATCAATTATCTCTATTTTAATTGGCAGAGCATTTGATTACGGTAACGCATTTCTTTATTTCGTATTCAAGGTCAAACGAAACATTACAGCATTGCTTAAATCCATCAAAATTCTAAATTAGGATCATATTAGCATTTCTTCATGAAAGTGAAATCTACCAAACGCAAACGAGAAGATATTAAATGAATTCTCGGTGCTAGAGTGTAGGGACATACGCTTCGATTTTGAATGCGCACATCAATTAATTAATTAATTTTATTATGCGGTTACATTAATTTATCCATGATTATGATGCATGTGCGCTGCGTATGTATATGATTAATAAGTTTATTAATCTCTTAAAGATTCTATGAATTCATTATTTAGGAAATGTAAGAGGGAATATTTCATAGATTATTTGTGTTGTTTCAGGATCTTAATAAAGATTATAAAACCCAACGCTGGTATTTTTAAATTATTTTTGCACATTTTTTTTGTGAGGATGCAAATAATATTTCTACGATTTTTAGCTGATAGAAACGATTAAATATGCTAAATGGACTCATTCCTATTAGTGTTCCTTTAATCCAATTATTCTCTTCCTTTTTAAAAATTCTTTCTAGACTTTTTTTTCTTCTCATTCTTTGCACACACAACTTCAGTTCTAAATTGTCTTTGATATAAGTTACATTTCCTTTATTTAAACGCCCTGAAACATTTAAAACAGGAATTGAATGAATTATATATAGTATATACATACATACCATAATACTCCAGGATCACTAACCTGAGTCTAAAACTGAAACAACATTTTTCAATGCTATTCATCACCAATATCTGAGCATCACCTTTAGGCGATACCACTGTCCCAACCGCTTCTTCCAACTCCTAATTTTTCAGAAATCTTTTATTGCGAGGCAAATATGATAAACAGCTTCTGAACTCATCTAGATAAGGTTGCTCTTGTCCTGACGAAGTTAACTGGCAAAATCCATCTCTGAAAACCTTTTTCACTTCACTTCAGAAAACCTTTTTCCTGGTCCGATCGACTTAAAATTTTGACACGTTTCAAGCAAAGGTTCGTACTCTAGAAAGACCTGGTTACTGGTTTACTACGAGCGCCATCTCTGGGTTAGTCTTTGGAGTTATTGATCGATGTGTTATATGATAAATGTCTTTCTTTTGAATATTACTGTTTAATTAAATTTTAAAACAGTCGAAGCCAAGTTCAAGTTTAATTATTTATTTTATTGTAGTGGAGAGAGAGAGAGAGAGGGAGCATTTCCCCAAGGCGGAAGATACAACTCCGCCATTGGATAAACAGTACAAAAGTCAGAAGAGTGCAGAAGAGACAGTTGAACGTTGCACACAAAAGTTTTTCATGCATTTTTTGAAAATGTTACACTGGGAGGTGGATTTGCCATCACCAAAGCTCGTGGTCTCTTTCGGCCTTGTAGCGGCCCTTGCATCGGTACCGATCATGGTATCCCAGAGACGATGGCTACGCTGTGAATTTTTGCTAGCGGCCTTCAAGCAGGTATCCCTCAGCGGAGATGAAGCAACGGCGACTTACTCAACGGTCTCTCTCTCTCATATAATTAAATCTAAATGTTTTTTAACTTAGGTAACCTTTCTACCAGCCATTACAATGAATGTCTTTCTTTTGAATATTACTATTTGATTAAATTTCAAAACAGTCGAAGCCAATTTCAAGTTTAATTATTTATTTTATTGTAGCAGAGAGAGAGAGAGAGAGAGAGAGAGAGAGAGAGAGAGCATTTCCACACGGTGGAAGACACAACTCCACCGTAGGATAAACAGTACAAAAGTCAGAAGAGGGCAAAAGAGAGAGAATTTTCTCTTGTTTGGTGTTTTATAGTAGGGATTCTTATACTAGAACACGTGAAATGAATGGAGGGATTTCGAGAGATCTTAGGTGCAGACATAAAGTCTTGCAGGGATCAACCTTGCAGGTCTGAAGCCGTGTGAACTGCCTTCTCAGCGATATATGTATATATATATATATATATATATATATATATATATATAGAGAGAGAGAGAGAGAGAGAGAGAGAGAGACAAATGACACTTCATTCGTAAATCTTCAGGACAACACGCAGGTAGCAGAGTATGGACAATAACAACACAAACAGATACACAGCACTTGCTCAGCTTAATGATACAGATAAAGGAACAAAACAGCACTTTTAAGGACAGTCAAAGTTATATCAGCAACATTCAGCTCACAAGCTGACTAATTCTCACTTCAGACATCCTCCGCAGTAATACTCTGCACTTCCATGGCAGGCCCCAACATTTCCCGGCATATACACGCTACTTTTTCGCAAATTCACCCAACACGTTCCATTTCGAAGGGCCGACAGCTGCAGTCGATTTCCGGATCGATTTCCTCAATAGAGACTCCAAAGACAGACTCAACGACTGAAAAACAGACTCATTCCCTAGATCATGGATCTTGGCGTATTTGTACCATTTCTGGTCAGGAATGACATCATATGGGAAAATTCACGAAAATTCTGTAACTTTCTTCCCGATCGATATTTCGCCTAGATTCCAGCATATTTGGGTACTTTCCATTTATCGCCTAGTCACTTGATCGAGGTTCAAAATTATGAGGTCGGTCGCCAATAGCCCTTTTGTTGCTTCTAGTGCGAAGTTAATAAAACCAAACAATGATCCTTTTCTCGCCAAGTTTAAGGAGTCATTGCTTAACCTTCCTTTGATTGATTGATATGTCCCTAAATATTTCTTTTCCTTCGTAAGGTAGCCACTGCAGGGAAGTGTAATCACATGTTCGCGACAATACACACACATATGTATTCCCAACTCTTTTTTGCACGATTTTGATATAAAATGGTTCACCAATATATTCTTTTACACGAATTCTAAATTCTAATAAATTAATTTTAAATTCTAATTTTGACAGTGTAATCAGAAGACGATCGGTATATGCCCACACATGTATGAGTGACTTCATCTACTTCATGGCTTGTTTACTTTAAATTATGGAGTTTCAGGGAATACCAAATTTTTTAAAGCAAGTATGAAATATTTGTATTTGCTACACACACACAAGTATGGAACAACAAAATTTTATTACTCATGATCCTAGCACAGAGAGCGCATTAAAATGTAAACGTACTCTTAAATTTTACGTAGCAGGATATTATCCAGAGTTACAAGGCATCTTGAGAAACAACCCCCCCTCTCTAATAATAGATTTTATAACAACAACAACAAAAAACAGAGACCATTAGTAAGGAATGAAATTCTTCATTTGAATCAAAGCCGACAGTTATGCTAGACATGTCTGACACATCTACTGATGATAGCATTTTTGATTCAGTTCGTTATAAACGTCCTTTCTTGTTATCAAGTAGAGATGAATAGTTGTCAGTAGTTTTATTCCTAATTTCAGTTTGAATTTTTAAATGTTGTATATATATATATATAAACTGAATTTTCTCTGTACACAAATTAAAAAAAAAAATTGTTATAAAAATAATTTTTTTTTGTTTTATAAATATGTAATATGGATTTCATTATTATACTTTATGCACGGTATTTTGGGAAAATATTTAGAGTTTTTTCCTCTTACACGATTTATGAAAGTTGTGGAACATATATACTCACATTTACCATATGTTGCATGTATTTTTTGCGCGGTTACTACCATGTAAGAGATGAATTGGGTATATAATATATATATACACTCCAATTAATAATATATCCAATTTAAAACTTCATTAATCCTTCGTTATCCTGCAGTTTACAATATTAATTCTCTCGTATAACAAAATACCCAAACTATCAAAACCACTTTAGCACACAATACTACACTCTATAACAAAAAATCGAAGCATCTAGAAGGAGGAGTCAAATGGAGACAAAAGTTGTCAGACAGCAAAATTATGTGCAGAATAGAAAATGATTAAAACTTAAGAAAAATTGAATAATTTATTTCAAAGTTACATAGTTACAAAGTAACGAGCTCAATAAGGTGCTGACAACACGACTTGGCATTGAGTGATAAAGCTTCCTGATGGTCTCTTGCAGGATTTCTTGCCGAATTTGCTCCAATTGTCGGGCTAGATAATCAACATTCCCTGGTAGATGCAGTCGCCTTCCCATCCTATTCCAGACATGCTCGATTGGAGAAAGATCTGGCTGTCCAAGGAAATGTTTATCAAGCTGTAAGACAGTTAATAGTCACACGTACCGTATGTGGTCTGGCATTATCATGGTCAAAAATAAGGCCAGGATACTGCAAAAGGATCGGTAGCAAAACAGGTTTCAGAATATCGTCGACGTACCGCTGTGCTGTAAATGTGCCTCTAGTGACGACCAAAGGGGTCCGGCTATCAAGGGAAATGGCACCCCAGGCCCTAACTCCTGGTTGAGGGCCTGTGTGGCGTGCAATAGTGAAAGCAGGATCGGTACACTGCCTTAGGCGTCTCCACACACTTCTTCGATTACCGTCCGGACACAGTTGGAAGCGGGATTCGTCGCTAAATACTATACGTCGCCAGTCAACATCAATCCAACCGGATCAAGTCAAAAAACGCTGTAATCTGGCTCGACAGTGTGCAGGCGTGAGTGGCAGGTGGCTTAGCGGTCGGTACAAGCTTAGATTTCGCTCTACCACCCGTCTGTGAAGGGTCATAGTGGGCACTCGTGTGCGGGTCGCTCGTCTGATGGTTGATAACGATGATTTAGGCGCTGTGACAGCTGATCTGACAATCATTCTGTCCTTCCTCTCTGTTGTGGCCCTACGTCGACCGCTACCATCATCACGCTGTAATCTACCATTGTCTACCCATTTTTGCCAGCATCTTCTAAACGCCGCATCTCTTCGACCCATATGACGAGCGATTCTCCGCTTTTCCCAACCTGCCTCTTTCAATTTCTGATTTTTTCTCGTAATTAGCTAGAATCTTGCGGCGAGGCATTTTTTCAGTCGCTGAAAGGTATCCATAATCGCAATTATACAGAAAATTTGACCATCAGATTGAGAATCGCTCCTTATATACACCTGCTGAGTGTTGCAGTTCCGATGCGCTGTAGCTCTCGCTATTCATTCATTGGACACCAAGTTTTAATCATTTTCATGTTCGGTCCAAATGTCTTTGCATACGAAATTTCATTACAATCGGGCAACTCCTTCTTAGTGGGTCGTTTCTTTTGTTACAGAGTGTATATATATTATGATAGATCTTGAATAATATGTTGTTATCGATGAATTGAAACAAGTAAATGGCAGTCGCTTAGGTTTCATAAATTCATGTAGTTTATTTAATCATGATGATAACATTTTGCTAGACATTAAAAGAATTTTTTTTTCATACTGTACAGCTATGACGAAAGAGCCACCTGTGGCGGCATTGGTCACACGATATGAAAGAGCGTGCATTAAGTTGCGCAGGCAACTTACATAGGTGTGGTGGAAACAGGGAAAATACCCAAAAAATTGTGTTTAGTTGGCAGAATGAAGGGGTTCTTGATCGAACCTTAAGCACGCTTCTTGAAAGAGGAATTCAATAATTTTAAAAGTGGAGGAAAAAGTTTCCCGTTAATAAATTGAAATAAAAAGAAAATTATAAATTTATTGATAATCACACATGCACGAGGTGTGGCTATTACATAACGAGACTGACGCTGCTACAGAAGAAGTATGAATGCACCAAACGTCAGCGACGGACACATATTTTGCGTGAAGCCTCCACTTTCGAATGCAGTGTCTCTCGTTTCTGTGTTTCAGCTATCGTACGAATACTTAACCAACAGTCAGATCGAACAAGATTACCATTTTTTTTCTCTTCATATTGTCATCCGTTTTTGATGTGGAAGGGTGATCAAGGTGTGAATCATATTCAACTTCTTTTTGGACATTTTGAAAACGCTTAAGCCACTCAAAAACACGAGCACGCGACAAATATTCATTGCCATACACTTCTGTCAATAAATAATAAGTTCAAAGTTCGTTTTTCAAAATTTCATGTGAAACTTTGACTTTAAAATTTGAAATGGGAAATTTCATCACAATTTTTCGCTCACTTATCATTTTTTCTGGCGATATGAAACAAAAAATAACTCTAATGCGAACGAAGGCTACGGGTATACGGATTTGTTTACAGAAATGAGAGGCCCTGCATTCGAAAGAGAAGGCTTCTAGCTAAACAGCTGTCGGTTGCTGGCGTTTGGTGCATGCGTACTTCTTCTGTAGCAGCATCGGTCTCTTTATTTAGAAGTCACTCTTCGTATATATATATAATGTAAATAATAAATCAAAAATATAAAGGAATAATGAAAGAATTAACTAACAATAGTATAGAAGCAAAAATTAAAACTAAAGAAAAAATAAAATAAGGAGGATATATATATATATATATATATATATATATATATATATATATATATAGTTTGCTTAAAAACAAAACTAGAGAAATACTAAGACATTAAAACAATTAAGTAAGAGATAAATGTTCTACAACAATTACTAAACTTATAAATGGAGTCCAAAACAAAACTATACACAAGAAAATACAAGCCAAAGCTTGAAAAATCAATGATAATTAGAAAGAAAGCCATAAAAAAAGTGAAATGTAATATTTTAAGATTCTGAATCTGGCTTGAGGCAGAATTAATCCTGGCTAATTAATGTTTTATTGGAAAATTAAACAATTAAAACAAAAATGGAAATTGAAAAATTAAACAATTAAAACAAAAATGTTATAATCCAAAATGATAAAATCATAAATTCAAAATATCAAGATGCAAAATGAGAATATTAAGTAAAGTATATTTGTAGACGGAGATTTTCGAGTATTATAATACATATCTCATGTAAACAGAAAAAGAACAATTCAAGTAATAATGTGAAATATTAAAAAAGATAACACATACTTATATGAGATGCTGTACAGAACAAGAAAACTAGCACTCAAAAGGATATATAACTTATACTGGAAGTTTTGAGCAATGTCATTTATGCACAGAGAAATAGTAATATTGCAAGAAAAATTGTAAAAATACATTTAAAACTAAAGAAATTGAAGCGCAAAATAGGTGAAGTTTTGTAAAGAATTATGAACAAAAATTTCGAAAATAATTACAATCCTTATATTTTTAATTACTCTTAATAAAATTCAAATGATAATATACTTGCAGACAATTTTTTTAGAAATTTATCAAAGTTAATGTAAATATCTTGCATCTTAGACAAGTTTAAAATTACGTAACATTAGATTGTAAACTATGCTTCTAAAAATACTCAAATAAAATACTGCTATCATTTCATAATAGTGCCTTATGAATCTTATTTCAAAATTGTCTCTTTTATCGTATATATTACGAAAAATTTTATTATTTTTTATTTTAAAAAAAATATCTTAACATTCCAACTAATTTATTTCAACATTAGTTTGCAATAAATTTAAATTCTCTGGATAAAAAAAAGATAAGAAAGGTTCATCATATATATATATATATACGATTGCTTATACTCCTGTTTATTAAGAATTACTTAATAATCATGAATATAAAATGTAAATAATTTAACTAAAATTAAAATTTGAAAATTAATAAATGCTATTATATTACCATGGTAAAAATAAGAACTTACTAAGTCTATATAACACCATTCAAGTAAAGTAATCCAACAAAGTTGAAAAAATGAGATAAGCTGAACAAAAAAAAAAAAAAAGTCAAAAAGTCAAAAAAGGAAATAAAGTTATTTAAATTGCTGTTTCTGACTTTGGACAAGGTTATTTCATTGCATGAGATAAATTTTAAATGGTGGCAGAACATTCGGCAAATATATTCTGTATAGGAATACATGCGCTAAAGTGATGTGTAATATCGCAAAGATAAGAAATATTTACAAATGGAAATAATTTTGTTTACATATACAGCATTGTTATCAAATGCTGTTTTGAGGCAATATTTATAATAATTTCTCCAAATTCCGTCCTCCATCAATAATAAATGCTTAGTAGCGCTGATGGAATGATAAGTTACAATTTTAAAGGTGCCAGATATTTCTTGCATACATACAGTCTCGACAAATGTTCTGTCTCCAGTCGCTCTGTAGAAGCTTTAATAATAATGGAAGTAGTTTTGAGCAACTATTGCAAGAGCTTCTGATAGGAAACTGTTGTCACACACAACGATGTTATAAATAAGCAATTTACATTTACTTTAATGCCTATTCTTCGCTTGCATCATACATTGCTATACAAAAAGTTCTTGTTGAAGTTCCATCAGCCCTTAAAGTGCGTTCCACAATTTCTGAAACACCCTGCATATGTCACATGCATGAATGTATAAAACATAACTTAGGGAAGGAAACCAGTGATGATATTGATAAATTATTACACCAAAAATACCATACATCATTTCCTTTCTTAGTACATTAAATACAAAAACACAAATAATAGTTAATTTCCGAAATAATAATATTGTTTAAATCCATTTTGTAAGGAATTTGAAGTGGGATGTGTGAGTCGGAAGATTGCTATTGATTCATTAAGAATCGCACCTAATATGCGATGAGGTTTTTTTTTTTTTTTTTTTTTTTTAAATTTGATGTATAGGTATTTTTGATTGATTGTTAAATAAAGTCACCCTCAGAACATGAGAAATATTGCTGACTGACCTCGTAATTTTGAAATTAGTTCAAGTGACGAGGACCATTGGCACCTTCTTTTCTAAACTTCCACACTACGCCAACGGAAGCAGTTAGGGTCTTTACAGATTTAACTTGCCTAAGCCTCTCTACACCGCAGGTCTTTAGTAGCATTAGGATTAGGATGAACCCACAACAACGCTGGCCACTAACTCGCGACCATGCTCATTCGGTTACCACTGCCACCCTAATCAAGTATCATCCTTATTATTAGAACATGGTTTAAAATCAAAGGTAAATTTTACGGTCATAAAAATAATAAAGAAATAAATGTGTATTAATAATTTCATTACTAATTAGTTCATTAAAAACAATTATAAGATAATAATGTTAATTTCTAACAATTATTCAGTGAAAATAAATTTCTCAAGGAAGTATCCCTCCTACATCTCTGTGCAAACTGGTAACGAGTAATTTATCATTAGTCATTGGCAATGCTTATCAGCCAACCATTGAAGCCAACTGCGAAATTTACTCGTGACTAGGGGAGGACTCTGAAATTTTTTCTAAAATGGGAGGCACGAGTTACTATGTTGATGTTAGAACGGAGGTTCCAAATGATGTGTCTTACGTAAGATATCCTTATTAATATTTCCGTTTTGCGGGGTGGAGCACATGCTGCCTTCTAAATCCGGTTGTACTCGTGACATTCAAATATGTAATAAAAAAATTCATGGTTATCATGAGGTGGTTCTGCCGTTGCCTCATTTACGTTCATTATATAACTCAACACTAATTATAGCAAGCATTCTTTGTCAGGAATTTTTTATTTAACAAAAAACTACTTATTTAAAAGTAATTATAATTAAAACTTGTTTGCGAAGTATGATTCAGAAATTATATAAGTGTTCTCATGAAAAAAACATCTAGTGCTTTTTTTTTTTTGTTAAAATAGAGTATAATTAAATTTCCGAGAAGAATATAAATATGAATATAATGCATAAGTATGATTAATTACAGTAAACATTCTATCTCGAAAACTCTTTTTTAACAAAAACTACTTATTAGAAAGTAAATATATTTAAAACTTGCATGAGAAGTATGCAGAAGTTATATAAGAGTTCATGAAATAAACATTATGTACTATTTTCATTAAAATTGAGTTTAATTAGGTTTGGAGAATATAGGTATAAATATATACAAGGTGTTTAAAAAAATATTTCAACTCTGAGCAGGCTGTCCTTACAAAAATAAAGAAGTTGCATTCTTTTTGGACAAATTAAATTAAAAATATCTCTCTGTTCAAAGTTAATAAAATTATAAATGTCAACACTATAGATACACGAACGATATCCAGTCGATTGCCGCTTCGTTGGATTAGTCGCAGAGCAAATGAAGACTTTGCTCTTAATCAGCGGCCCCCCAAGTAGCCCTGATTAAACTCTGTAAGATTTTTTTGCTTTTTGGGGCTGCTTAAAAAATTAAGTGTTTTAACGCCATTACCGGAGAACATTGAGGAACAGTAAATGTAAATTTCCGAATGGTTGCAGAAATTTACATTTACTGTTCCTGCCATTCAAGCTGTAACTACAAACATGCTGACTAAAGCATGTAATGATTTCTAATTTCGATTGGATATCGTTCTCGTTCTGGTAGTGGTTACATTGAAAAATTTTATACACTTTAAATCGCTATTTCAAATTTAATTTGTCTGAAAAAGTTGTAACATCTTTATTTTGAAAAATAGTTCTTCAAAGTTTAGTTTGGTTTTTTACGTCACACAAGGAGCAAGGCGAGGGCTATTGGTGACTAACCTCGTAATTTTGAGCCACGGTCAAATGACGAGGACGACGCCTGAGCTGGCACCACCCTCTCCTAACTTTCACACCACACCAATGGGAGGACTTTGAGCCTCGACAGATTCAACGTGCATCAGCCCCGGCTGCATGACGGTTTTTTAGGGGAATCAGGGCTCAAACCCACGATTCGATGAAAACCGCCGGCCACGAGTCCACAGCTATGACCACTAGGCTACCACGGCCACGTTCAAAGGGATATTCTTTTGTAAACACACTGAAATGAGAGGAGAAAAAAATAGCTGATGTAT
>BMAW01117713.1:610341-620457 GCA_019974015.1 Nephila pilipes | reverse complement strand
TCTTTTAACTTATTTTTTTTTCTTCCCTTTTTACTTGTCGCTTTAATGCCCCCTGCGGGGGGGGGGAAATTATATGAATATTTTCAAGTCTGTATCTGCCCTCTCTTTCCCTCTTCTCTGTTTTGATTTATGTAAGTGTTTTGAGTTTCGGATAAATTTTTAGGGAAGAAAAAACAACCCCTCACTCTCAGCTCTTACATGGATTAGCTTATATTTGGAATGTACGGTATACATTAGCTTTCCGGCTCAAAAAGGAGGGAGAAAGATCCCAAACGTCTTTAACATAAACAATTCTCATTCCCTGATTTCAACTGTTGTTTACATGAATATTTTAGGTATTTCCTTTCAAATATTTGATTATTTTATTCAAAACATCATTAAATTTTTAACTAAATCAATTTTTAGATAGAAATTTTTAAGTCAAATGAAATTTATCATAAATTAATTGTGATATATTTAATTAATTTATAATATTTTAATCTTCTTTTACAGCTCCTTTTACTATGTAATATGAATATATTTTTAACGATTTCTCATTCAAATAGCTAAAATTATTTCCTCTAAGAATAAATAAACAAGGTCATTTACTTTGTCCTGCCCTCAATTTTTGGTAAGTATTTGTATTGAATTGCATGTATATCACTAATAATATCTTACAGATGTTGATCAAAATATACCTTTGACCGAATATATCTTTTCAAAAAAAAAAAAAAAAAAAAAAAAAAAAATTAAAATTGTTTTAAGTGCTACATAGAATGCATTTCTTTACATCTGTAATTTTGTAGCATGTTATTTACATAAAGATATACATAAAAACTATAAAGATATAGTTTTTATCGCATATCTTCTTTCTTTAACAAGATCGATTGCGTTAACGTAAAAAATTATCAGTTATATAAGTTCCATGTTACTAGCAGTTTATATTTCGGTAATTAGTTTATATTTCATTTGTTATCTGTCTTAAATTTTTCATTTCTAAACATTTTCCTTTCATTATGCAAATCGGGAAAGTTCTTTCCTCAAGAGTTTTTTTTAAATGTCACTTAGCACTTGAGAGCTTTTATTTCCCGGTCGCAGTGAAGTTGCATTTACTTGAAAGCATGGTCTTTAAACTGTTGCCATAAATAAAACGTTTATTTAAAACTCTCGAGAGTTCTCATCCTAACAGCGTGTGTACCTTCTCTTCGTATTTTGAGCATAAGTTTTATCTCGGTGCTTCTTTTTGAGCATGATGTCGCCGAACCAGCATTTACATTTGAAAGAAACAGTTTGCGTAATTGAGTTGGTCGCCTCAAGGTAATTTTCTATGCTAAGGAATTGAAAATGGCAAGAATTGTTAAAATAAAAAAAAAGGACAGCTTCTGGAAAATAGTTCCAACATCAAAATAAGGAACTGAACGAGTTCTAGGAATTACTTTTCCTATATTTTCCTTTTCCTGTGTTTTCTGATTTTTAAAATAGAGTTGATTAGGCAGAGAAATTTCTGCAATGTACTCATAGATGAAGCGTAATCTAATTTTGTTATACCTGTCAGAACTGTTGTTGTCTCGAATGGTGAACGTGCAACGATGGTTTGACACTTTCTTAAACTAATTTCAATTAAACATTTTTCAAACATTTTATGCAAGAATATTTCTCTAATGAGAAATATCAATTGGGATCTGCAACCTTCTTTTCAACAATTCCCTCAGATAAGATGAAAAATGTTATATTTAAAATAAGACATGTGAAAATGAACGCTTATTATTTTTTTTGTAATTTAATTTGAAAAAACAGGAATATTAAGTATTATTTCCTGTTCAAGCAAAATTTATAGGACATAATATTCTGTTAAAAGGACATATATTAGTGAATTTGTGTGTGTGTTTTAAAGATTCTCTTTTTAAAACTATCCTTCTCAATGCCAAATTAGATTATTTTCTAGAGATTCAGGATAAATACAATAGCTAAAATCACATGAACCTGATTGAAACGATGAAGATGAAGATTGAAACGATTGAAATTTAATTTTTCAAGATATTGCTCAAAATGTGTAAGACAATGCAAAAATATAAAAGTGTGTACACATGTTCAAAGTTGATTAGCCTTCTGCATCACATATTACATTTAAAATGGAACTATTTAAGAATGGTCATGCATAGTAAAAATGTAATAACTAAAACATAAGTAAAAAAAATTTAATCAAGTTTTTATTTAAAGGTAAACTAAAAGGTATAAAAATATTTTTTAAATGTAAAATAATATGTAATTTATAAAATTTTGACGTGTTTAACTGAGATACCTAGGTAATTACCGATTAATTAAGTACCATAGCTACTTAAATATATAAGATCAAAAAATATTAACCGCTCAAACTCTTATAAATTATATATTATTTTATATAAAAATTATGTTTATACCTTTTAGGCCATCTTTAATTAAAAGACTGTTTAAAAAATGTTGTTATTTATATTTATTTAATTCTTTCTAGCCTGGAAATTTAAGACTAAAAAGAAATTACATGAGCTATACGGGAGAGCAAAATTTCACCTAAATTAGACGCTGTTAAGTGCAAGACCCAGGTCTTTTGTTTTCCCCCCTTCCAAGCCCGTCTCTACTTGAGTATTATATACTATGGAGCGTACCATTTTACATACGTGCAATCATCAGAATTATGCGTGTATGCAAAATTTCAGCCCCATCGGATAATAAAATGCGAGTACACATTTTGAATTGTAAAGACATTTTTTTACATATATATGAATATAGAAAGTTAAATAAAAGCTTAAACAGGAGAACTGAGGAGCATAAGTTCGGGTTCAAATTTAAAAAGAAATTTTTTTTCAAATGTGGTTTCAAACGTAAGTGATAGGTTACTGAGAAAAATTATATCTTACCTATATAATTTTCAAAGAATAGTTGGTTTTAAGTGGAATTTCGATTTAATCAGATTTTATTAATTTCAAGAGTGACAGAGAATGAAAATTTTTCCTTTAATTCATTTAATGATATATAATCTCTCCTTAAGATTTCTGTGAACTACGTAGCAATTCCATTCAATATTCAAATTTTAGACGCATTATATAAGACATCGTTAATCTGCTATCTTGCCTATTTTAATTGCTTTTCTCCGATCGTACATTTTCAAACCACTGATATTATGATTGCAGGAAGTGAAAAACTGGTTATAACAATTACAAAGGATTTGTCTCAATTAAAGATAATTTTCGTTTTCGATATCGAAGGCTTATATTAAATATAACCTTTTCGTTTCCTTCTGATTGTTATTCGCTTGTCCCTTGTTATTGTTGTTTTTAATTTTTTTTTCTCTTGAAGAATGGAATATATTAAACTTTTTTTTTTTGGTTGGCATTCTATCTTTCAATTTCGGCCAGAGAATAGCTTAAGGTATCCGACTACGTTCGGAACCATAATTTTGAAAAAACGTAAAATGAATAACTTTTTTTGATATTTAGTATCATTTGAATTAGAATGTACATAAAAAAACATTTCAAAAGTTTTAAAAATGAAAATTTTTTAAAATGCTCCTTTTTAGCATAAAATAAGAAAAACAAAATAGCACATATTCAAAATATTCTCCTTCCATGAAAAATCTTTCTCTAACATTGTTATTCAGCATATGTATTCATATGACATCTGTACAAAGCCTGAACTAGGATTTTTTAATAATTCCCATTATTTGCAGAGTTATTAAGAGGCGAAGTAGCAACACGTGTTTTTTTTTTTTTTTTTTTTAAATTCCTGCACTCTTATGCATTAAAATGTGAATAAATCCACTTATATACCATACATTACAAAATTCTATTTCAGAATCTTAAGAATAATACGAAAAACATTTCTACCAAATTCCATCAATAAATAGAAAAAAATATTTGAGTTATAACCTTTCAAAAATTGTAAACATAGCGAAAATTATATTCTTCAGAAAATGGCTTTATAGTTAAAACTTGTTCAGAAAACAAAGGAAACGTATGATATTAAAATTCTTATTACTTAATTTCTATGTACCGTAGCTACAAATGGAAGGTAGCTTTAGAAAGAGAAGATTTCAAATATTTTAATGGATAAATAAATAAAAATTCGGTATTTTCTCCGAAATTCGAGTTTTTAACGTAGTCGGATACCTTAACATAATTAGATTCATATTTATGTGCAATGGTTTTAGCGCAAGCTTCTTCAAATACTTTAATTCATAATTTTTAATCTTCGAAAAAAAATGATCTTTTTTATCTAAGAAAATATAATGTCACATACTTCACTAAGAAATAGTGATATTTTTTACATAATTTAATCACAGTTGGCTAAAATTTTGCAGTTTTTAAATCCTTTTTTTTTCTTTATATAATTCAAGAAGAACTTTTTTATAAGCTTTAGAAACCGTTACATTGTTTAGTTAAAAAAAGATGATACACGCTCATATATATCCATATAACAATTTACTAATAATTTATACTGATTCTTGGAAAATATCACCCTAAGATCCTACATAATTATGCTTGCTTTCAATTTAAATTTTTAGAGATTCAAATTTTATTTAAGCATTTGAAAAATACCGTTTTAGATTCTATGAGCTTGACTTGCGCTCTACAATATTACTTTGTAATATTTCAATACATATTGCAATAGATTTCTCAATTTTCTATTTAATTACGACAAAAAGATAAAATGCTTTTCAATGTTGAAGTTTCAGAAGGTGCCACTGCTGATGCTTACAATTACTTTGCGAGAGAAATTTTGTTATTTAAAGTATATCCTTTTATAACACTTTATATATATATATATATAAATGATGATGTTGTTTATCTGATACAGCTCATGCATATTATTCAAATTACTATTATTTTTGAACAAAGAACGTGTCTAAACTCGCGTTCTTCGATAACCTCAAATAAAATATAATTCTTGCAGGATTGTGATTGTTTATTAACGTCGAAATGAGAATTAACACTAGGGCTATTGGTGATAGACTTCGGTCAAGAGACTAGGAAGATACCTGAGCTGGTACCTCCTCTCCCTCTCCAATCTTCAACACCATACCAACGGGAGCACATGGGACATCGACTGATTTAACGTGCATCAATCTCGATAAGAGGTGAGTCTTTAGAAGCATCATTAGTGTGAAGTTAATAAACACTCCCTCACTCACTTAGTGGTAACAGGGCTCGAACCCGCAACTCGAAGAAAGAAACGCCATCGAGTCTGTGACCATGACCCTTAGACTACCACGACTTATTCTCTGATCTTCCGTTAGAAGTTTGATTTCCATTTGGCGAACCAAATCTTCGGAGAGATAATACAATTTATCAAAAACCAAAACCAAAACAAAAACTGAATCTATCTTGAGAAATTATTAATATAATTTCTAAGCAACTTCTATTTCTACTGCATTTCCCCCTTAAAATGAGAGAGAGAGAGAGAGAGAGAGAGAGAGAGAGAGAGAAAGCGAGAATTAGAGAGAGATATATGTTACCTAAAAAGTGTTTGTTAAATTTCTAACGTGTTTCACAAGACTGTGGACATTTCTTAGACATTATTTAATTGGAGAGTATCGACTTGTGAATTATGTAAATCAGCATTACTATATCAACTGAAATGTAGTGAATAAGAGATATATAGAAGCGAGAGTATTGCAGATTGGAGATTAGAAGGAGGAATCAGCAGTGTTAGCAATGTGAGAGAAAGGGCTCGGATGGTTTGAACTACGAGATTAGTCCTACACTTTCACTAAAAAGAATGAGATTATATGAATCGACGATAAGTGTGAAGTGATCATCGGTGAGCGGTCATTTTGTAGGATCCAGCTCACAAGTTAAGTACTGACTTGGATCTGGTTTAATCATTTGTAAGATGAGTAGAACTTTATAATATTAATTTTTAGCTATGGATCCGAAAGGTTTTACTCAACTGTCATGATAAGCATCTTGATATTCGATTATATTTGTAGGTAAAATCAATTGAGTGAAATCTGTCTGATTTGACATTAATTTGCCTGATAATTTGTCTGTTTTCTTGGTCAGTGAACTTTAAGGGAAATTAATGGATAAAATACATGTTAGTAGAGCGAAACTGGTGCGTCACAATAGCTTTCGACGTCACTTATTTTTCGTTTTGAAATAAACGCGTGCCTTGCATTCTGTTTTTCTTTCAAATGTATGGTTCCTCATAATTACAAAGCATGTTTTGATTAAAGAAGTCACTATCATATCAGTTTATTTACTTTTTGCTTGTTGATTTCTTCTAGCTGTGCTTATTGCTGGGCGACTGAGAAGCTCATATCACGCAGGCAATACACCTGGCAATTTTGAACTGCTGTCAGATGATGAGGTAGTGACATCTACCAAAACATTTTCTAAAAATTTTCATAATTATACAATATTTTGAGTAGATATCAGAAGCTATCGAAAGCTAAGAATTATGCATACATAAGGGTCAAGAACTGAAATGTAATTATAGAGCTATGCAAAAAAAAAAAGTCTTGAAAACTGTAATTTTATTCCTAATTGTTAATTAATCCTTTTTATCACTGCACAAAAAGCATCAAAATATGTTGACATATACTCTTCCTTCCTTTTTTTTTTCCTGTAATGTATTTGACCTTTTTGACCTTTTCCTTTCGGTAAACAAAAAAATTTCATTACAGAAATAAATTGTAGTTAAAAAAAAGTCAGAGTCCCCCATCCCCACTCTACTGTAAAGTTCATAAGGTTATTCAGCTATTCCCTCCCTCTTCCGAATATGTGCCGAATCCTTTTCGAGGAAGATTTTTTTTTCTCTTTTCATGTAGGTAGATACACTTGAAAGATAAGATATTGATTCATTACAACTAATTACAAGCATTAATGACCGTTGATAATGTTTGTTATTGGTTTCAATGTATCATCTTATCAACATTTCTTTAAAAGAGAGCTTCTCTATCAGAAAGGTGGATGTAAGTATTTCAACAGCAAATGAATCTAATTCCGATTCGATTTTTTTTCGGGATCATGTATCTCGTAGTTTTTCGACTTCTTTTTCCTTATGACTTGACCCCTTTAATTAAACCTATATTTAACAATGCAGCGTGTATTTTATAAAGTATTGCACTAGATTTACCGAACGATTATTTATTGCATATTAAGTTGTCAATTTGAAACATATTGTACAAGAGATTCGATGTCAGTTTTGAATTTATTGTTACACTAGAATTATAAAGCATTTTATAAAAATCAAAACTGTATAAAAGCAAATTTTGAAGAGAAATATTATTCTCTAAATGTATAGCAAAAATATCAATTACAAGTTAGAAAACAATCCAAAAGTTCTGTACTTATTTTTTTACTACAAAAGGAAGCTCAATTTCGACATATAACATTAAAAAGCATTTTGAGGTAATCGTAGAAAATAATTATTTTACCAAATAAACTAATGATTTTTAAATATATATTCTTAAATATTAAGTATAAGCTGTATTTTTTTTATTGAAAATTGTATTCAAAAACTTGAAACGAATTTTTGTAATCTTTTACAAGAATTTTATTTCATTTCGTCAGCTGAAAATGTGTATTCAAAATGCAAAAATTAGAATATTTAAAAATATTAAATATCATTCTAATGTAATATTCAAAGTTACTTGTGTTTATTCTAATCTAAATAGTTTTGGGACGGAAACCAGTACTCTTTAGATTTATAATCAAATTAATCAAGTAAACAATAATCCATATAAAACTAAATATATTTTTTTTTCTTATTTTTCATTCGATTGTTATTTTAAGCAACTATATTTAGATGTTATTATAACAGTGATTATTTTTTTTACATATAATTCTCTCGTGAAAGAATTGTTTACATAGAGGGGAATAAATTTATCAAAATTCCTATTGAGAAAATTCTTTGGAAAAGGATTAAGTTTATTTGCTTTGCATTAGTTTAGCATTTAAAATGTTTGAATGCAATTTGATTGAATTAGCCACAGTTCAATGAAAAATGAGTACTGTAATGTATGAAACATTTTATGACAAAATATATTATCGAAAAAAGTCTGCATGAAGTTTCATATGTTAAGGTTACTGAGCCGCCTTGCGGCCGCAGTAGCCTAATGGTCATGGTTGCAGACTCACGGCCAGCATTGTTTTCGTTGAGTCATAGATTCGAGTCCTAGTATCACTAAAAATCTAATCGAGTTCCCAAGTCCTCCCATCGGCGTGATGTAGAAGTTTGGAGAGGGATATACCAGCTTAAGTGTCGTCCTCGTCGCTTGATCGAGGTTCAAAATTACGAGGTCCGTAGCCAATAACCATCTGTTGCTTTTTAGTACGAGGTTAATAAACCATCACATTGAGCTGCTTTTTAGAGTAAGTAGTTAAATGTTGTCCTTGATTATTATTTAAAGTAGATATTTTGCGAAAATTTAAGGATGTGAAAATATACGTATTCTTTTGAAACATTTCGTGTACCAAACATCTTCGAAAAAGTTTAAAAGCCATGATAATGTGAGACGTGATAATAATTGCTTACATTTCTAAAATTTATACTTGTTTATATTTATTTGTTATTACTTCATTTTTTGAAATTTATTAAAATGAACCGACCGATTATCGAAATTTGTTTAAAAACTTTTTTCAGTTTTTATAATTTATATCTCAGATTTTGACTTTCCACAAGAAATAACAGCAAAAATAAACTCTCTTTAAATTTTTTTAAAATTCCTTCTTAATAAACTCCATATCATTAGCACCAACTTTAAATAATCATAATTATTTCATCATCCGTTTGTATATACAATTTCTGACATGCATAAATTTATTATCCTTGAAAATTCCTCCCAGCACTCTCTGCTCGATTCTTTCTTCTATATATATAACTATAAAAATAACAAGTCAACAAGACTATTAATGAAGTTGGTATATTTTAAGCACCCTGTTTCTATTATGTAACGTCAAGAAAATACATTAAATTCGGCTCTCAATGAGCTGGCAGACCGAGTAGAACCTACAAACTTAAAATAAGTTTTGTGTTTTTATAGCTTACGAGTATTTACTGAAATAAGTTTGGCCTTCATTACTTTAAAGAAAAACTAACACCATTCCGAATTTGTTTTAATGAAATCGAACAAGATTTACTATCACACACACGCACACATAGTCACTTTACTAAAGGGAAACTGTATCCTTTTCTGTAATATTAGTTTAAAAAAATTTAAAATGTTTGTGAATATGTATGTATAGATTCTTTTTGTCATCACAGAAGCTATATCATGTCAGTGCAGAGTATTCTGTCGGATTACCCTTGTTTCAACACCCAGAATTGGAATTGGCTTAGCACATACGCAATTATTATAATAAATCTTTTAAGAAAGGCGTTCCAACACTTTTCTTTGTTTTGCTTTAAAATATTTTAATTTAATTCTCTTATTTAAATTAGTTTGAGATTTTTTTTTTCATAATCTTACGTCTATTTACTTTTTTATTTTGTTATCGAACTGATTTGACGTGATTGATTGATACTCACTAAGAAAATCGTCAAAATTTGTTTTGTTTTGTTTTCTTTATTACTTATTCACTTCGATAAGAGAATTATGTATATAAACTGAGATATTATTATTTATATTGCTCTCATATAAAGGAGCTTTGCCAAATGAGATTTCAAACATCAATTTTATTCGTTTAATCTGTCAAATTTTGGTTAAAGAGATTAATTTAAGTACGTATTTAACCTTGCATTCATTTTATTGTATTTTAATTGACGCATTTTAGAAAGTTTTGTTGTTTCTCAAAAATGTCCTTCAGTAAATCAGGTCAATCAATAAATAACAATCGTTATTAATGTTTTCACTGAATAGCGTTTTACTGATTGAGGTTGTGACACTAATATTTAATTAACAAATAGGATTTTAAAATTTAATAGTTATTTTTATATATTTTGCTTTTCTCAATACAGAAACAAAGATCTTGATAAATGCTTTCAGTTTTGAAATTATATTATTCAATAAATCTGAAATGTTATCTACAAATGCTTTTTTTTTTACTAAATAACAAACAAAGTAAGTATCACACTGGGCTTACAGAAGTAAGTAAAAAACAGTATATTACAGTAAACAAAAACAAAAAAAAAAAAAAAAAAAAAAAAAAAAAAAAAAAA
>BMAW01117713.1:580218-610241 GCA_019974015.1 Nephila pilipes | reverse complement strand
AAAAAAAAAAAAAAAAAAAAAAAAAAAAAAAAAAAAAAAAAAAAAACCATATGACTAAATAATTTTCAAACAAAAATTAAGAAGGATTATAGATATCTTCAATATATTTGATAAAAAGAACAAAATAACTTTTACTAGAAATTAAATTACTAAGATTTAGAGACCAGTTAATGTTTAATTTTTTCAAAGCTAATTTAAGAATATTTCTTTGTGAGACAAATTTTGAACATAGAAATAGAATATGCTCAGTGTCCTCATCACCTCCGGCACTGCAGATGCAAATTGTATTCGAACTTAAATTGAATCTATTCAGATATTTTTTAAAGTTTCCGTGACCTCTGTAAGAAATTGCGTAATTTTAAAGCTAGTGAAGAAGTGACGGCAAGACATTCTTATATTGACGTATAGAAAAGATCTTTTCGTGATGCTTGCTGTATTTGATTTAATATATATTTCGTTCCATGATTTCAGGACACTTTCCATCATAATCTTTTTAAAGTACGATTGAGGAATATTTACTTTAAGATCAATTTCCCGCTTCGTGGCAGTCCACTTCGTGGCAGAAAATCAACCCTCTCGTTGTATTAAATACCAAAATGTCCACGTACAAAAGAAAAACAAACAGTAATGTTCTGATCTTTGAGGTGTTTGAGATGCTTTTGAATTTCAATAACAATATCATTCGAGGAAGAGAGGTTTTTTAATGTTTCCAAGGATAAAAGTGAATCATAACAAATCAAAAAGCTCGAGGCAACACAATTTTGTTGAACAATCCACTTGATGGCGAAATTTAAGCACAAAAGTTCAGATACAAAAACAGAGCACTCGTCCCTGATTCTGTATTGAACTGCAATACCTTTCCGAAAGACAACAAAACCAAACCCCACCCTACCATCAATTTTACTGTCATCAATAAAAAACGTGATGGGGAATTCTTCCTCAGAGTTTGAACTAAATTCATTCAATCGTATGGCATTTCTCTCTGAAGGGTGGGGTAGATCAGAGGGAAGCAAAACACTATCATAACCTGAAGAGGAAGAGGCTGCTAGCTCTTCTCTGAGAGCAATGTTATTTAAAATAACAATGTCAATTGACGGAAAACCAGAAATTATAAATACTGCTTCATAACTTAAAGTTCGATATCCAGAAATAGCTCGAAGGAGTATTCGTCATTGGATCCGTCTCAAAAGTTTAGAATTAATTTTATTCTTTAACGAAACACCCCAAACCCTTGAGCCGTTCATAATGAATGGTTGAATTCCTTGTTTATAAATAAGTGAATGCACGTTAAAACTGATGCCATAAGTGTTTCGTGCAATTCTGCCCAATCCCTGTTGCAGCTTTTCACACTTACCTGATATGTAGGTTAAATGGGGCTTCCATGGAAATTTACAGTCAATAATAACACCAGGATATTTCAATTGCTTAACGACAGTCAAAGGAATACCATTAAGGCATAGCTGGTAAGAGTTATAAGAAATATTTCCTTTTTCAATGAACATAATCTTTGTTTTATTAGGGTTAAATTCCAGTTTAAAAGTTTTTGACCATTCAGAGGCAAAGTTTAAAGTCTCTTGAGCGAGTAGAAAAGTTTTATGAAGATTTTTACCTTGAAAACAAATTAAAATATCATCTGCAAAAGCTATGGTATCACAACAAGCAGTAATATTGAGCTTAATTAGGAAATCGTTTATAATTATATTCCAAAATATAGGTCCTAAAACTGAGCCTGGAGGGCAACCTCTCTCAAGTCGATGAACCGCAGAAACTGAACCAAGTTTCATTTTAGCCACCCTGTCATTAAAAAAATCAGCAGCAAGTGCAAAAATATTTGCCGGCAAATTCGCTTCCCGAAGGATATGAAGAATGCCAGGCCACCAAGCATTGTCAAACGCACCTTTTATATTTAAGAATACCAAAATTGTGTGGAGATTCTTTTATTGCCTTTTTGGACAATCTCCTTGAGACGTAATAGAGCGTCCTCGGTGCTTCTGAGAGGAGTAAACCCACAGGAAAGAAAGTCACCGCGTCGCAGATGCCAGCAAATTTTGCTGACGAAAAGCTTTTCCAAACACTTTCCCAGAACAGGAAGTAAGCTTATACATCTAAGATTATCCAAATGAGGAGTCCTAATATCATTTCCTTTGGGTACTGCAAATGCTTTATCATTGTATTTAAATGCATGATAAACTCCGTACTAAAATTAGATTTTACAACGAGCGCCAGCGAGTTGTTCTCTTCTGCTCAATTTAAATTTAAGAGTTTAAATGATCAATTAGAGTAAAAATCCAAAAAGATTATTTAAATTTTTAACAGAAAAAATGCAGAAGTGTTTACAGAAACTGTAACCATTTCTGTTTCCCCCACGGGCCGAGGGGGGGGGTGAGAAGTGCAGTTTTGGTCACGTATAAATAATTTAATATCAGTGAAGGATTGAATTACTATGGAGAAAAGTGTTATGGAGGTTTTAATGGTTGGAGTCATTTGGTTGGTTTGTACACGAAATTTTGTTTATTATTTGTGTCAGTAAATATGGTCTGCCCTCTGATTAAGGGATTTGCATGCTCTTTGATAGAGAGAAAAGTGTTTCCAGATAGATTGGTAATAAAACGTTCAATATTTTTTATTTGAAGGTCGTTGTGTATAACCGAATTTTTAACGTACCATGGAGCATTGGTGATTATTCTAAGAATTTTGTTTTGCAAGGTTTGGATGTGCTTGAGGTGGGTTGGGGCTGCGGCCCCCCAAATAGGGGAGGCATACGTAATAACTGGGTGTAAAATCTGCTTGAAGAGAACTTTATTTTTGAGTGAAAGTGGAAGGTAAACTCCATAAACTTTTAAAGTTACACAAAGTCTGCGCATAATTCTCCGTAAACGTTTTTTGTGCATTATAACCTACTTATAATCAGGTATAATCTTTCTTAAGATTTCCTTTACAGGAACTTTATGTGGTACTCTTTCTAGAATATTAAAATTAAGATAATTCTTCAAATTCTTAATTTTTTTTCAAAAAACGTTCGTTTTAAATAATTATCTGTTTTTTTAACTCTCTCAATTAATTCCTTATTTTTCCAATTCGCTTGAAAATTCTGGAAAGAAGCAATTTTACTTCCTCAGGGGGTATGTAATGTAAGAAATGGTCTCAATTTCGCTCCGCTCCAATAAATCTGCGAATAGCTAGGACAAAAATATCTTGATAAAAATTCCCCTATTTGCAACAAATGGTCTGACCAGTTGTGCCAATAACTTATGTATTCATCTTGAATTTTTATTGAAATTAAATAATGCAACGAGAACAAAAGTACAGTAATTTTCGATCCACATTTTTCTCATTATAAAATGTGAATTATCCATCTGAAAACAGTTTGACGAATAACAATAAGTTGTCACTAGTTCAAATTGATTTCACATTTATTCGGATGGGGGTTATTTTAATAATACGAGTTTTATTATCCGAGAAAATGTAATGGAATGAGAATCGATTGTGTTCTTCTTAATTGCAACGTGAGCTGACAGTTTTTTCCATTCTACTGAACAAGGGGACATCATTCAGATCTTAAGAGTTTTTGAATAATTCCCCATAATGGTTATTGGTTTTATTGTTCAATAACTAAGTCGTTAATGTTATTTTGCTGCACTAGGAAATGTAAAATATCTTTCTTTTCTCAGATCTTTAGTAAATAGTCTTGGCGGAATTTATTAGATTTTATTTTTAAGTAAATACCCATGGCCTGCACCAGACCCGAGAAAGAAAAAAAAAAAAAAACTAAGAGAACTCTGTAATTCTTTTATTGATCGAATATATTTACAACTCTAAGTTCGAGAGGAAAGAATAATGCTTCTGCTCGAAAGAAATAGAAGACAGTTAAATATAACAGGAAAAAATAAGATGCAAGTTGAAGTGTCTTAACTTCAGTCTTGTCGATTGGATGGTTTGTTTTATTAACGTCGCGCTAGAAGCAAAACGAGGGCTATTGGCGACGAACCTATGGTATTTACCAATATGTGATTTAGTGACCTTGGTGGACCGACTCGGTGGTGATTACACTTCAAACAAGAAAGAATGGACACAATTATACCAACAATAATGATAATTTATTATAAAAAAACATTTGGAAGATTTTAGTCTAAGGATAAACCGAAGAGAGAACCGTGAAACCAGTATACAGGTTCTTCTCTCATTTATTGCATGCTTTCAGTGTTATCTTAAATAGCGGTAATAGAAGGACTACAGTTTATTTCAGCTCTACATCATTTGCACATGCTTGCCTGGCCAGAATAGCCGGCTCGTCCTCACAGTAGTAGAATAATAATAGGCTGATGGTGATCATCAGTCACCCCAGTCCTCGTAATTTTGAACCTCGGTCAAGTGATAAGGACGACATCTGAAATGGCATCTCCCTCTCCGAACTTCCACACCATGCCTTGGGAGGACCTTGAGCAGTAATGGATTTAACATGCATCAGCACCGACTACACAGCTGATCTTTTGTGGCCTCAAGTCTCGAACAGCTGGCCACGAGTCTGCGAACATGACCACTAGGTTTCCGCAGTCCCCCAATCTGGTCGATGCCTAAAATTTAATCCAGACTTGTCGTATTCAACTATATAATTAAATTGAAGTATGTTTTACACTTGGCATAAGTTTGAAATATGTTTTACACGGTACAAATAATACACTGAGACGTCCTTGAAAGGAAAAAAATGCGTTCATTTTTTACCGAGTTCAAATAATCCACATTTTTTTTGAATTAAAAACAATAGAAGTCATATTTAATCTGTATGCTTATGCAAAGGAAATCACATTTACTTACGTATATAATTATGTCTGAGCAATTAATAATCAATAACTGTTTACAACTATGAGTTAACTTTAAGTACATCTTACATAAAATTCATTGCATTTATAACTTTGAGAACTTGATGAATACTTATAAACATTACATTCTACACACTGAACATAATTATAATTTCAAAATTTGATTAGTAAAATTTCAATAAAGTTAAATTTTATGATTCACATTTTCTGTTAATTTTATACAAAAATATACGTAATACTTAAAATTTGTGAGTGTTTGCATTAAGAATAATTATCTTCACTGTATATGAAAAAGACATATTTTATAATGAGGATAGATTCATTTTATAATGAGGATAGACTTTTATTAAATTATCACAAATAAAACATTTACGGTATCGAAAAAGCACCCTATAACTTTTAACAGTAAAAATAATTTTTTTTTAACTTAGGAAGGTTATGAAAGAAAAAAAAAAGATGCAGTTTTCATCAATTTGCATACATTTCGAAAAATGAACATTGACTACCTGGATGAAGTAGAATATATATGGAAAATGGAAATCATACAAAATGACGTAAAATCCAAAAGTGAATTTCAGAAATATGAGTTATCTTATTGAAATATCTCTTCATTATTCTTTGATTTTTCGTTTAAATTGATTTAGAATGGAAGTTTATATAGAAAGAACCACAATGGTACAGTTTTCACTTTAATTCACAATATATTTGCATACCTTTCGGAGACGCACTTGGATACTCTGGAAGACGTAGAATCGATAGAAGAGAAGGGAATCATACAAATTGAAGCAAAAAAACAAGAGTAAACTTGTAAACTACATAAGTATGAGTTATCTCATTGAAATATCTCTTCATCATTCTGTGATTTCTCCTTTCGATTGATTTAGAAAGGAATATTGTGCAGGGAAAACCAGAAAAGTACAGTTTTCACTTTATTTCACATTATATTTGCATCAAGTAATTTCATTGAAATATCTTTTTACCGGATTATTATATATTTCGTTTTATTTATGATGTGTTCTTCACTTAAACTTTTGTTCTATCAGTTATTTCCTCTTTTGTCTATTTTATAAGAAGAATTTATTCAGTGTGTAAAATTTCCAGTAATCTCGGATTCAATTAACATACAAATTTTAATATTTAAAGAAATAGAGCATCCAACATTTTTTTTCCAGAGGGATACTTTTCTTATTACAAATACACATAGAAAAACATTTTAGCATTCAGAGTTTTCATAAAATTTATTTCGACGCAATTATCCAAAAATTTGTCTTTTAAAGCCATTTTTAATTTTTTGGTGACATTTTTATCAGATTTATCACCAAAATTTTTTTAATTGATAAAATTTTTTACTGACTTAGTATGTTTCTGATACAAGAAACACTTATTTATTTACACTGAATTAAAAACAAACAAACTAATTTTAATACTGAAAAACGCCTATCTTTAACTAAACGGAATAGAAAATTTTAGTTTTATATATTTTGAAAAGGATTCCATGAATATTTTTTAATAATAGGAATAAATTGTGCTGAATATTAAAAAAAAATTCATTTATTACCATGTAAATCTTTTATATTAAGAAAAATTCATAGGCATAAAAATAATGAACAATTTGCATAATTTTCATGTGCACATGGTTGTAAAAATTTGTTCTTTGGTGCTTTTATAATGTTACAATTAAAAAAGTTCGGCAAAGCTAAAATATTTTAAATATCTTTCTAACTATTACGAAATAATAAAATTTAGATTAAGTTATGGGTTTATTGTGTATTTATTTTAATGCTAAGATTTGACTAAAAAAAGTATTTTTTGTAACGTTATTTTTCCCATAAATGTGAAAACATATAAAGTCAGTGGCCAAATTTTGATTGATTTGGAAGAAACAGGATTTTGAAAATTTCATTGTCAAATAAAAATGTAACCAATTCATCCACATTTCATTCGTAATTGATCAATGATCATTTTATCGAATTATTAAATATAATATGTTAATCTCTTGTACTATTTCGTTATATTCTTTTAGTATGAATATCTCTAAGAAAAGGATTAATTAAGAGAAAAATGCTATTATATACGTATATTTTATTGTATTTTTAAAAAAATATTTTGTGAGTTTGATTTCCATATTTCATTCACTATTAGTATCTAAAAGCGAAATCATATGTTTATAAGAACTTAATTAATTTTTTCTTTAAATCCAGACCAATCTCCTTGTTTATAACCGTTAATATCCAGATTCTAATTCTGTTGAAATTTCAACTGTTATCTGGTTGACTTATTTTACCCCCGAGTGAAGCTCATACAGTCTGTGTAGGTATTCTACAGATTTCAGTGACAGTTATTATCTTAAATTTTTGTATGAACAGAAATTAATAAAAAAAAAATATGATGCCTTATTACACAAGAATATTATGTCTAAGCAGACATCAACATGGAATGATGCAGTGATTGAAAGCTAAATAGTTTTTGTTATAAAGTTGTTATACATCTTTTAGACACACGAACGACTCCATACATCCATTAGGAGCTTTGTACAAACACACTTAATCAAATTTTGTAAGAGTTATGCCTTATTTACGTGTTTCCAATCGCGCATTTTTTTTTTCTTCCTTGCCCATACGCTCTGATATCTTGTTTGATAATATTGTTGTTGTTAGCTTGCGCAGATATGTAGTAGGACTGTAGAAATTAATTAAACTTATTTGGTAAAAGCCGCACGTACTCGGCTTGATATCCTCCCCTCCTGTTCACAGCAGGGCATTATTTTTTTTTACTTTTCGTTGAGTAATCCTTTGCAAGGCGTCATTCAATAGCCGACATGTTGCTGACTGTTGCAATGCTTTGATTTACTGCAGTCACGGGGGAGCAAGACTTGAAAAGTGTTTCCAAACAATCTTCGGTAATAGAGTGTATCTTAGTCACAGGACATTAGTCTTCAACCAGCAATTTAAAAATAAGACATAAGTCAAAGTGAATTGGGGGTTGTCATGGGTCTGACTTACATGAAGTAAATTTTGAACGGTAGGAAGTTTTTAATGGAAGAGAGAGAGAGATTAGAATTTTTTAATGCATAAATATTAAATGTCAGTCAGTAATTTTCTAATAAATTTATTGCAATTTAAAGTGTCATGAAATCAGGAGCAAAGAATATTGAAAGAAGGCAAAACAAAAAAACCCTATTAAGATCATTTGCATGATTTTTTAACCAATAATAGATCTAAGAGGAAGAACATTTTACTTTAAATATGCTTTTTATAGATCATATTCTAGTATTATTCTATTACAGTTTTCTTCAGATTCAATAAATTTTTCTTTTTTAAGTGCAGTTATCAAATATAAGCATATGAGGGTGGTTCAAAAAATACCTGTTTTAGGATTAGAAAATAATGTTATTTAGTGTAGCATTGTCTATTGATCATTTTCCTTATTTCTAAGAAATACATGAGTATAATGCCCTTCTCCCAAAAAAATGGACGCCATAACTTTTAGGGCTAATGAGACCATTTTCGACTTGTTTGGACTAAATTCACCGGTAGCAAACCATTTTTTCATCGTTGCTTAGTTTCCGGAGTATAACCATGAATAGAGGTTTCATTGACAGGGACAAGTCGACACAAAATAACAACGACAACTCGTCGTGGCAGTAATCAAATTTTTATTTAGCGGCAAAGGGCCTAAAAATCAAAACTAACTTCTGAAACAGCGATAAATTTGTTTCGGCGCCTTTTAACAGATGGCAGCAAGAACACCACTTGCCTTAGCAATGCCATCTGTCGTCAAAAAATAGGAATTTTTTGATTGATTGATTGGTTTTATTAACATCACACTAGAAGCAACGCAAGGACTATGGTATTTTTTTTTAATTGCCGTCAAATAAACTCCTACACTTTTATTATTTATTTTCTCCTTCAGGAAAGAGAAGTGAAGAAATAGTTTCCCCCAAAAGTGGTACATTATTACATTAGTTCTTATAAGGGATTCTTTTTTCAGAAATCATCTCCCTTTGCTTCTGTAATTGAATTATAAATGCAATTATTTTCCAATAAGTTCAGTTAAAGTCTGACTGGTACTAAGAAGTCCCTTCCGGTGGTACTCATCTCCCTTCTTTTAACCTTTGAGCCTGGGGTGCTAATTACTAGATAATGTCCGGATCGAGTGTCTAGATCGATTCTGGAATCCAGTTAACTTTCCAAGCGAACTTGGTAGTTATTTATCGACTCCGGAGGGATGAAAGGCTGAGTGGACCCATGACTCTAAGTGAAGATGTCGGGAATCGAACTAGGGTCCGCAGTGCTCTCAGTCAGACACGCTAACCAATAAACTAAGACATTACATTTCTGATAAGGATAGAATATATTCTTTAAATGAATTTCCTATTTCGTTAATTTATTAATAAATTCTAGAAAAATAAGATAATGTTGAGAAATTCTGTTAAAAAATGTTTTAAGAATTAAAACAAATATTTTTATAAGTTATTTTAAAAACGTTAACTAACTGAATTTATTTTTTACGAGTGTTAAATAAATATACATTGCTTGGTTTTTTTTAGGAAGCAAATTTTCAATTTTGTAAAAAGTTAATTAAACGCTTACAATTTAGAATTTCACTGTATCTTAACATGCGATTGTTTAAATGAAATAAAACCATTAAATACATGCGGAGGTAAAACATAATGAGATCCTTTTAATTGATATTGAGAAACTATTAGATGAGCTTGTACACATATTCGGCAGCTTCACACCCAATATTTACTTTAACCTGAACTGATGTACTTTTTTAAATTGTTTTCCAGATTAAAATGTTCTGCATCTTCTGATTTTTTATTAAAAACTGAGAAGAAAATTTTATAATTAAATATTCATAAACTTATTTATTTTTCTCAAAAAATAAGGATGTTTTTAAGACCTATCTGCAGATGAACAAAACATATTTTAAGTAATTCTTTATTTAAACGAAGAAGTCAGGAGTTAATTTGTAAATTAAAGCAAAAGTGGCAAAAGTGTTCTGTATGGTCTCTTTTTATATATATATATATATATATTTTAACTATCAGTTTGGGTAACAGAAAATAAAGTTTTATACTACTGGAGCACTAACAAAAGAAAATACATCTTGAAGAGAAGGGATGAAGAACTATAGCAAAATAAGAATAATAAAGGATGTTAGAAATAAACTTTGAAATAAATTACCTAAAAGAATCCAAAGTGATTTGAAAGGATTATTGTTTTGAAATATCTCAAGTCGACACTTTAACAAGAAATTCAACTAAGTCGCTAATCGTAATAGAGTATAAAGGAATTTTATTAATTTTTTAAAACGTACGTAATGCATTTAACATATTTATTCAGATACTTAAACTCAGACTTCACAGGTAATACCTTGGCAGCGGTGGCCTAGTGGTCATGATAATGAACTCTCGGCTGGCATAGTTGTGGGTTCGAATCCTGATGCCATCAAATACTGTTTTGTAGTGAGATTGAGGCATGTTAAATCTGTCGAGCTTTTAAGTCCTCCCATTGGCGTGGTGGGGAAGTTTGGAGATGAAGGGGCTGAATCAGGTGGCTTCCTCATCACCTAACTGAGACTCAAAATTAAGAGGTCTGTTGCCAATAGGCCTTGTATTGCTTCTAAATAAGATGTTAACAAGCAACCAATCATTTAAAGAAAGGCAATACCATAAGTAAACCCATATCTGTTACACGGTAAATCACATTGCACAAACTGACTTTTACGTAAGTATTTCTTCACGAATAGCTCTTGCAATATCTATATCCATGTGACCAAGTTACGGTTTGCCAAAAGAAAGAGTTCGTTCACAAATAATTCATTGAGACCTTGATATTTAAGTGCTCTCTTCACTCTGTATCCCTGTAAGTGGGAAATCGGATTCTATTTCTTTACTTAAACTTGAGAGTTAATCTTCTTTAAACAATATCAAATAATTATCCACATGTGGTTTGGATCTGTGCAATTCCCCAGAAATGAAGAATGCAATTGTTTTTAAATGCTCAAAAAAAAAAAAAGTCTTGCAGAATTTTATAAACATTCGCCAAAATGGCTGCTTGGATATTTTGAATTATGTTTGCAGTTTTTATAGCTGTGTTTCCCCTTCAGAATAATACTAAACAAATTAAAAGCTAGAATAAGTTTCATTTATTATTGCTGTAAGATCGTTTCAAATAATTTTTTAAAATTCAGAATCTAAAATTGTTTAAAGTTGTTGAATGAATTTTTTACAAATATAAGGTGAATGTTAACTTTTTTATACATATTATTTATCACGAAAAGATGCGAATTATTTTTTATAAGCGCATGGCGCTTGGCACAATGCACAATGAGGTTGATTGAATAGTGCCAGTGCTCATCATTTTAAGATAGTAATAATTGCAAAGATGGTGGCCGCGGTAGCCTAATGGTCATGGTCTTGAATTGTCGGGGGGCGTTTTTTCGTTGAGTTGTGAGTTCGAATCCTAATGCCACTAAAGACCCGCCAAGTTCTTCCTCTGGCGGGGTGTGGAAGTTTGCAGATGGAAGTGTTAGCTCAAGTGTCGTCCTCGTCACTTGATCGAGGTTCAAAATTACGAGGTTCGTTACCAATAGCTCTCGAGTTGCTACTTAGTGTGACTTTAATAAAGCAATCAATCAATTACATTTACGGAAATACGTATAATTTTTTAAAAAAAATTACTATAAAATTCTTTATAAAATAATTCCTTGTAGTTGAAGACATTTTCGTAAGCCCATTTCGGGTTTCCATATCTGCCATTGAAAAAATAAATTCAATGGATATGATAACTTGAGTTCTCCAGAAATGAAAATATGATATTCAGTGAATGGGAATAACTCTCTGTGTCTCGATATCCTTTTATATCACTGAATGTCCTAGATGTGTCGAAATCTATAGTCTGTATAGACTTGCTCATTATTTCCCTTTTCTAGAACCTTTTTTCGATTGCTGCAAAAGATCCCTATTTTAAAGGTATTTCCTTGATAACATTTAAGGTGCTACCACTTCGAATTCAAGACCACAAAATATATGGTGTTTTTGAGATAAGCCTCGACTATATATTTCATCTTTTTACTTGTTTCAAAGGAGAAAAAATTGGTTCTGAATTTGCTTTTGAAGTGAAAGGAATGTTTTCTGAATTATTCCGATTACAATCATCGTCGACATGTTTAATTGCATAAAGTACATATGCAGTTTTCTGGTATAACAAAAATTTTGATAATCGGATAACAAAAAAAGTTATCAACATAGAAGCATTAATTTACAATCAAGTCTTGTTCCAAAAATGAGAGTAATTTTATATTTTAAAAGTCTATGTATACTTTTATTTATTAAAGAGCATTGTTAGAGCTACAGCTCTGAAATTTTTGTCGTATTTAAGCAACTTAAAGAGTTGAAAATACACATCTTGACAAGTCCAGAAATCCATGATTCTTTTTCTATGAACTTCAATCAATTCATCGTAGTAAAATGTTTATTAACTAGTACACCCCTTACTCCGCACTGTTATGAAAACGACTTCTCTCCAAAAATATAATTGAAATGATTTTCGAAAACTGTATATTTTTTATAAATATTATAAATTTACACACACACACACACACACACACACACACACCTCTTTTACACACACACACACACACACAATTTTAATCATAATAGTCTCTTTGCATCATATAAAATACTTATGATAATACACATACTCATAATTTATTCTAAAATTATTTTATGATCAAATAGACGAATCTATAATCATTCTTTTTTTCAAGAGTGAAAGAAAAAAAATGGTGGTCACTTTTTCACCCTTTTTCTATTTATCATACTCTCAAAGTCATGCAATTTCTTCTTTTGGTGATAATGGAGTTTTCGTTTCATTCTCTTCATCATCATTTTTCTTTCAAATGTTTATAATAAGAATATCATGTAAATCTTGTATTTATTATAAGAATCATGTACGTATATCATGTATTTAAATAAGAATATCATGTAAAAATATTATAAATATTAAAGTAATAGTTTAAATCACTTATTACGTTTTCAAGTAATAAACTATTGATTGAAGGAGCACTGAAACTATTTTATTTCTTGTCTGATTCTGTTTCTTCTGAAAACAGTTTCCATTACTAATAATGATAAATATCGTGCAAAAAGCAAGAAACAGATAAATACATAAATCTAACTGCGTTGTTTTTTCCTGTAAAATGAAGATAAAATCGAAACTTTTAGTTCATTCGTTTCCGCATATCTGTTTTTTAATGAATAAAAATAGCGTGAATTTACAAGATCTGCGTGGAAATCATTACACGGATTAAGTAGCATTCATTCGACGAAAAATACATTCATTTTTATTCAACGAAAAGCTATTAGAATACTTTTTCCTGACTAGAAAATTCAGTACAATTATATAACAGTTCGATCAGTTCAGTTACTACTAGATCTGAGTTTCTTTCTGTAGTTCTTCATTAAGATTATGTAACTCAAAAACTCATGATATTTTATGTCTCATTTTTGTTAACGTTTTCGACATTATTTTTTGTTATTTATGAATCTCTCTACACGCTCTTTGACATACTTGTTTATGTATCAGGAAAAAAGAAGTTTTTACACTTTTCTTTATTTTTTCTCTCTACTTAAAAGTTTTTTGATTTTTTTTGTCTTAGAGTGTTCCATGTTATTCAGTTGAAAGAAACTTAGTCTGAAATTTTCATATATTTGCTTAAAAATAATTACAATACATTACTTTTCTTTATCTGTATACTTTATAATATCCAGAAAAATGTTACTAATCTTTGTATTAGAAAGCTTATAATTTGTACATCTGGGAATTTTATGCTAAAATCTTAACATAAAGGTTGTTTTTATAACGTAGAACAGCCTATTTCAGTATACGTATTCCTAGTTCCTTAAATTCCTATCCGCTTAGCCCCAGGTCCTCTAGACACCCCCCCGGGCAGTCTTTTCCTCCCACTGAAAAACAGTGTGTGTAGAATTTAATAATTTTTCATAATATAATTTTTAATCTTTGAAGTAAGAAAAAATATTAACACAAAGATTGGAAAAAAGAAAAATTAATGGGTTATTCATGACTGTTTTTTGAAAATTAAGTTCAAAAGAGGACAAAAACATTCTCGTACATCAGAGACAGTGTTTAATTCCCATCAATATATTTTATGTAAGTTACGTAAGTTCCAGAGGATACAAACCCTTGCCTCTCTCATTCAGTGAGGGGGGAAAGGACAATCTGATCCTTCCATTGGAAGCAACCCCTCTTTCATCGAAGATTTTGTCGATAAGAAAGTTAATATTACTATTGACAAAATTAGTAAAAGTCTCTTCCTACTTTTTGAAATTCTTACTTATAAAATTCTTTAGCTCCTTTTTAGCTGGGTTGCCACAATTAAGGTTTTCTTTTTGCGTACCTCATATTGGGTCCTCTGATTCACATTTTAAGATATTACACTTGGGACGTTATCCTATTATATGTCTCATCTATCATCTTAAATGTTACTTTAATCATAAAATTTAAGTTTCAACTTAAGTTCAAACACAGACAAAAAGTAACTGAAATAATCAATAATATTTCAAAATTGAGTTTATTAATCCTCTAATAAGAGGAATGCTCTCCTCCAGAATCAAGTCTTCATTCTCGAGTACTAACGTTTTCTATAATATATTAAGGAATACGCTTACTGGAATGCGATGCGAGAACATCCTTTAAATATTCGATCAATCAGACAGTGTTGGGTCCTAATCTCAACAAATCAACTAAACATGCAAAAAGGTTTCTGCGCACATCACACTATCACCCTTTTTATTACAGCAACCTTATTATTCTTCAAATCATTTTTCTGTCCCATTTATAAGAGTTGATTATATCTGTTTCCCCACTTCTAAAATTTACTTAATTTTCATCATCACGTCTCATTTGATTGGGAAAAGCTAGAAACTCAAATACAAAGTCAGATAGGTAACTCCAGATGTTTGTTGAGGGAAGTTTCTCGAATAGGCTATGTTACACACACTTATAGAAATTAATATATTCAGGGGCATAGCAAGAAATTTTTCATGGGGGGGGGGAGGATTTTCCCATTTCAACTTATATCCTCAAAAATAATTTCAAATTTATTGTTTATTTTCAAGGAGAAAATAATATTTATGTGGAGCATGGGATTCCAAATATTACTTTTCTCTGGGAAAAAAATCCAGTGTAAAAAGTTTCAGTTATAGTATTTCACTATACAGCAATCCTAACGGGGATGATACAGTCTCCATATCACCTCCCCTCGTCGCAACTCCACTGAATATATTTAAGGATGATATGAAAATAATGTAGATTTCCTGAGTCGGAAAAAAACAGAATTTCCGTAATAAATTCATCATACATATAAATATAACGCATTCTGCAAATTAAGCATTGAAATTCTCTTTCAAGAGAAAATTCATTCCGGTTAGAATTTATTTTTAAGATTGTATTTCATTAGTTAACAAGGAAAGTAACTCATGATTAAATCAGTTTAATGCATTGCATGTCGTAAACTTGGTAGTGATAACAATCTTTAAAGTATACAGATCTCGTGATATACCGGATGTCCATAAATTATCTTAACTACTTTATATTTATTGACTTTAAAACTGTCCTGAGGCTTCCATATTTTTCGTTAAATCTGCACTACCTGGAAAACAAAAGACTTTGCGGATGATCATGTCACACGTTGAAACCTGTTTGCTCTATTTTCTAGAATAGGTTTCAAGTTATTAAAGTCTAAAGTTGCAAAGACAGTTACATATATATATATATATATATAAGGACACCCAATATTCTTCAGCAAAACCTATCACATCAAAATATGAATTGAACAGTGAAGAAATATAATACGATTAAAAAGGTGTTAAATCATGTGATAATATTTATTGATAACTAATTCGAATGCAAAATAAATTTAAAGAATAAATAAATATACATGTACGAAAATTTAAAAAAAGATAGATATTAAATTTAAGAATAACATATTAGTGCTTACATAAAAAATGTTTAAAAATGAGGGAAAGGCTAATCAAACAATAGAACGATGGTACGTCGTACAAAGTTACCACAAAGAGTAAAACATTTTAAATTACTTGAAAATAATTTTTATTTAATCTTCCTCAAAAAGATCGATTAAAAGTATCCATTTGTTTCTTTTTATGAAAGATATATAATTCTAGAAAAAGAGAGGAAGAGCAGCATTTTTAACAATACGACTATAAAAACACTAAAACGAACTGATACGCATGCTAGGCCCAATTTTTTTTTAAAAAAGAAATAGACTTATCAGAATTGCATTATCAACTAATACATTAAGGCAACAGTACCTGAAAAACTGTAACGTAAATATAAGCAAACTTCCTTGAAAATGAATAGTTTTCTCATAAAAATTCAACAACATCTTGCATTGATTGCAAAAGTATTTATTCCATTACCATTCTCCTCTTTTCATATTATCTTGAGTATTTATGAGTAAAAGCGCTAGTTTTAAGAAATAAGCAGACGATAATTACTTTACTGATAATACAATGCAGTTATATGAACTTTATAACAAAAATGCATTAATAACAGACAAGTAATTAATTATGTTTGTTAATCAACAAATATCTGAATATGTATAGTATGATTCATTCTATATTAAGTACATATTTATCTATTTTTACCCAGTTATTTGGATACCCTTATGAAATCACAGATAAATCTCAAAATTGTGCAAATGTAATATGACTTTTAATCTAATAACCAATCTAATCGAATCCATTAGCATTCAGTTCACTAGTTCTTCAAATAATAATCCATGTATATTTTCGAAGCAAAGTTTTAAATCATTTGCATTGAATTAAAAACGTTTCGTAATAGTGTAAAATATGTCATTATTATTCATGCTTATTTCGAAAAGAGATATAAAAGGTCAGGGTAAAAGAAAGCAAAGCAATGTGAATAATAAAAGAAATATCTTAAGATAATTAAGAATATTAGCTATGCAACCTCTGTCTTTTACCAGTCAGAGTACAAAAATTAATAGTAAAATAAATTTAAAAAAAAAACATATAAGAGTTTCCTGTGTTATTCTTTAAAATATTCCTGTTAAAAACAGCTAAGGTTTGAAGTTTTATCACATTTCTATAAGACAAAAACAACAAATGAATAATAAAATTAAAATACAAATCTAAATTACAGTTAAATTCATAAAAACGAAAAGAAATATAAAAATAAAGCTATTTCACCACGTATTGATTAATGATGCAAGTCTAGAATTGTTTTTATAAGCATTAGAAATGGACATAATTTAAACGAATAATAATACTAATTTCCTTGAATTAAAAAGTACATTTCGTAATGATTCAAAGAAACGTAAATTACAACACTAACGTATTAATTAACTGCCTTATTATATACTACGTGGACTTCAATAGTATAATTTTTCTATTACAGACATCATTATTTTTAGTAAATAGCTTGTTATCTTTCATACATTTACTTTATTTTATCTGAAGAGTTTTAGTTTTTCCTAATTTTTATTAATATTACTTTAAGAATAAATTTAGTTGTTTTATAACACATATAGAACAAAATTTCATTTCTTAAATAAAGTACATTACAAAAGTACTTGTATTTATTAACAGACTGTTATTTTTTGTATTAAAAATGCAAAATTATTGCAATAATTATTTTTTCAAAATAAATAAATAAATAAAAAAATAAAGCAAAAACATAAAAGAGACTAAATAGTTAAGAAATTATTCTTAACTAATTATACTTTGTTCAATTCTCATTCAATATATCCAGATTTGTGAACAATCATCTGGAATATTTTTGAATATTTTTATTATTTAAGCAAATTCAAAATTTATTCAAAGTAATAAGGATTTATATTGGTAATATATTATTTTTTTCTTCATAGTGATTAAATCTGTTTTTGTCAAAAGAATTTGAATTCCAAAAAAGTAAAATGAATTGATCTGTTTATTGTATTCAAACAAAAAAAAAAATAAATAAATAAAAAAAAAATAAGGTTTCAAAAAATTGATTTTACTGATCAGAACTATAAATTAGTGTTAAATAAGAAGTAATTGTACATCACAATATGATAATTGTGTAATCAGAAGATTAAATATTATTGTTCAAAAAAGCATTTAATGTGCTATTAAATCGCTTATTATACACCTTTCTTCAATTGAATTCAATATCTTTTGGTTTTGTCTGAATATAACGTGAAGGTGAATACGAGGGGACATCGTGAAGTTTCAATTATTACTAAGAAATAAATAAAGTATCTGAATATAATTTTTTCCGCATATTAATTGATCCGTATGTACATAATATTGTACATTACAACTATTAATGTTAATTATTTTCTTGAAGAGGTAGATCGCAGTAACCTGCATCATGGAGAAAATAGCTGGTTGGTTTTTTTAACGTCGCACTAGAAGCAACATGAGGGGTATTGGCGACGGACCTCGTAATTTTGAGCCTAGGTCAGGAGACGAGCCCCTCTTCTAATTTCCTCTCCACTCCGATTGGAAAACTTTGGGCCTCGACATGGAGAAATTGAGCTCAATCTGCTGAGCTCTAAAATGACGGCATTTTAAAGGTCAACAAAAGCTGGGAGAAATATATAACTCCGGATGGTGTCTATGTAAGAAAGTTAGAAGAATTATAAATAAAAAAGTTGATGCCTTGATTATTTTTAGTAATAATTAAAAACTAACACGATACCCCTTTGTAATTTATTTCTTATGAAGATTTATTTTGATGGGTATTATTTGAATGGATTTATTTTGTGAACAAAAAAAAAGTCCTTGCTTGAGCTCTTAAATACTTTTATAGGTAGAATATATATGTTGACTTCTCCTTTTTTGAAAATGTCGAAGGAAAAAAAAAACTCTTCAATAAAACAAAGAATATTATAAAAATTTATGAAAAAGAAGTAAATTATGTTATTATAATTTAATTTTTCAAAAATTATTTGAGTTTTAGTAAATTTCATGCCTTTTCTAGAATGAAATGATTATGTAAACCGAAGTGTTGAAAATAGCTTTTACTTATACAGAAAAAGAGCGAGAAAGAAAGAGAGAACATTTACTTTGCTTGCTTTAATCACAAATATGTTTATAACTCAACTTTAAAAAATATAAACGCATATCTTATATATCGTATCTATTAAGTTTACTTTTATCATTAAGGCTCATATAAATACGGCTTCTAACTATCGGTTAACTCAAAATGTTAGAAATGCCCAGCTATCTGGCAGCATTACTTCCTGTTGGAATGAAGCTTTAGTTTGTGTTTGGCAGCTATACCACTGATTGAAATGATAAGAGTTAAGATATATGCGAACACACATGAAAATAGCTCTTTTAATGAAAGGTACAACAGCGACTTGTATTTTACAGGACGTACTTTTTAAGTGAATAACTATTAAAATGCTCATGTGTCGTTTGCTAATATTTAACAGTTATGTTATGTTTTGATAATAATGTTATTTTTATGTAACACTGTATTTTATAAAATTTATTCATATTATTAAAAGCTACGTATGCTATTTGATGTACATTTATCGTTAATATTTGAGGGGACACAAATATTAACGATAAATGTACATCGCGAAATAGACACATTTACGAAAAATACTTTTGATTGAAAATACTATAAGCGGTATTCTATTATTAGATGCAAAAATTATTGAAATAGGACACTTTTTCAGCCATTTAATTCTTTTTTTTTTCCGAGATAAGATACTTAATATTTTCAACAGTTCTCTGTATTGATCAAATTACGAGTAACTTTGCTCAAAATTAATTTATTGGAAGTATACAATTAAGTACAAATTTTGTTTGAAAGCCTTAGCATTTTTAATCTTTTAAGAAATTTTTATTAATTAAAAATATTTTTACATAAACTATAATTCAGTTATTTTTTCTCACGTTATAAAAATTAAATCAAGCAATGGGTTTGGATTATTTGGATAATATAGTTAAGACTTACACAGCTGGATAAATGTTTGGAGGCTTTTTTTCACAAAAAATTATACTACATTGTTCAAAAACTTTTTTTCTCTCAAACAGTTTTTCTAAGCATTGTTTTAGAAATTTAAGTAAAATGAAATAATTGGAATATATATATATATATATTCTCTCTCTCTCTCTCTCTCTCTCTCTCTCTCTCTCTCTCTATATATATATATATATATATATATATATATATATATATATGATAAAGAATGTCTATCTTTCGTCCAGAGATATCAAGAAATATGAAATATTGATGAAATCAATGAATGAAAACTTTATAAAAAATTAAGAATTTAAGACCTAAAAAAGGAAAAATGTTAATATCAGTTTTACGTTTCCTCTTATAGTAACCATTTCTTTTTTCTAATCATCTCACTATCAATTCTTCTTTATATTCTAAGATTTATAAATGAGGAAGTACTATTAACTTCGAAGACTTGTCATCATTCATTCAACTTAAAAAAAACTTAATAAAATTAGAATAGCTTTTCTTCTTTTCATTATATCTTTATTAAGCAAATAGTATTAACTGGTTTCTTTTTTAAGTTTCTATAAATAAAAAAAACCTACGCAAAGTTCATCTTTTAAACTATCATTATTAAAAATCCAGTCACGTCTCGTTTTAGTCGAGGTTGATAGTAACAGCTATCAAATGTATCATTAGAGAAATAATTACTCAGATAGGGATCTTTTAAAAAAAAAATCGCAGTTCTTTGTCAATAAAGTTTACGAATCTAAACTGTGGCCTACAGTTACATAAATCGTACATAATGGAAGATTGCACTGAGTTATTGAACTCTAACTTGTCAAATTCATTTAAACTTTTTGCATTAGTTTGTTTTTTAACATAAATTAGCAACAATAATATTCTTAGAAGATAAACGTTAACATTAATTTTATAAGTATAGCCTAGTATATGATCCCAAATAGTTAACTAAAAAAAAACTCTGCTTACATTCGAATGAAATTAAAAAATAACTTTATTTTGAAATAATATTTTTAAAGGAAATGAAGAAATGCAGTTTTATACGGATAAATTCTAGATTAAACTAAATTTATCTCATAAATAAATTAATTGATGTTCAGTTATCTTTGAAATATATATAGAGATAAATTTAATGACAATACTTTTCAGCAATTGAATTAAGACTCGGGAATGCTGTTAAAACTGTTTCATTTATATGTAAATGAAAGGAAATGTTAAAAAAAAAAAAAAAAAAAAAAAAAAACCAATGTATTTCCAACTCCGAAAAGGAAATTTTGTAAAAAGGTTTCAAACTAAATAATATAAAACATTTATTATACATTCTTATATTTATTCAAACGCACGAACATATTGATATAGTAATAAGTATGCATACATACAATATATATATATATATATATATATATATATATATATATATATTAATCGAACGACAATTTTTTTTGTCCGAAGGAAAATATTCGCAAATCTTCAACTTCAATATATATAAATTTTGATCTCCGCATAAAACACATATACAATGAACTTAACTGCATTAAAAATATATATTACGTCAAGAATGTGTATATATAATGAAGAAGGTCAGGTAGAGGTGTGGTTTAAATAACTAAGTAACACTCTGCACGTTCGATTAGGTGTCACATTGTATGTAATTTCGGTAAGTAATCTAAGAAAGAAAACATGCCTCCAGAAAGTTTCTAGAAAAAAAAGGTTTGCAATAAGATAAATGATGATGTCTTAATAAGCGCTTATTTTCCACGATACTGAAGTGTGCGTATTTTTTAAATACATCGAGCATTAAGTTGCAAAACAGCTTTGATAGACGGTTGCATGGAGTGTGAATAATCACTGATATTATCGTGCAAGCTCCTGCAAGCAGTCAAACACGAATTAGATGTTAATGAAGAACTGAGAAACCCAGCGTGTAAAAATGGTACAAGTTTACCTTTCATCAACTAGAAAGAGTTACATAATTCATAAAAATCTTATTCTGAAGAGAAGAATGGTGTTGCAATGGAAAACTCCTTCATATATAAAGAAAAACAATGTAGTAATTGTTGAAATTTTAATCGGTGTAACGTTTTATAATTAATAAGAAACACCAAAAACCGCAACCACAGCTTCCTTTCATGAGTTTGTTTCAATAGAATTCTGACGTTGGGCTATGCGAGGGTTTTCCTTTCACTAACCTTGGGAATGTTTTCTAATTTGAATTGCATAAATTACAACTCCTTGTTAACCAAATGAAACATGGTTAGGTAAATTAAATCAAGATAAAAAAAAGAAGTGTAACGAATTAAATTCAATATAGTGATATATGTAAGAGAAATATAATTAATTGAAAGGAATAGATGTGATAATGATTGTTCATTCACGTAGCACTAAGGGAGGGATCGCGAGGGCTATGGGTGGAGGACCACCTCATTATTTTGCGTCTTGGTCGAATGACGAGGACAATGACACTAGAATTGGCTTCTCCTAACTTCTACAACACGCTAATGGGAGGACTTGGTATCTTGACCAGACTTAACGAACATCAGCCTTTGTGGGTCTTTAATGACATCAGAGCTCGAACCCACGACTCGTCAAAGAACACGCCCGCTGCAATCCCGCGACCATGACCACTAGGTAACCGTGGCCGCTTGAAAAGAATAGAAGGGGAACAAATGATAACCAAAAGCTGATAGATGCTTATAAGCTAATGCGAGTGATTTGTTGGAGTTGATCGTTTACAGTAAAATTCATTAGAGGTGACTCATAGTTATAGAGTAATAGAAGTCGAATATGCTGTATTCAAGAAATGTCTCAATCACTGAGAATGAGTTAGTAAATTAAGACTTCATTATTTAATTCTAAACTAGGATTCAGGCGAGTTAAGAGAGATTCGAAAGAGAGTGATGTTAAATATTCTGTGAAGATAGTTAATAAACTGTGTTGTCCTTTGCTTGACGTCTCTGATTGGATTTGTTGCCATATTAACCAATTAGTTAAATTTTTTTGATGTATGTAGAGTTAAATATTGAAGAGATGCCAGCCATATATATATATATAATATTCAACTCATTCCATTATAAAGGGAAAAACAAATACAAATATTTTTTTTTATTTCCACCCATTTACTTATAAATAATCAAGAAAATAAAAATGAAACTGAAAAGAAATTATGATCAGGAAAAATATTAGAAGTAAAATGGAAAATAAAGGAATATTTAAAGACAAGAGTTCTATCTTCTCCTTGTAGATTATATTAATTTTTATTAGATAGTATTATACATTTACACAAAATAATATGTAATAGGGAAAACTTGAAAAACTTTTCTCGAAATTTTCTGAATTTGATTGTGTTAATTGCTACTGGTCAGTTGAATATTCTGTGGCACATTTAACTTTTATGTAAAGAATAATGCTTAAGTGTTTGTTGGACATAAAAACAATGAAATTAGGCAATAAAAGCTTCAAAATCACGGTAATTTTACAGTATGAACCAAGGATAATTTTTGGTGGCAAAAAATGAATATCGCTTTACTCACAATTAATGTGAAAAATAGCAAGTTCATATTACAATTATATCGCTAATTGATCACTTAAAACTTTTCGAAGATTTGAATACTTTCAATGCTTCAACAATAGTAAAACTTTTGAAATAAAAAGGGAAGAGAATTCAATACTTAACTAGCACGAACTGTTTTAAAATATAATAATTTTTAAAGAAGAATTATTTTAGATCGCGAAATCCTCCATAAAATGAGTTCTTTTATTCCATAAACTTAATCCAAAAGACAACATCCGTGCCTCTGCGTTTAAAATTGATTGCTGAACGTTGTTAAAACACAGTATTTTATCAAAGGTTCATTTATGACAGCGATATCAAAGGTTTGAAAACTAAATGCCAAATAAACTGAGTTTAACGTATTTTCGAAGATGTATGAAAAGTAATGCTTGCGAAATCCGGGCCTTAATCATAATTGCTTATTGTAATTAAAAGTATTTGCTTGAAATCATGAAAATTTAGTTGAATTTCTAGGTGAGTACCTTAAAAACCAAGAAAAGTGTTTTGGTCAAAAGTTTATATTTAGAAAAGTTAAGAATGTCTTGAAAAGGTTAAATCTGAAAAGAATAAAGAAAATATTCTATTTATTTTATTCAAATGGTGAGCATAATTTTTTAGGAAGCTTTATCGACCTTCATTCAAGAAACTTTCAAGGTATACAGCCGTGATTCTCAACGATCGGCGAAATCACTGCCGGGTATTGTTTTTCTATCACACACAATAGGTTTAAATTTATTTTGAGGCATGATTTTGGTCTATCAATATCTGATATTATATCACAGGCCAGCGATTATGATAAATACTGATATTCAGGGTAGTATTACCTGTAAAGCTGCTATACCGGGAAGTGATATCGAAGGTCTATAATAAGAATTTCTCAGTTCAGATTCCTGGCAATTTTTTTTTACAAAAAACGTTACAGAAGCTGGAAATATATTTACCTCTAAGTCCCGACCTGGAGGTATAACAAAACGTAGAAAAAATTCTCAAATGGTTATGGTCTGCTTAAATATCTATAAAGCTCCCATCTAGAATACATTAGCTAATAAATAAATAAATTTACTTATTATTTATATTTTTAGAACATCATTATATATTTATATATATCAAATGGTACCATAGAACTAGTTTAACCCCACGATTCAGTCCCCAGTCTGAATATGCATGCTTTGTTTTGTTGGGTATTCAAATTATTCATTTAGTTTCAAATTTGATTCAATTTTGATTCATCTTTTTTAGTAGTTCTATAAATTTTTTCTTTTGATGATTTTGGATTTTAATTATTCTCTTACTTTTATGTTTTTTAATAATAATTTCATTGCTTTATATATATATATATATATATATGTGGGAATTGTCCCGCTGCGCTACAGCAGCGCCACCTTCAACTTAGATTAAATGGTTAGATCTCGAAGTGTAAGCACGCTGAAATGCGTGTCCGTCTTTTTCTTTAATTTTTCATATGTAAATAAACATTTTTCCTCCTTAAATGAGCGTGGTTCTTGACAATATACCGACGCCAACCTCCACAATGGGGGCTCGGCAAATGAACCACTGTTTAAAGTTAAATTAAAATTTAAAATGAAATCATGCAACTAGAACGCGAACAGGCTAACGGTTTGGCTGACGCCCAAAAAATGGACGCTAGTGTAGAGACGTAAGTTGGAAATGATTTCTTCTGAGTACAGACGGTACGCCTAAAAAGTAGAAAAGTTTTGGACTTGAGTATATGAAGTGCAGACGGCACTTACTGCCGAACATTTGTTGTTGTTGTGCCACCATTCCGTTGGACTTGTTGCAGAATTTTAAAAAATCAACGCTAAAAGAACAGACGGTTTACGTGTTTTGTGTTCCCAATTTGGATATACCACTGCTGAAAAGAGGGGTAAGTACCTCCTCTCTTTACCTTTCAATTTATATATGAAAATAAGTTTTATTCAGTGACTGTGCTACTTGAACTATATAAAGATGATCACCCTTAATGATATTCCTGTTGTGTCAAATTTTCTTAAAAGAGGAAATATTAAAACAATTAAGTTGTTAAACAGTATATTATTTAACGATGCATTTGATCGTAATTCAAGAAAAAAATTGAGAAGTTTTTCCTCATTTCCCAATGATTTCAATGTTGAAGATCGTAAGAAATTAATATTCGATTCTTTTTCTTTAAATGATTTGGTTTGTGTAATAAATGTGTTAGGTCTGGATACTAATGGTAGTAAAGAAGAACTCCTTAATAGACTTTTTCAATCTTTATCGAATCTAAATGAATTGCAAGCTTTAAACTGTAAATCGTTAAACAGCGACTCTGAAATTTCTGATGACGAAGCAGAAAAAAGTCCTACTTCATTCTTTCCCCCTTCTGTGATGTCTCCGGCTTTGAATCATAACATGTCTGCTAATACTTTCGACCCTTCCCTTTATTTTGTTTTGAAAGATCTCGGAAATTCACATCGAAAGTTTACTGGTTCTGATACATATGATATAAAGTGTTTTATTCAAGACTGCGAGGAATCTTTTCTTTTTTTCCCATCGTTGAATGAACAGCAAAAAATAATATTCGCTAAAACTTTGATTGAAGGTCAGGCAAAGAGTTTTTTATATACGCAACGTAATCTTACCACATGGCTTTTATTTAAAAATGCTTTATTAGAAGAATTCCGCCATCAATTAAATTCTGCTGAGATTCATAGACAGTTAAGTAGACGTAAATTACGTCAAAACGAATCCCTTTTCGAATATTTTATTGCAATTAGAGAACTCGCTAGTACTTCCAATGAAATTATTGATGAATCTTCATTATTTGAATACTGTATAAACGGCATACATGATTACCCATCAAATAAAGCTATTTTATATGGTGCTAAATCTATCCCAGAATTTAAAGAGAAACTTCGTATTTATGAAAAAATAGTCAGTGATAAAAATAAAAAATCCTTTCCAAGAACAAATTCTCAATTCACTCAAGGACGCAGCATGAACTCAAAACATAATTTTCATAGGTCTGAAATCCAAAATGATAATGCACATAATAAACCAAAAACTTGTTTTAATTGTAATATGTCTGGTCATATTTCTCGTTTCTGTCCCGACAAACATAAAGGTTTAAAATGTAGTATTTGTAAAAGTTTTGGTCATATTTCTGCAAAGTGTACTAATAAACTTATTCCAAATCGAACTGATAATGCTGTGTCAACTGTAAATAATTCTCCTCCTTTGATATATAAAACTGTTACTATTAATGATAATTCATTTATTGCATTAGTAGATACTGGTAGTCAGAAAACAATTCTAACGAAAAATACATATAAAAAAATCGGTTCACCACCTTTAACTACTTTTCATGGATCACTTACAGCTTTTGGTAATGGACACATTACACCTATCGGTAGCTGTATACAAGAACTTACAATAGATAATCAGAAATTTATCACCAACCTTTGTGTTGTCAATAATGACACTATGACGTCAGATACTATTATTGGCATGGATATTTTAGCACAGGCCGAAATAAAAATCAACACAGACGGTGTTAGATTAACAAAAATTTCGAATACTGAAACGGAAAATACCGAACAATTTTCGATCACTAACATCTCAACAAATGATAAATTAGAACTTGAAATCGGATCAGATGTCACAAAAGTTCAAAGAAACATTCTTCATAATTTGGTTTCAAGCTATAAGCCAAATAAGACTGAAACTACTGATATTCAGATGTCTATTAATTTAAAGAATGATACACCAATATCTCATAAACCACGAAGATTACCTTTTGTTGAAAGAAAAATTGTAGACGACCAAGTGATGAAATGGTTGGCTGAAGGTATTGTTGAGCCATGCTCTTCTGATTTTTCTAGCCAAGTAGTTGTCGCCAGGAAAAAAGACGGATCCCCGAGAGTTTGTATCGATTATAGACAACTTAATAAAAACATTGTAAAAGATAATTATCCCTTACCATTAATAGATGATCTGCTTGATAACCTCCAAGATGCAAACACGTTCAGTACAATTGATCTACGTAACGCTTTTTTTCATTTAGGAATAGAACCAAATAGCCGACGATATACATCATTTGTGACTCATAATGGACAATTTCAGTTTCTACGTGCTCCTTTCGGTCTTTGTACATCACCAACAGTGTTTCAGCGGTACATAAACACAATATTTAAGGATTTGATTATTAAAGGTCATGTTTTAATTTACATGGACGATGTCATTATAAAATCTAAAAATACTGAAGAAGGTCTCGAAAGACTTGCCTCAGTGTTTTCACTCGCTTCCTCTTACGGCTTAGACATAAATTTTCATAAATGCAAATTTTTAAGTAAACAAATAGAATTTCTTGGTCATGTTATCAAAAATGGTAAATTGTACCCGTCACCACAAAAAATCAAAGCTGTTATTAATTTCCCTGAACCGAAATGCCAAAAGGACTTACAATCTTTTCTTGGTCTTGCTGGATATTTTCGGAAATTCATTTTAAATTTCTCCATCATTGCACATCCTCTAACAGAACTTCTGAAGAAAAATCGTGAATTTAAATTTGCTGATAAAGAAATACAAGCATTTAATTGTCTCAAACAATGTTTATCCTCTCCACCTGTTCTAAACATTTACAATCAAAACGCTGATACCGAAATTCATTGTGATGCTAGTATTCATGGTTATGGATGTATTTTACTCCAAAAATCAATGACTGATAATGCGCTCCACCCAATATATTTTATGAGTAAGAAAACGACAGACGCCGAAACAAAATATAGCAGCTATGAACTTGAAGTTTTAGCTATTGTCCAAGCATTAAAAAAGTTTAGAGTTTACTTGTTAGGCAAACATTTCAAAATAGTTACTGACTGCAACGCGTTCGCAATGACTCTAAAGAAAAAAGATTTGTGTACTCGAATAGCGCGATGGGCATTGCAACTACAAGATTTTGATTATGAAATAGAACATCGCTCTGGTTCCAAAATGAATCATGTAGACGCACTAAGTAGATACCCAGTTATGGTCGTACAAGACAGTCTCGTAGCAAAAATCAAAACGGCTCAAGAACAAGACACTGAAATCCAAACTATCAGAGAACTTTTAAAAATTAAACCGTACAAAGATTACCTTCTAAAATCCGATATACTCTACAAGTTTGTAGATGGTGAAGAACTACTCGTTGTCCCTAAAAATATGCAGAATGACATCATACGCAGCTCTCACGAGCGTGGACACTATGCTTCTAAAAGAACAGAAGAAGCACTCAAGCATCAATTCTATATCCCTAAAGTTAAAGAAAAAATAGACTGTTTAATTCAAAATTGTGTTCCATGTATTTTGGTTAATCGCAAATGTGGCAAACAAGATGGTCTACTACATCCTATCGAAAAAGAAGCCATTCCTCTACACACTTATCATGTTGACCATTTAGGCCCATTTCCTACTACAAATAAGAATTATAGACATATTTTTGCCGTCATTGACTCCTTCACAAAATTTGTATGGCTTTACCCAACGAAATCAACAGATGCTGCAGAAGTTATTGCAAAGTTAGAAAATCAAAAATACATATTTGGCAATCCATCTCGAATTATTTCTGATCGTGGTACCGCATTCACTTCTAAACAGTTTCAAGATTATTGCAGTACCGAAAACATTGAACATTTCCCAATCACCACCGGATTACCTAGAGCAAATGGACAAGTAGAACGTTTAAATTCTACAATCGAAACAGTCATATCCAAACTTTCCATAGACAACCCAGAAAAATGGTACATGCACGTCAAAGAAGTCCAAAGAGTTATAAATTCAACATTTCAACGAAGCATTCAAACAACTCCCTTCGAATTACTGTTTGGTACTAAAATGAAGACACCACAAAATCTAAATATAACATATTTACTTAATGAAGAAATCCAAGCTAATTTTGTCAACAACCGAGACGAGTTAAGGAAAAAAGCTAAACAACAAATCCTGAAAGTTCAAGATGAAAATAGAAAAAACTACAACCTCCGGCGAAAACCAGCAACTATTTTCAAGCTTCATGATCTTGTCGCCATCAAACGTACTCAAATTGGACCAGGACTCAAACTAAAACCCAAATATTTAGGTCCGTACAAGATAACGAAAATCAAACCGAACGACACTTACGATGTTCAAAAGTGTGGCTTTTTTGAAGGTCCAGCGAAAACTAGTACGTGTGCTGAATATCTCAAGCATTGGACTAATGATGCTATTACCTGATGAACTAATGAAATGACATTTTCATTCGAACTTTGAAAAGACATTTTTTTTAATAATATATTTTTTTATATTATAGTGTGAATTTCATTTTTTTCATTATTTTGTGTTTTTCTAGTGTATTAATTTTTCTTTTCAATTTTTCAGATATTGTGAATTAGCTTAAATTTTTTGAATTTTCCTAATTGTTTATATTCAACCATAGATTAATCAACTTTTAAGTGAGTATGTTCTTTAATTTTCAATTGTGTTATTATTTTGTTAATATTGTATGCATATATATTATTGTTTTAATTGTACTTTTACTGGCTCACCTGAGGTCAGGTGATATTGTCGGATGGCCGATTGTGGGAATTGTCCCGCTGCGCTACAGCAGCGCCACCTTCAACTTAG
>BMAW01117713.1:561281-575218 GCA_019974015.1 Nephila pilipes | reverse complement strand
GGTCCTTCCTTTTTCAAGGTAGTCAATGAAAATTATTCCATGCGCATCCCAAAATACAGACGCCATAACCTTGCCAGCCGACTGTTGCGTTTTCCCACGCTTTGGAGCGGGTTCATCGTGTGCAGTCCACTCGGATGACTGTCGATTGGACTTCGGAGTGAAATGATGAACCCTGTTTCATCCATTGTCACATATCGATGCAAAAACTCGGGTTTATTACGCTTGGTCATTTTCAAACACTGCTCCGAATCAACAAGTCGTCGTTGTTTTTGGTCAAAAGTGAGCCCACTTTGCACAGAGCTTTCTCATACCCAAATATTCGTGATTGATATGATGTAACGTTCAGTTGATATCTTTAGAGTGTCTGCTATTTCATTCAATTTCAATTGACGGTCATTCAAAATCATTTTGTGGATTTTTTTAATGTTTTCGTCGGTAACAACCTCTTTTGGGCGTCCACCGTCTTCGGTGCTCATTTCACCACGTCTAAACTTAGCATACCAATCCTTAATGGTTGATTTTCCTGGGGCAGTGTCCGGAAACTCGGCATCAAGCCAAGTGTTTGCTTCAACTGTATTTTTTCCCTTCAAAAAGCAATATTTTATCCACACGCGAAATTCCTTTTTATCCATTTTTTTCACAATAACAAAAGTTGCTTCACTCAAAATGCTGTAATTCACAAACTAATGATCCGACAGCTGTCAAATTTATACACGCATCTTTTGAGGGTTAGGGCTAACTAAAAAACATATGGATTTAATTTTAGTAGCACCATCTATGTGTCAGGCCGGGGATTTTTCAATTGACCTGTTATTTTTATTCCTAGAAAAATTTGTATGCATGATTTGAATCTAGTAATGTTTTACACTCCAATCGTACACAAATATTGTGTTGTAAAAATTAAATGTTTTAACATTCTTTTGTCATAAATATTAAGTCGAATACCCATTTTGAAAATAGATTCTGATTTTCAAAGATCATTGAATTAGATTTGAGATGTTGTTTTATGTTTACTAATTTTAAAACTAAAAATTTATTATCTGCCATAAATCATCGGTTTTACGTTGAGAGGCATTGTTCTCGACTGATGAAATAATTGATTAAACCTTCTAAACCACTCCATCGTTATCAAATTGAAAAGGTTAATATCCTATTTCAACAAACTTTTAAAATGGACAGATATATTATAGTCTGTGACGTAAAGGCGCAGCATGAATACAATGTAACCCAATTTCAACTAATAATAATTTGCATGTGATTGTAATACCATCAATTAGTTATATTTACTTAATTTTTAACTAATTTTAAGAATTTGTTCTGATTAATAGTCAGATATTTATGAATTACGTAAAAATGAATAAATTATGTTAATTTTTTTCTAAAAAAATATTACATGGAACTCAAATGGCTTAACTATATATATATAAGCATGGAATTTATAAAAGTTAGAACGTGTAAACATGTTTACGATAAGTAAACATATCATGCGAGAAATTCATTAATTTTGAAACAGTTTACGAAAAAACTCTCTATATGTAGAATAATTTTAATTCTTCTGAACAATTCTAAATAAATCATTTTAGTTTTTATTTAAGCGATTCTACATGCATGACAACAAGCGATGATATAAGAAAAAATATTTTATTTTTTTTTTATAAAAAGAGATTCTTTTGCAAAACTTCTAATTTCGGATTTTACACAAAAATGCAAAACTTGAATGAAAATGTATAGAAGGGTGTTGAGTCTTCCTAAATACCTAATGGGTAACGCCACACTTCTTGAGATATTCATTCCTTAACCCTCATTAAATTCAAATTTAAGATTATATATAATCCTTATTACTGAACTTATGGGATATGATTGTTTATTAACGTCGCTCTGAGATGCCACACGAGGGAAATTGGCGACGGATCTTGTAGTTTTGAGCCTCGGTAAAGTGACAAAGACTCTTAGTCCAGTTTAGGAGTTTCCGGATTCTTTTTACACTTTTTCCGGGAACATTATTAGCTTTGTATTCACAAATACATTTTTATTTTCGCTACACTTTGATATTTTTTTCTACAATTTCAAATTTTTAATTTACCAATTTTTTTTGTGAAATTAAAATAATCAAGCATATTTTTCTAAAATAAAATAAAATAGTTTGTTTGAAGATGAAGGAAACTAACATGAGAGAGATAACGACTGAGAATCATGTCTGTTTTTTGAAAATTCATTCATTCTTTCTTTAAATTCCTCATTTATTAAATTCGCTTACAGTCTACAGAAAATTGCTTTATTTTTTGAAAATTCATTTTTCTTTTTCTTTGTTTCGATGTAATTAATCATTGAATTTAATGTGGAATCCATTTTTAGTTACTGTGCTTTTCACCAGTATGTAAGGAATTTTCATCAGTAATTATGAGAAGATTAATGCAATATTTTAGCTTTTATTGTTATAAAAAGTTTTTACATTTTTATTTAAATTCGTCTAATAATTTTGGCTTAAATTTCACAGTCTTTAAACAGTTTTTGATTTAATCTACGTTTTTAATTTTGATTTAATACTTTGGTGGAATTAATCTTTTTTTTTTTTTTTGTATAATTTCTAAACACTCAATACGGAAATAAATGGCAACTTCTTTTCTATAATTCAATTTTCTATGGAATAGAAAAAATATTCCTTTATTTAGCTTCAAATTTAATTTTAAAAAATATTGACTAATGTTGCAGAGAAAAAATAACGGACGAACTCTCTGAATTAAAATAAATTATATCATTATCAATCACCAAAAAAGATACAGTTAATTTATATTGTTGTGCAAAGGCACTTTCTTCCGCTTAAAAGTCAAATAATTATTTATTAAAATTGTATCAAATGGTTAAGTACATTAATTAATAATTCTTTTTTAAGAGCACAAAAACTAAATAAATTACTTTTACATATAAAACCACGTTTTAAAGGTGGCAAAAGATAGAAAGACACTATTATGCTGTTAACATTTTTTTTTTAAATTTCACTTCTTTGGTGCATTAACTGTTTTGAATAAAGTAAAATATTTTCTTGCTCTGTTTGTTTTACATCTCTCTCTCATATCTTTTTTTCCTAAGTTATTTCTTTACTCATATCTTTTCACCCACTTTAGCTCATTTTGTATGCTAAGACAAAGAAAAAATGACAGCACATCATTTTTCACATTTCTTCTTTAATAAATTTCCACCGTCTCTTATTTAAAAATAGATAATAAAAACAAATGAAAAATCAGTGTTATTAATTACAATAATAAAACAGACAATGCTCCGAATATAATCCGCTTCTCTTACACAAGGTTTCTAACATCTAACCTATTTAAATGAACTGGTAAAAGCTGTGAAAAACATAAAACAAATAAATTATTCTAAATGGAATAAAATATCAGAAAATTAGAGTAATTTGAAACAAAAAAAATACAGAATACAGAAAGAAGTTTGTATCGCTTCGTCAGATAAATATCATCACTTGGCGAATGATACTGTGTATTTTGTATTTCAGTGTATAAATAATAAAAAATATTTAAAAATTTATTTTAATTCTATACATGAATAGCCTCCATTCCCCCAAGAGATATATGGAACTCTTTGGAAATCTTTCATTTCAGTATTCATTTTATATTTGTAAATCCATATTCTATTAATTTTTCTACTATTTTCATTATTTGCTTTTATAAATGTTTAAAAAATATGCTCCTCAGAACTGTAACTGCTAATCGGTTACTATGGTTGTGATCTTTTAAAAGTATCTTATCCTACTTGTATGGATCTCTTTACATTCCCTTTTAGTACTCGCGCCCACGACACCATAGAAACAACGCCGGCTGTGAGCCGACCATGACCACTCGTCTACCGCGGCCAATTTTTCATGAAAGAAAAATTTCTAACCAAAGATTATCAATATTTGATTTAAAAAGACGAAAAACTGTGCTTTTAGGGACTTCAGTAAGATAACTGTGATTGTTAAAGACATTAGCAGACTTGAAACGCTTAATAAAGAAATTCCAGAAAGGGAGAGGCCGAAATCGCAGACGAACTGGAAGTGACTGCCTGTTAACCCTAGTTTTTGATAAAACTGTCAGCGAGTTGAAGAGAGAGATGAGCCGTATCAAAACAGATGCTTCACAGCAAAGCAAGTTGTTAATACACTAAACGTGTCAAATTTTGATCAGATTGTAATTTGTTATTCAAGTTTGCGTTGGATTTTTTATTCAAGTTTGTGAACCTATGTACTTAATGGGTGACAATCAGAGAAAGTAGGCAATTAGAGCCAAATGTTTATGGAAAAACGTGAAGCTGAAAGGCAGACATTCTTCAAAACTTTGAATATAAGTGAAGCAAGATGTAAAAATTAGAAAGAAAGATTAGATCGAAAGAATAGTGCGGAAATAGTTTTCCAAATTAAATTTTCAGTTTTTGTCTGATCCTTCTGGAAAGTGACAAAAAATTGTTTAGGGTTGGGACACATGGATTTTCGCAATGAATTTTTTGATAAGACTTAAACTACTCTTAGAAAAACCAATGTTCCCCAAATGAAAAATGTCTTGAACTGGAGCGAGGTCACATAAAATCTTGTATACTAATATAGGTTCATTTCAATAATGCAAGGACATACGCTTCATTCTTCACCATCTAGGTCACAGTCAGAATAGGATAATTTTTTTGCCTCTTTTTACTTATACTTTTACTTATATTTTTTTCACATACAAAAAAAAGTTTTAAAATGTTTTATTTGAGCTCATGAAGGTAGATTACGCTGCATCAAATTCATTAATTTGAAAGGAATAAATTGTATTGAAATAAATATTGTAAAAAGTCATGGTTTCGATTACAGCTTTCTGAATTTTTACAAAATGAGTTTCAGACTTAGTTGTGTGTGACAGGATCACATGCATTATGAAAGTTTTCACTTTTATGTGTTGAGCAACACTTTTATTGTTGATGAAACTTCAGACAAAATCTCTTTAGAAATTTTGCTTTGATATGCCCATCCTATTATTTGTGACAAATTAGGATATACATTACTTTTGGATTATCTGAGCATACGAGTTTGATCAAAAAATATATGACCATAGTTTTTCGCGCATAAGTAAATGAAATTAGGGAAGTGCAGATGTAAATTAGGGTGCGTGAATGTAATTGGTTCTAATGTGCATATTTTGTTTACTTCCTGCCTGTAGAAACGACGTCAGCCGCTGGCCAGCCGCCTATGATTGAAGAGGTATAAGGGAATGTCGTCGGAGTTGAGTTTTTGAGAAAATGAAAGAAAAGCTCCAATAATGGCACTGAATTGAATTTCATGAAAGCTAGACGATTCCAATGTGGAAAGGATATGCAAGATTAAACAAACAACCCAATGGTAGCCTCCAACATCATCGAGGTAAAAAAAAACGTGAGGTAGATCAGCAGCAATGTCAAAGTCAGGCTGAACATCTTGTTTTCAGTGGCGCGGTACATCACGAGTACACAGTATACGGCACAATCATTGCCATTGGAACTTCCATGAGATTATGTATACCATCTTGATGCTGTGAAACGGAAAAGGCTGATCTGTGGTCAAAGAGCAACTGGCAACTCTAACATGATAAAGCACTTGCCCTTTTATCACATTTGACACAGAATTTCCAGTCCAAATGCAACATATCTGTACTTCGACAGGCTCATTACTCTCCCAACACAGCTCTGTGTGACTGCTGGCTTTTCCCCAAGCTAAAAATATTCATGAAAAGGCTCAGAATTCAGCCCAAAGTATTAATAATACAAAATGCGACGGGTTGTTGCGGTAGCTGGTGCTTATAATCGTGAACCGGTGCCGTCGTTTTTCGTCGAGTCTTGAGTTCGAACCTTGATGCCATTTAAGACTTGATGCACGTTCAATCTAACGAGGTTCAAAATCCTCACGTTGGCGCGGTGGGGAAGTAAGGAGAGGGGGGGTGCCAGCTCAGGTGGCGTCCTCATCACTTGACCGAGGCTCAAAATTACAAGATCCTGTCACCAATAGCACTCCTGTTGCTTCTAGTTGTTCGTTAATGTTCGTTAATAAAACCAATTAATAAAGCAAGAAGAATGCGATTGATCAGTTGGGCACCAACTCATAAGAGACGTTCCATTGATTCCTCCGACGGTGGAAGAAGTGAGTGACAGTTCAAAGGAAATATTCTGAAGGAGATTAATGCAAGATTATTGCCCAAGGGAAAAACTAGTATTTCTTATAAATAAAAGTCGGATATTTTTGATCACACACTCACCAAGTGCTCACATATCTTTATTTTTATTTATAAAAAGACTTTACTTTTATTTAAGTCCAAAAGTGGTTTATATGTGATCACTTATCACTCCACACAGAAAAATATCATTAGTGTGTCTCGGGGTCACGATTCCTGTACTTTCCTGAAGAAGGTAAGCCCCTGAGGGCAATATTAAATATTATTCAAGGCAATTATTATTGCCCTGAGGGCAATCAGATATATACTCATTATTTATATAGCTCTACAAAGTCGTAATAAATCCCCAAATATTAATGACTTACATATCTAGTGATCGCTCTGTTTTTATCGCTTCCAGCTTTATAACTATTTTTGCAACGTTCATCTCCCCTTGTAACCGGCGAATAAAATAAAATCTTTGAACGTGATCTATGAATTAGATGTAGGAGATTGAATTTTAAAACAGGTCTAAAGGCACTCTTCATTCATTTATGTACTTCATAATGAGCCTTGTTATACTATTACAATGCAACGAATTCTTCATATAGAAAGAATAAATTAAAATAAAAAATTTAAAAAGTTTATAAGTTAGCATCTTAAACCTGCACTGAATAATATTCTGGCTTACATAAATTATTAAGAAATGGGAAAAATCAAGATTTTATAAAATCAAAATGCGCATGAAATTCAATTACATAAGAGATTATGCAACGTTTTTGGCGTGAACTGTATGCAAATGTTTCATAATCCCATCTCTTTACCTAAGAGGATAACAGAAAAGAAAGGGACACTTAGAAGAAAATTAATATTCAGTAGTAAGTGATGAAACGGAAATTTCGTATACACCGTATCACAGATTGTACGGTAATTACATCGCAGATTGATCTATTGTTTATCAACGTAACACTAAATAGAAACGCGAGGGCTATTGGTGATCGAACTCATTACATCATAGAAGAATTTATCAAAAGAATCAAACAGCACAGTTACGGGTAAGAAGTTGGAACAACATTAGTAAATGCTGATAGAGGGATTGCGCATACTTTCGTCATTCTATTACTCACAGGACTAAGCTTCAGAGATACGTATAACAACATTCAACTTAGCCAATCAAAAGGCAATAAATAATTTCTTCGATAGCTATGCATGTTTATTGAACGATTGGTTTGGTTTTATTAACGTAGCACTGGAAGCAACGCAAGGGATATTGGCGACGGACCTCGTAATTTTGAACCTAGGTCAAGTAACGAGGATGACACCTGTGCTGGAACTTCCCTCTCTTAACTTCCACATCACTGCAAAGGGAGGACTTTGAGCCTCTACAGATTGAACGTGCATCAGCCCCTGCTACACAGTGGGTCTTTAGTGGTATCAAGGTTCGAACCCACGACTCGACGAAAACAGCCCCGGCCGCGAGTCCGCGACATGACCACTAGGCTACCACGGCCCCATAATCTATCAAGAAGCGTTAAAAGATAAAGGCACCAATACGTGTGATCTGGAGTTTAGATAAATGAAAAGTTATTTTTTTACTGAATAATCAATATATTTTTTTTGTTAAGAGACCTCCAATTCATTTAGATAAAAAGTTCTAGCGCATGAGATAAATAATGGATGAAGTGATATATTTTTGTATAAAAAGAGAGCACCGATATCGAAGCAATGCTCTAGCACAAAAATATATTGATGACGATCTTGTACTATATATTCAGGGTGATTAAGTTTTCATGTACTTAGTTGTTCAATTTAATTAGCACTTTAAGTATTTTCTTACTTCTATTTATTGTATATTTAATAAAAAATATGTATAGGCTTCATAAAAAATATTCTTGTGATTTTTTTTGTGCATTATGTATCACTATAAAAGTTTCTAGCGTTTGCTTTTCATTATTAAACTCCACAGACATCTTAAAGTCTAATCAAATAGTCGATAAGCTCACAAGTCCAAGGGAGGAGACGTCAGAAAAAGTCAACACAGTTTATTTAACTATCTGCACAGAGTATATACATATGCAAGGTCGCTCTCTCCCGAATCCTTCTTCACCTACTTTAATCTTAGCTTATAATTAAACAAATATGTCTTAGCTTAACAACTCAGTTACTTCAATTGAGATACTTCTCGATTATAGCAGACTTATTATTCTAATCGGGTCACTTATTATTCGGATGTCACTTTCAACCAAGTCTACTACCAACGATTAATTACAATAATTCACTCCAATTTACAAGCATCTATCAGCTTGTTATCATCTGTCTCTCTACAATTACCTTTCAATTTCATTTCGCTTTATCACTATTTTTAATTCAGTTCATTACACTTCTTATTTTTAGCTAATTTACCTGATCACGTTTCATTTGGTTGACAAGGAGTTGTAATTTTATGTAAATCAAATTACAAAAAGTTTCCGATGTTATTGAAGAGGAAACTGAGAAGAGCCCAACGTCACAAGTTTTACAAACTTTTATATAAATTTCTAGCAAACGGTTTATTCAATTTTTCGTATGTTCAATTGGTTTTTCCTTTCATTTCTTAATTTATTAAATAGGCGTATTACTATTCTAGTGTAACAAATCAATTCAAAAATTAAGTAGCAATTTTTTTGAGGGAGTAGTGTTCTAAAAAATTCCTTTGAAAGTGTTTTATAGTTTTAAAGTCTGAGAGTTTAAAAATAAAATAACGAAATACAAGGGATATTAAAGTTTGTTGGAAATAAAGAAGTAATTTAAGAATCGATGAGATTATAGCTACGATAAAACTGGAAACAAAATTTTTACCCCCATTTATATGGAAATAAAATTTTTATTTGCAGTTTTATTTAATTTGCTTGAATAATATATTATTTGGATTGAAAAATAGTATTGAAAAGTTGTGACGTTGGGCTATTCGCGATTTTCTTGTCACGTAAATCAGGGACTTTGTAGTAATTTGAATTTTATAAAATTACAATTTCTTTCCAACCAAAATGAACCGTGATTAGGTAAATAAAAGGAAGATAGAAGTAAAGTGAATTTAATTCGAAATAATGATATATAAAGGAAATAGAATTGAAAGAAAGATTGAGGATAACGGCAAGCTGATAGTTATTAGTAAATTAAATTGAAATATTGTAATTAGTCTTTTGTATGGAAGAGATTCTTGGTTAAGAAGCTACTGCTAGCGAGAAGTGTTTGAATCAGAACGAATGATTTGGTATAAAAAAATTGAGACTTCATATTGAAATCCTAATCTAGGCTTGTTCAGTTAAGTGGAATTCGAGGGAAAGTGACCTTATCTATACTCATCAAGGAATAATAAAGTATTTTATCTTGTTGTAAGGTATCTTCATTTGGAATCTAGTAGTAGTAATTGAGTTGTATATTAGGCAGAAAGATGGCGGTAGAATTCAATAATGAAGAAGGACGTTACAAGGTTAATATATTAAACTGAATCAAGAGGCATTTAACTGAAAATTTTGTTACTACTATTTCTAAGAAAATAATATTGTGATTTTTTGCTAAGTCTTAAGCTGTAAGTAATTTTTGGGTAAGGACGAAAGTCAGGACCTGATTTGAAAAGTCTCGCCCAAAAATATTTAGATTCAATTGATATTTATAAATCTTTAAACTAATTTATACATTTAATTAGCTTGGTAAATAAACAAATTATCTAATCTTTATGCTATAGGAATATATAATATTCTAACTGTATTTCATTTAAAAGTGCAATTATTTTCTTAATTTCCATTAATTTAATTATATATGTCTTAAATGTATCTTTTCCAAAAATCGAATTTATTTTAGCTGATGATGAAAAAAGAACTTCAAAATACTGTAATTCTAGAAGAGTCTCTTAATTATAATTTTACCTTTAAGAACATCAAAATATGTGAAATAAATTTCTCTGTGTTTTTTCCCAATATAATTCAAATGTTCAAAAAGCACAATTTAAAGATGAAATTTCATTTTTAGTTTTTTTTTACAGTTACAGAAAGTTATACAATTAAATTTAGAGGGTAAAATTTTAAAGACAAACAATAAACACTTTCATTCATGTCTTCACACACATGTCTTCATTTTTAATACTTCTTTTATATAATCAGATCTCTTTAAAAGTCAAATCGAATAATAATGAAAAATCACGAAATTATGGATACATTTTTTACATATTTAATTGTTATAAAAATAGTGCACTTGAAGCCCACACACACAATTTACTTATATTATATTAATAACATTCTCTTCTGCAATCTTATACAACTGCACTTTCAGCTCTTCGGTGAATTTTGATTCCATGTGTAAAGCTACAAGTATAATTGAATTAGTTACAGATAATAAATTTGTATACAGTTAAAATATTTGTTAGATCTTGAAAAAGGAAATACGAACGTATGATGTATTTTACGGTTTGGGGCTGACATTAAGTCTTGTGCTTAAAAATGTAAAACTTGATTATAACAAAAAATAGATTTATACTCATATTTAACTTACAATTACAGAAAAATGTAAAGACTTAAGTAAGAGTGGTGTCAAGTATAAAACTATAATTTGTTCACCATTGTTATCAATACACCAAAGGTAGATTATGACTAAATATGTGATAGTGTCCTTTATAGTTAGTTTAGACTTCCGTCAACGCAAAATGTCTCAATTTCCAATGCCCTTCCGTTAATATTCTGCGTTTTCAGTTACCTGATAATTCAATTTGTGAAGCAAACTGAGATTTTGTGTTACCCTTCTAAGATTATATTCTGTGAATACCTAACTTTTAAACTTAATAACTAAGTTAAAATAACTAACTTAAACTAACTTAAAATAACTAACTTAACTTATAACTAACTTAAAATATAGAAGCGTTCTGGTTTAAAATTGATACAGGGTGTAATTTTTTAAGACACTATTGAGAATAACAATTTTTTAAACTTTTTATTTCAGTACAAATTGTTTATATATGGATTTAAGAAAGTTTCCCTCATACACACAGTAAGAGTAATTAAGAAACTTTCTAAAATCCTTCGAAGAGAAAAATGTATTCGATTTTTTAAATGTCAAAAATCACTCAGCAGTGGCTTAAAAAGTATTATAGCCAAACAAATTTTCATAAGCATTTTGGAAGCAAAATCAATTACTTAATTTTAATAAAATGTTTTTTTTTACATGTCATATCTGATGATTAAATAAAATTTCATAAAAGCTCAAAATCTAATGAAGACATAATTAAATATAAAATTATACACCTCAGGAAAAAGCAATTTTTTGCTGTTACTTTTAATTAAAGACAACTTTTACGGTAATTTAAAAAGTTGAATTAGTTAAGATTACATACAAACCTATTACGAAGAAAACGGTACCAGAATTGTGTATATCTACTGTTTTACTAAATTTATTTATTTTTTATTTAAAAAAAGTTTTAATGCATAAATTGACTCCTAATTATGGAAGATCTCCCCACTCACTCACAGTATAAAAGACAAACTTTTGGTGGCGCTTTTACTATTAAGGAAAATAGAAGCATCCAAACCACCATTTGTAGACTTGCTAGTGGAAACACTAGAAGTCTTACTTTTGACTAGGGACAGAAATCCTACCCGACTTGTACCAATTGTAATTTTTCTCAGACCTCTTTGAAGTAGTATCTTAGAAATTATATGGGGCTAGGCACAGAAGATATAATTACATCTCCCATCTCGTTTATGATTTCTTGAAAATTTTTGGTCTCGTAGACATAAGTCTAACCTTCAACTATATATATATATAGTGAGAGAGAGAGACAGAGCAGAATAAGTCATATCAATATAAATTATCTCCTTGACAATATTATCTCTGAAGTGAACCATATTAATTATAATTCCAGAAAATAGCTTTGAAAACATATTCTAATCAGTTGAACAACCTATCTTCTGTATCTGATATGATACAAATTATTGTAAAAAGAGTTGAAAAATCCATTAAGAATTTTTAAAAAAATTACTGTTTATGTGTTGAATTCGTTCCGTAAAAACAACAAATACGAGACAAAATTAATTCCAAGGTCTTCGCATCAAAAACATCTTTTAACTGACAAAATCTTACCTTCAGTTTGAGCTGTCCTACCCGTTGTGTCAGTGACCCACACAAATCCTTGATATGAGTGAATTTTTTGAGTTTTTATTTTGGAAATTTTTCATAGTACGTGAATATTTAAAATATGTGTGACTAAAGTATTCAAAATAAACACATATACAACTAATACATTAAAAAGGAAATTAATATGTAACTTTGTGAAGGCTTGCAAAAATATAATTCTTAAATTGTTTTAACAAGATTACAAAATTTAATTTAAAATTGTTTTAACAATATTATTAACTTAACTCAAGATTAATTTCATTAAATTCTTGGTTGGATGAATATGCGGACTGGTGTGAAGATAAATATACAAAATTAAATAAATGAATAAAAATATAAATAAATAAATCCGTGTAAAATATCACTATATTCTTTGATTTCAAGGAAATACTTATTGGATGTCTTAGAAACTCGTTTATTCCAGCTTAAATGAATGAAAATTCCCTCAAGAGTGGGCTTGATTTTGAGTGTAAAATAGTGAAACCGAATTTAGAAGTTAATTAAATTTGATATTTTAGTGCAATGATCGAAAATTCACATATGGTGTAAATTCCTGTCCAAGATGCTTGATTTCAAAGTTTGTAATGGGTCCACCACAGGCATGTGGTGTAACTATCAAATAATAAAAATGATACATTCAGGGTTCTTACTTCAAAGAATTGGTCAAGGATGGTTGCCAGTAGCTCATTACGCTGAACAAGTGCGTTGTTAATACAGTTCACAACATACATCTAGCTGTGACCTCATACCATCATACATACGCTTGACGGGCGGCCTTCTGTTTGAAACAAGTGGCCTTTCTTTGACTTGTATTTCTACGGTGCTATTAAGTAGTCAGCTCGAAATGTATGAGAGAGGTGGAATTTTCTGAGACGGATTCATAAGACCAAAAGTCAAGGCTAATATCCGGGTAAATTATGATAAACAGTATATTATGACAATGTTTATTGATCTAGGTCGTGAAGTTTCATTAAATTCCTCAATTCTTAATATGAAAGTATAAAAACTTTCATCGAAAAAACATTTACATCAACAGGAAAGGGCATTTAGACTCACCCTATCACGCATCGTGCTTAAATTCAGAAACATGAATTTTATTTTAAACAGAATCTTTCTATATATTTTTTTCAAAAGAAAACATGACAAATTGGTCTAGAAACTGCTGGTATTAAATAGAGCTAAATTTCTTTATAAGTTTTCAAAATATCTTTTTTAAATGGATATTTTATTAAGAGAATCATTTAAGAATAAATAAATAATAGTTTTTTTTTAAAAAAAAAATTAACATCGAATGAAATATTGATACCATTTCCTGAAAGTTTCAATTAAATTTTCATCCGTATAAAGAGGAGATGCATTCAATTTATTTTCAGTCGTCGATATGGACGTTCAGGGTTTTGAAACAAATTTGGATATATTCTTCAGAAGCTTTTCATGAACAATGTTTATGATAAAGGATACACTTCAACATAATCAATGAAATCAGACTTTAACATGATTGGATAAAAATGAATAATGTGTATAACAGATTTCTTTAGTATCCTAAAACATTGGCTCCGAGTAAGTATGTGTTTTTCCGAGGATAAGAGAACATACTCAAATGAAGTAAAAACCCTTTAATTTAATATATATATATATATA
>BMAW01117713.1:545697-561256 GCA_019974015.1 Nephila pilipes | reverse complement strand
TATGTTATATATATATATATATATATATATATATATATATATATATATATATATATATATATATATATATATATATATATATTATATATATATATATATATATATATATATATATATATATATGTTATATATATATTATATATATATATATATATATGATCAAACCTCAAAATTATAATTCACAAATTATCACATAATGAATTAAAAACTCAACATTTTCAATCTATGGCATACAGGTTAGGCGTCTCCAAAGGAAATTACATTTAAAAAAATGAATAAAAATAAATAAGAATCTAAAGTAAAAATTGAACGAAGTACAAAGGGGGGGGGGGGAGGGATCAAATTCCTTTGATTGCGATTGGTTTTGAATAGTTTTAACTTTAGAAGAACGTGATACTCAAAAGTTTATTAATCACATTAGTATATATACAGGTGGTATACATAATATTTCTGAAACGCAAACGTAATAGCCTAATGATAAATAAGATTGTATCAATGAGGAAACAGTCAAAATGTTAAACACATTTATGTAAGCAGATTGACATTAATAATTGATATTTAAACTAGCATTTAGAGCCTGAAGGAATTCTTAATTCCTTAACTATCCATGTTTTGTAACAGGTTTGTTCAGCAAAATTGATTGCATGCAAAACATGGACAAAAACAGTAGTTATGAAATAAATGAAATAATGAAGATACTGCAAAAAAATCACCAAGGATTTACTAATTCGTAAGAAACACAATAATAAATTTTATTGGAAATAACATTAAAATTTAGCTAGAATTCTTAAGTGTAACAATGAATAGACCGAATTTTTGCGTTTTTGGAAGTTTTACACTTTAATGATCTAATTATTGAGTCTTATGCACAAAAACATTCAAACTTTTATATTTCCTCTGAATAGAGCTCATAGAGCAAGGTATTTTATCATTATTCTAAGACGAAAGTTTTAAATTTTAAGCTGAGAAAAATATTCGACAAAAATAATTTCAATGAAAAGTATTATACATGCTCTTTATTCAAATAAACATATAGCTAAATAATTACAAAAATCTTTTCTTTTGTTAATTACTGCTACTCTAATTTATTATAGTTAATAATTATTGTGTTTCAAATATTGGTTGCATGAAGAACCTTGTTTCTGTGTGTGTTCTGATTTAATCTATACTCTCTTTTATCCAAATTTTTAGGTAACAAAGCATGAAAATGTGCTAGTCGAATTACGTACATAAATTTATGATATTCACCTTATTCACCTATTTTTCTCTTTAACAACTTTAAAATTTTCATGATATTTATACTTAAACCAAATACCTTATGAAAAGTTCGAAAAAATATTAATAAGATAACGTAACTTGCAGTGAATATTTACAACGCAACGAAAAAATACATGTTAAAAAAAACTAATACACATTTCTTCAAGTGATGCGGTTCAATTGTTAAAATTTTTTTTCGTCCCTATATATATATTTACAACGCGGAATTAACCATAAAAAGTATATTTAGATCAGTACAGCAAATTACCCAGCGAGCACAAGCTATTTGAATAATCGTAAGAAACCTTCAGAAAATGTAAATCATGTGTCCTCCGACCATACTTCCTGTTTCAAGTATATCAAACAATTCATCAGACTTCAAGGATAAGGGAGCTAAACAATGAAGATAAAACTTTTTCATTAAATCTACTCCTACCTTGAATCTTTTACTGACTACGACGTAATCGAAAAATTTTTCAAAAGCATGATGGACAAAAAACAACTCGTAACTTAATATAATGGCATTTTTGACACTAATTGTAATTTGATTTCTGTAAGGAATTCTTCCAAATTTCTTAATGTCATGAACTCCCATTGAAAGAGAGAATTATTATTATTGCATTTATGAATATGTGTGTCGAATATTAGATATATACTGAGAGATAGAGATACCAGTTCAAAGAATGGTAAAAGAGGCATTTTTCCCCCTAAATATTTTAAATTAACCAGTTTTCATATATTGATTAATATTCTTTATTTTATTTCGAGAACTGTTAAATGTGCAGAAAATTAGAAGGTCCTTAAACAGCTTCCTCGGTTGGATGAGATTATTTAATAGTTCTTGATCAACCTTTATAAAAACATTCATTTCCTTAAATTAAAATTACCATCTAGTAACTTGTATCGTAATTTGATTTCTGAGAATTATTATCTAAAATTACCTTCAGGGTGCTGATTATAAGCAGATGGAAAATGTTTAGGTAAAAGATTACTTACTATCATTTTTAAGGTAAATCAATAGGGTGTAGTACTTAAATGAAATAATTTCAAGTATAAGTAATTAAATTTAAATAAAATAGGTTAATTTAAAATATTATAATAATAAATAATAATTAATAATATAATAAATTTAAATAAAATAATTTCAAAGTAAGAAGTATGTACTTTTGTGATAACTGTACAGAAAACAAATATTAAATTCTATTTTTGTAAACTAAAATATTATCTGATCTGAAAAGATATATATAGTACTTTAGTTGTATTCAGTGTTTTTGCATCTGTAGCAATATCAAAAAATTAAGAAACAGAACAAAGTGTAAGTATTTAACAAATATATAAATTAGATTACCAGAACACACATATCAACATTATATATTAAAAAGACACTCAGAATTATAAGTTTATTATTTTGAAGTTAATTCAATATAAAAACAAATGAAGAAAAAAAATGGATTATAAAGAATTTGAACAGACTTTGGAGGGAGCTTATGTTTTATATTATATTTTAAAATCTTATTTAATACAATGCCTAAGTGTAAACAGTAGCCTTTTTCTTTAAGATTTCAAACATGTAGAAATGACCAATTCAAGAAATAGTTCTTTGCCATAAATATTCTGGATGATTTTCAATTGAGCATACTGTTAGCAATCAAACTTTTTCTATCTGGTCTCTTTTCAGTTCTTCTCTATTAAAATTATATATATATATATATATATATATATATATATATATATATATATGTATAAAAGGTGTGGCTTTTTTATTTTGAATTATTCTGAAACATTTTATTTGGAATTCATACATATTTACTTATTATCACCTTCAATGTATACTCCTTCTCCAGCTCTGCAATGCTTCATGAAAATCTTCCATTTTTCGAAACAGTGCTGGAAGTCTTCTGTCAGCTCCTTCAGGACGCGTGTCGCGCTTTCTCTTTCACATCTTCAATGGACTCAAATATTGTTCCTTTTAATGCAGATTTACTCTTAGGAAACAGATAGAAGTCGCATGATGCAAGATCCGGAGAATAAGGCGGATGGTCTAATACAAGAATTCTGTACTTGGCTAGAAACCTCTCGACACACTATACAAAATGACTTGTTCTTCCACAATTCTGGTCATTTCCCCCTTATTCTTTTCCGGAGTTCAGCAAAAACGTTGGGGGTTGTAATGTTGAATAATAGTTTGTAATTTCGTTCATAATAGTAATTCGTTGCTCTTTTATATTACCATTTTTCCGGAGAAACAAAAAATAACTGTAATGCGAGAGAGAGCTACGGCTTTACTGATTTGCTTACAGGAGCGAGTTTTCAAACTCGATTGTCAACTGCAATCGAAAGGAAAGGCTTTATTCTAATCAGCTGTCAGTCGCTGGCATTTGGCGCATGCGTACTTCTGTACACACACACACACACACACAGAGAGAGAGAGAGAGAGAGAGATGTGTGTGTGAAGAAATGATGTGACGAACGTCAAAATCACATGAAAGAAAGAAGAGGTTAGGATATACAAATATACAAATGACGTGTATTTGGACACTCAGAAAGGAGAAATGACATCTGAAGTACTGCATAAAGGAAAAATTGTGTAGTGGATTTCTCATTCGGAAAGCTCTTTGTAAGGTCGGAGTTTGCTCAGAATATCGTGTTATGCCTCGAAAAAGAAGAAGAAATGCTTACCAGCAAGTATCGGAATTCGATAGAGACAGCATCGTTGCCTATCGAAAGTGTGCATTATCGTTCCGTGATATTGTCCTTCGGACTGGTCGAAAGGACTATATCACTATCGGACAGCCACTATCATGTGAATACGGAATCAATGGGTTTCTGAGGGTCACACTGAAGGGCATGCAGGATCTCCACGCCCTCCCATGACTAATACCTGAGAAAACAGACATATTGTGCAATCGACCCTGCAAAATCGTACAACCACACCATGGACCAGAAGTCAGGAAATGGGCATGTTTGCAACACGCCCACTATCCACTCGCACTGTGTGATGACGTTTGCAGCAGCGTGAACTGTCAAGACGATGACCATGACTTCAACTTCCCTTAACATTGCAGAAAATAGAGACAGTGACTCTGGTACACTGAACTACAAAGCTGGATACAGGAGGAGTCACACAATGTTGTCTTTTCAGACGATTTTCGGTTCTGCGTGCCTTCTAATGGCCGTATATGTGTGTGTGGAGGGGGGCTCCGAGAAGACCATTCGTCGGCTGCACTCATTCGATATTGGTTTGGGGCTCTGAACCTGGTGTGATCGTTCGGGCAGCCATTGGATACACGACACGTACATCTCTAGTTCGGGTGGACTATAATTCAACAAAGATTAGTATATTTCTGACTGGTTGTACCCTATTTTCAAGGACTGCCAAACGCCTTCTTCCAATAAGATAATGCGAGAACACATGTTGCCCGTCGTGTTCTGGCCTTCCTCCATTCACAGAATAATCGATCGTTGTCCTCTCCTGAACGATCTCCAGATGTATCACCCATTGAAAACATCTGGTCATGGGTTACTGAGAGACTAGCTCGCCATCCATCTCCATCTAATACGGTTGATGAAGCGTGGCATAAACTTGAAGCAGCATGGGATGAGTTGCCCGTTTCTGTCATCAAAGCCCAGTTCGACTCCATGCCTAACCGAGTAAAGACCGTTTTAGCTACCAGGGGTGGCAGTTGTTTCTACTAATTTCGCACTCCTGTATACCTCCAAAATGCTGCAAATTTAATAATTTTTTCTCCATCAGTGCATATATATATATATATATATATATATATATATATATATATAAGGGGGAGAGATGTGGTCATCAACGGCACACTGTGCGTGAGAAGACAATATGGGTGAAGAAGGAAGAGAAGACGTGTCTGGGAAGCCATCGAGAACGAACTGAAGGAGTCGGAGTGCGAGACACGGCCTGGAGGCCATCGGCTACGTACTTGAAAGTCTTGGCTTAGAGGCCAGAGTAAAGATTGCGAGTGTTTTAGAGCAAGGGCGCTAAAGTATTATATTAGTTTGGTAGTCTCTCACAGGAATTATATTTATTGTTGAGCTCAAGGGTACTATAACCGTATTAGAGTATCCGTAGTTATATTTATATGTCATTTGTCCAATTAAGCTTTAGTCTTCATGAGTAACCACAAAATCACACACACACACACACATGAATATGAGATGGCTATTCTCTTATGAAGGAAAATGAATTTACAGAGTTGTCACCATTTAGCATAAGAGAGTTTAAGCAATTACCCCTTCACTTTGGCAACGGATTTGGTGACCATTTGGTGAATTGGCGACAAATAAAAGGTACTTGAAGGTGTTGGAACCTGGACGAAATATCGATAAGGAAAAAAGTTATGGATTTTTCATGAATTTTCGGGGTGACGTCACTTCTGGATGGATTAAATATAAATACGCCAAGAGCTACATTCGGTGGAATCAGTCTGTGTACGGAATCAGTTTGTCAGTGGATTCTGCTTTGGAGACCAATCTGAGAATCGATTGAGCTTATCTATCGATGATAATGTGGCTGAATGAATATGCTAGAGATTCGGCCTGAATCTAGCGGAACTGTTGACGTCTTTCTTTAGAGTCTCTGTTGTGGAGGTCATTCAGAGAATCGACTGAAAGCTGTCGGCACTCGAAGTGGAGCGTGCCGGCTGAATTTGCAAGGAAGCATCTTGCATATGCCAGAAATTGTCGGATCCTGCCTTAAAAGTGCAGAATATTTCTGTGGATTTTGTCCGCTGTAAGGAATAATAAGCTGATGAGCAGAACGTTGTTGAAATAACTGCGACTGTTCTTAAAAGAGTTTTGTCCCCGTTTCTGTGTGACTAAGCTGTGTAAAAGCTGTGTATTTGCTTATGTTGTCGTTGTCCAGGCTTTGCTACCTGTGTGTAGACCTGAAGACTTTCGATAAAAGCGTCATTTGTAGTTAACTCAGAGTTGGACTTGACTTTCACTCTCCACACACGCCCAGAGGAAATATTTTCATAACAATATATATATATATATATATATATATATATATATATATATAATTGAATTTCTGAAAGAATTTTTTTTCAAGTGGCTATAATAAAATTCTTTGCATTTCGATTATTTCATTTTTACTAACTTTTTTTTCCTTAACAAGCATAGCATCAGCTTTTTCTATGATTTTTGACATAAGAAGGTCACATTGAAGATTAATTTTACAGATTCAATTAATTGAGTACTAATACATTTACTGATTAATTTAAGTTAAATTGGTGATTAATTTAGTATACTTTAGATATATTTTTGACATTCAGTTAAAATGTTTAAGAAACATTATCATAATGATTCAAACATTCTCAAAGTCAACATTACGGAATAAATCACACACTGGTGTAAGAAAAACAGAAATTCATCTAGCTTTTTATTTTTAACTAACATAGAAAGTTATTTTCGTTTACTTTAAATGTAAATTTTTTAATTAAAAATAGATCATTTGAAAACCACAGACCCTGAAATAAATACTAATTACAGTAATTAATCTTTAGATAAAATTAATATTATTTTTATTCATGAAGGCATCCGAAATTACTCGAAGAATAAACAGTTAAATACTATTTCTGTAAGAATTAAAAAAGAAAAAAAAAAAAAAACAGCGTTATTCTGTGTTTGAAAATAAAATATGAATTATTTTCACTAATTTCACTTAACCTTCATGAATAGTCTTTTAATTGAAAATAAACCATAAATAAACGCATTCAAGGTTTCTTGAATAATTTAAGATGAAAGATGGCTTTTTCTTTATTTAAGATACATTATATAATCTAGCGTAAGATATATATATGCATTTTACCATCTTCTCCATTTAAATTTGACTGACACAATGCATTATAGGGAATCTAGTACTGTTATTAAAAACGTGATGTACATTTAAATTACATGTAACGAAGCAAAATATACTTAAGAAGCGATATATGTTTATTTTTTATTCAGTAAAATATTCCTTAGTATTTTCTTATTTATATAATAAGAAACTAAAAATTTTTAATGGTATTTTTTATTATTTAAAGGGTTTTATTTATATGATTTTCATTTGGAAGTCAAGGAACAGTTTTAACATTTGAACTGTCTCTTTTATTTGAAAAAAAAAAAAAAAAAAACAGGCATTACTCTAATATATCATATTTATGGAACAGCTCATTGTCTCGTAAACTTACAGTAATATTTCAGAAAACGTGTATAGTGTATTTTAAATATGATCTAAGTCAAAAGCGTGTCAAGAATTTTAATAAATGTGGTAAAAGTATTAAGCCAAATAAATTAATTCTTAAACAACGTAAGAGCTTAACGTTCATTATCGTATTTATTTGAGGAGTGCTTTTTTTAAGTTTTTTGGAGTGCTTTTCTTAAGTTATGTTCAAAAGAGTCGTTGAACTATATGTACGAGGGCAGGCTTCGAATGTAAGTTTCGTCAATTTTTTTTTTTTTTTTTGAAAGAGTACATAGTACCACAGAAATAATCAACTGCCATAAGAATCTACACCCGTTGCTGGTTCAACGATGTAAGTAGAATCAGTGGAGGAGGAATGACGCAAGCGCAGAACAACGAAGAAAAGAGGGCAGCAGCAGACCAGCATGACCGAGTCGTGACTGACAACGTGGTCGGCAATAGAATGCTTGCCCATTCGTACCGGCGTGCTGTTAGCCAGTACGAATGGGCAAGTGGAACTCGTGTGTCCGTCATCTATGAACGCCTACAAGTCGAGTATGGTGAACTGGACATGTTTCGTCAAATGGGTGTCCCTCCACATCCACCAATGAAAGCAGCACTACTAAAGTACAGGGCGTGATACAAGTGTATAGGCGCATAATGGTGTCAGACGTGGTGTCCGCACTGCGTATTAGACGTGCTTAGATCCATCCAAAACAATGTTGAGGTGGAACAGACTGTGCGACAATTCCTTGCATCTCAGGGCACGAAGTTTTACCAGAGGGGTTTCTTCAAAGAGCGATCAGTTGATAGCTCGCTACGACAAATGTCTTAAAGTCAATTACGACTATGTCGAAAAATAGTGCAAGGTGCATAGTTCATGATGACATGGTTTATTTTCTTTTAACAATATAGTTTCTGTGTGAAAAAAAAATGACGAAACATACTTTCGGAACATCCCTCGTACATAATACAAAAATTTGGATGAATCATAAATAGAAAGAATGAATCAGACGTGGCTTCCTCACTGCGTATTGGTCGTGATCAGGTCCTTCCAAAACAATGCTGAGTTGAAGCAGGCTTTGCGACAATTCCTTGGAAAGCAGGGCACCAAATTTTATCACAGTAATTTCTTCAAACTTATTGCACACTACGAAAAATGTCTCAATGTCAATTTCGACTATGTCAAAAAATAGTGTGAGGTGTATAGTACGTGATGACATGGTTTATTTTTTATGCAATAAATTTTCCTTGTGAAAAAAAATGACGAAACTTACTTTTGGAGCATCCCTCGTATATTTTTTTTACTGAAATGGGATTACTTGTATTTTCAGTTAAGAGAAATTACATTTTTTTTTTCACTTTACACATGCTGGAAAACAGCGTTGTTGAAAAAAAAGTATCAATGCTTGAAATAAATGTCTTAAAATCTTTATTTTCGCATGGAGTATTTATTTATTTTTTTTAAAAAAAATTAGTTATAATGATTGCAGGGGTGACCATTTCGTAAAATTTGATCACACCCTCGTCTCTTTAATTTTTCTTTGAGTCTATACAGTAAGGTGATTAATTGTTCCTTGATTACAGAGGAATCTAAACATGTTATTATGTCACACTGCAGTTACTTGTAAGTTTCAATTAACGCTACACGAGTCGCTATAGCTAGTTACATAAGGGTTATATATATATATATATATATATATATATATAACAAAAAAAACGATGCACCAAGAAGGAGTAGCCCGATTGTAATGAAATTTTGTATGCAAAGACATTTGGACAGAACATGCAAATGATTAAAATTTGGTGTTCATTGAAAGGATAGAGGGAGCTACAGCGCATCGGAACTGCACACTTATCAGGTGTGTATAAGAAGCGATTCTCATTCTGATGGTCAAATTTTCTGTTGCATTGCGATTTAGGATTCCTTTCAACGACTATAAAAGTGCCTCGCCGCTGGATTCTAGCTCATTACGAGCAACTCTCAGAGTTTGAAAGAGGTCGCATCACTGGATTGAAAGAGGCAGGTTGGGCAAATCGGAGAATCGATCGTCATATGGCTCGAAGCAATGCGGCAATTAAAAGATGCTGGTAAGAATGGGTGGACAATGGCAGATTTCAGCGTCATGATGGTAGCGGTCGAGCTAGGGCTACAGCAGATCGGGAGGAAGTCCAATCGACAGTCATCCGAGTGGACTGCACTCGATGAACCCGCTCCAAAGCGTGGGAAAACGCAACAGTCGGCTGGCAAGGTTATGGCGTCAGTATTTTGGGATGCGCATGGAATAATTTTCATTGACTACCTTGAAAAAGGAAGAACCCTCAACAGCGATTATTACATAGCGTTATTGGACCGTTTCAAGGACGAAATCGCCGAAAAACGGCCGCATTTGAAGAAAAAGAAAGTGCTGCTTCACCAAGACAATGCACCGTGTCACAAGTCAGTGAAAACGATGGCAAAAATCCATGAATTGGGCTTCGAATTGCTTCCTCCTCCCCCGTATTCTCCAGATCTGGCCCCCAGCGACTATTTCCTGTTCTCAGATCTCAAAAGAATGCTCACTGGGAAGAAATTTTCGTCGAATGAAGAGGTGATCGCCGAAACTGAGGCCTATTTTGAAGCAAAGGACGAATCGTACTACAAAAATGGTATCGAAAAGTTGGAGGGTCGCTATAATCAGTGTATCACCCTTGAAGGGAATTATGGTGAATAAAAAAAAACTAATTTTGCCAAAAAAATGTGTTTTACTATGGTAGGCCGGGGACTTTTCAATTGACCTGTTATATGGATTTACCTCGAAGCAATTCTTATACTTTGCTTTACGGGTTTTAGTCGAATCAAGAGACTAATTGTCGACTCGATTCGAATTTCATTGAATATGAGGTCCGTCACCTAAGCATTGGGCTACTATGATCACATATCAACAACATTATTAGTTACCTCCTTAGTTAGAAATCAATCCCGAAACTTCAATAGTTGAATTGGATAATAATTAACAGAAGAAAAAGATTTTGTTTTGATTATATATATATATATATATATATATATATATATATATATATATATTTTTTTTATTTACTGATTTTTCTTGAAAATGGATTAAAATTGACCTTTTATTACATGACAGTATGATTTTCTTATCCATACCACAAATATTTCTCAGCAACAATTTTAAAATTATTCTAAATGAGACAAAAATGTTTTAAAATGCATATGGTAATCACACATTTCTGACTATCAGTTATTTTCCATGAAGTTGTGACTTATGAATCTATATTGTCTTTTGACATATTCAAGTTTTTTGAAAAATGACTTTTATTTACATATCAATACACTTCAGTTCATTTACTTGAGTTAAGCATGATGAAATGTTTAAATGTGAATTCATGTTGTGTATTTCGCTAACTATTCCATTTAGGAATAACAGTTAAGCTTACGTGTACAATTACCAATTTTTTTTCTTACCCACGTTTACATATAAAGATGTTGGTGCGCAGAAAATACTTTCATTTAAAGCGAAACGTTTGCATATGCACATCTGGATTTCTGTGAGTTTTTGCATGAGTAAAATTCTAATCCCTAGAACCATTATTTTTTACGAGAAAGAAATTTACATCACTTGCGTCGGAATGATTAAAAAATCTATCCAAATTGCACAGAGAGTATTTGGTGAGATTCAGTGATTATACTTGATCATACTTGAATCTATGAGGGCTTAACCCTAAAGACTCAAAAGAATCTTCCGGCTAGGAGTCTTTCCTGGGGCATCGAAAGAATACTCCATGTCCAATTTGAAAAGCGAAGGTCCCCATCGTGTAGTAATAATAAAAATAATTGCGTCAATCTATTTTTTTTTCATTATGAAATTTATTCGGAAAAAAAAAAGATCCCAATATAACATTGATAGAAATAGGTAAGGTATGAAGACGAGACAATATTTAATACACTTTCTTACACTAAAACGATTCTTCATACACTTTTATTTTATGAGCCAAAATAAACGGTTATAAATGCCTCAACATATAAAATATGTTATCTGGAAAAAAAAGCTAACAGATATATGAACAAAAGGAGGTAAATAAAATATTTAATCTTTTCTTGGAAAAAAAATCTATACTTTGGCATCTTTTCCTGCGCAAAAGTTCCAAATTGAGAAATAAACAGTAAAATTATCACAGCTGCCAAAAAGATCTTTGCGAAATGTCCAACGTCTGTAAAATACAAATGACTTTTTTAATTTCTCAACGTTGTTAAGTTGTCTTTCTTCTTCATAATTTTTTTCTTCTTTTTCTTATCATAATTTATATCTGAAGGTTTCCTCTTAAAATATTACTATACACTTAAGGTTTTTGTGTCATCAAAGATTGCTGTTGTGTCACTTCATCTTATCAATTTCTCTTACTATTAGTTATGAGATACAAGTTGAGTTGATACAACTGAAATCTTTATAGAACTACACATGAGAGACCAATTTGCGTCCGATTTCATAATTCTGAATAATGGCCACTTGTAGATAGAGACACTAGAATAGTCTAAAGTCTATTCTGCTTATGGCTATGTGTTGAAAATAATTAAATGGAAGGAAAAAATGAGTTTTATGTAACGTCGAGAGAAAGAGACAGAGAGTAAGATATTTTCAGAATGAGCACTTAAATGATAGTTTTTGAAGAGAAATATGACGATGCAAAGTACCAAATACATCGATTGCTGTGATCTAACATTCTTTTTAAAAAAGAAAATGAAATTCAATTAATGATTACTCATTTCGGTTAAACGAAATGAGTAATCATTTATTGAATTGAATGGATGTTTTAAATTTCTTCAAGCTTCAATTCACAAGCAACTTAAATATAGATAAGCTTATTCACGTTTTGCCTTAAAGATACAAGGTGAAAAAAAATTGACACAAAAGAAAGAGTGACAGCAGAAAAGACAATTTTCTAAATTTACACTTATGCATTTTTGATTTTAGAGAAACTTTTTTTTATTATCAGATATTTAAAATTATATTTTTTTCTTTTATCAAAAATATGAAGAATTAGAAGAATGGTGACAAAACAAACGAGAGTACATTCCATAAATGCGTTTTTCTCCGCGATATACTTTGAACTTCTAATTATAATATAAGTAAAATGTTTGCGTATTAAAAACCAGATGAATGTTTTAACAATAGTAAATTTTTCTATTGTAGCGATTTCCAAAATTGAAATTTTTAAACGTAAAAATTTTCAGTTCCATACATCAGATTGCAATGATAAGACACTTCTCTCTGAGTTTTGGTGCTGTACAAGAACTCAATGTAATGTTTTATTCTTTTCATATACTTCAGATAATAATTTTTGAAGAATTGAGAAGTCGTAAGTTCTGAAAAATAAGCGTGATATTTACATTAAATCCGTTAATTTCTGTTGTTGACAGTCTGGAGGCGAGTGAGATAACTATTTTTCTTTATGTGCTTTAATTCTAACCTCCTTCGTATGTGTAGCTTATTATCAAGTTTTAGCTCTTTATTTCTTCATTAAAACGGAAAAGTTAATTGTTTTTGTTATGTGCTTGGAAGGGGATAAATTTTACAGCTCTTGGCTAACATCAGTAACATTACTTCAGAAATCCTTCGAGGAAATGCGCAGAGAGAGGATATGGGTCAATTCCAGCTTTTTACATTGAAAAGAGTTGATGGAATTTTGAAATGCTCATATTTTACTTTCATTGTATTGCGGTCATAACGTTTTTGAATTTTAATGAACAACTAATGACGTTTCTAGTGTTCTGCAAATTATACACCAAGAAAAGTTTCCGTTTCATTTATAATTCCATTCAGTCTTGGATGTGCAAGGAAAAAAACCGGTTTCTCATACTGTCATTAAATACAATGTCTGCAATAGACTTCTAAGAGCATTAGTTATTCTGATTCTGTTATGTATTTATAAATACCTATGATAACAAAAAACCTTAAATTTCAGTTTTGATGTTCAATTCTTTTTGATGAAGTCGCTCCATATCACAGTGTCTAAAATTTCCCATGGGAAAAGAATGATTTGAGTCATCAGTAAGTCTGCAGAAGCCGAGAAAATAAATGAGGAAATTATAAGAGGCAGAAGAAAAAAAGAAACCATACTGAGTAACCAATTTATTATCCTACGTGTTTAAATCTGTGTATAAGTGTATTTGTGAATTGATTGTTTTTGGTTAGAACCAACAATCAATTTATTAATTAAGGAATAGTCTATAGTCTCAGTTAATTATTTCTTTTCTTTATTTCTTTCAATAGAAAACATTATTTAATCTTCGTTGTACATTAGATCGTTTATCCATACATAATGCTTTCCTGAAATTTCCTTTCTATAATATTCTAAAACCATAATATTCTTAAGTAGATAGTATTGTTGTATATACTTTGAATAGTATGTTGCACTCAATTATGAAGATGTTATTTCAATATCCTTTTAATGTATTTGTCACAGTTCAGACGAATCATTAATAGTTCATATGAACAGTTTCTTTATCATTTCCAGAATTTTCCTTTCTTTTATATGAAAAACCCAGATTATTCTAATGACGATCATATCATTTCCAGCATTTTCCTATTTGTAATATAATAAAACCAGATAATTCTAATGCAAATCGCATTGTTGTACATGCATTGGATAATGTGCTGCTTGCAATTCTGAAGAGATTACTTCTATATTTTTTTATTGCACATGTAACAATTTCATATGCACAAATTGCAGTTCAGATGTTCAGTTTCACTATCATTTTTAGCAGATAAGTTTTGATTTTGGACCCAGTAGAATCAGTATCAGATCGTCCGTACGATCCGAATAACGTAAAGTATCTTAAAATTGCAAGGACTTCAAAAATAACCTAACAATGTAATATATAAAAAAAATTATGAATTGCATATTAGTACAGAAAGCGTTCTTTAATCCAGCACTTTCGGGATTAAAGAGCGTCAATATAGTTATAATAGGGATAGCTTTTTATCTAGAGTGATTTATATATATATATATAATTATACCTGAGCCCATTCTGAACCTGAGCAGACAATATAAATATCCGACAAAGTATTTCGTCGTTCTAGCACAACCACAAAATCAAATTCCCACGTTGAACATAGATTTAATTGAATATTCTTGCACTGATAAAGTAGAACATTAAAGAAAAATTAATACAGTACAGTGATAGTTAAAACAAGTTGTAACAAGCTATTTTATGGCAAAAAAAAAAAAAAAAATCGCGTAAGTGTTATTATTATTTTAAAAACATCTGGTGTCATGTCCTTCCGTAACTCTGATCTATTTTTTTTCAAAAAATCGTTGCGAATTAAACACAAACTTAAGAATTCTGCAGAATTGTATTTTTTAGATTCGAGAAATTCTATAAACGTATTTAACGACCCAGAAGCCTGTTTCCGTAAGACTTTTGCTTCTGGAAACAGCTTCTTGTAGGTTCACAAAAATCTGCGTAATCTGTTCGTCACTCCTTTCTTACACCGCAGACATATTTGTGTTGAATTCAATCCAGTCTGTAATTTCTTCAAGGTAATCATCTGTGAAAGGGTTGTTTGGCACCACCCACTAACAACGTTTGGATCTTGATGCATATCTTCATCAACACATACCCAAATACTCAAGAAAAAATTCGAAAGCAAAGGACTCCATCGGTGCCTGATAATAGAATGAGCCGAACCATCGAATATTGGACTAAAGAACGCTCACTGCAAAATTCTGGATTTAATTTTCAATTCTCCTGTAATAATATCAAAATATTCTTACGAAGATTTTAGAATCTGAACGATTGAGAAGTGAAATTAATATACCCAGGTAATGTTCGCAATTCAATAAAATATAATTTTAAACGTCAAAAACAGCACTTATAATTTTTTTTAAATTTAAAAGCAAAAATTAACTAGAGATTTTTAAAATTAAAATAAATTTATATAAATCCTTAAGGGAACACAGTGCTCTTAAAAATGGCCAAAGTTTCGAATACAATTTTTTATTACTTTATCTTAATATAAATATTTGAAGTTAATATAAAGATTTGAAGTTAATATAAAGATTTGAAGTTAATATAAAGATTTGAAGTTAATATAAAGATTTGAAGTT
>BMAW01117713.1:501893-545687 GCA_019974015.1 Nephila pilipes | reverse complement strand
TTTGAAGTTAATATAAAGATTTGAAGTTAATATAAAGATTTGAAGTTTTTTCTGGCTATTTTACATAATGTATTTGATAATTCTGTGAGAAGAATAAGCATTTAGATGATCAGTTATGTTTATAAAGATCCACAAACTTATTTATAGCTGTTTTTTACCCTCTCCCTTACTTATAGAAAAAGAATTTGTAAAACTATAAATAACACAAGTACAACTAAGTCTATGCACATAATTATGAAAAATATTTGTAACGCTCTTTCTTCATTATTTAATTCTACTGTCATTGTTCCTTCTAATTAAATAGTTTATAAATGCTAGACTCCAATTGAAGATACGTAATAACAAGATAAGGTATTTATCACTGAAAGATATATGAGATCGCTCTCTCTTGACCATACCATATAACTCATCAATCCTAAATAAGAATCATCTAATAAAATCTTTGCTTTACTTATTGATTCGTCCTGATTGAAACACTTCATACAAACAGCCGGTTCGTATCTTAATACTTTAACTAAGATTCGCTTCAGTCCTTAAGATTAACTGCGATACTTTAACACAACTTACAATTATATATCAGCTTCACATTGTCTTATACCTTTCTTCATTTTCCTTTCATTTATATATCACCATCTCTAATTTAATTCACTTCTATCTTCAGCTAATTTACCTTATCACGGTTCGTTTTGTTTGGGAAGAAATTGTAATTTTACGCATTTCACACAAATTACTGCAAAAGTCCCCGAATTTTGTGTAGAGAAAATCGTTTATAGCCTAATGTCACACATTTCTCAGAAATTGAGAATAAAATTTTCTTTAAAAATATTAAAATTTATAGAAGTAGTAGGACTTTAAAAAGATTTAAATATTAAAATTTTTTTTTTTCAATAATTGTTGGAAAATGAAGTGTTTTCCTCCCTGAAATACATGTTTTGTGTGTGTTTAAATATCGCGAATAAAAACATCTTTCTTATAAATTATTATTTTTAAAAATTTACTCACAGGGTACTGTGTCCCCTTAAATTAAAAATTGATGGTAATTAGTAATACAAGAGAATATTCCTGTATTATATCTCCTGAATATATATATATCTCCTGTATAGAAACTATGATCAAAATTTTTGTGCCAGTTAACACAAAGTTAACGATGCTTGAAGATACCGAATATTTTATAACATTTGTTTCAAGCAATTTTTCCACGCAATATATATTCTTTCATTTAAAAACAAGACATTTCTGAAATGCAATCCTAACATTAAAAACACGTGACAATTATTTTTCTACTAATTTGCGATAAATATGTATTACATCATTAACGTATTATATATATATATATATATATATAATGATTTTACACGTTACAGGAAAATGATTATAGTTAATATAATTGCAAATATCATCATCAATAGATAAAAAATAAAACTCTAAATTTCAATTGCAACTAATGAGAAGACTTATATAACTGTAGGAAATTTTTGAGGGAAAAACAGAGAAAGAAGCTTTCTTTCTTACATAAGCTTCTTTATTCCTAACGAATGTATTAGAACAGCAGGAAAAACAGAAAACTAGGGTAAGAATGCAATACCAATAAATTAAGGTCTACGTGGTTAATTACATAATGGTTTAGAAAAAAAAAAGAAATACTCTTCCGTATGGATTACATAATACATTCTATTGTTTCTAAGATACTTTTGAAATCGAATTATAAACTGAAGTAAATGAAGAATAAATACTAGAATGAATCTATGCCTATACATTCGCATATTTAAAACTATAATTATTTATGCATAGTATGTATTCTTAATTGATTGGGATTATTTACGTATTCCATATATTTTTGTAATTATTTCTTTTGTTGATATCTACAATTATTGAAAGCCTTGTACAAACAATATTATTTTCTTCTCTCTAATCAATTTGTTAGGTGAATTATATTATAATCGCAGTAATAAACTTCATAAGTGCAAATTTGTTTCACTGTTTTAAATATCATAGGCTGACAATCCTTTTTTTTTTTTTTTTTTTTTTTTTTGTTCTTTACGTAGATAACATTTTGGCGAAGATGTATTCAATAAAACTCTTTATTACCAAACAATTAACTATTATTTGACTGTCAAAAATATCTGATTGTATTCAAAATTTGTGCTTCATGTTTTTTTTCCTCTCTAAAACAACACTTTCAAAATCTACAAGGAAAAGATCGATGAAGAGGGGAAAAAATTGAAGACTGACGGCAAGGTAAATTATTTCTTCTTAAAAGTATCTTAAAATTGTGTGTATCATATTATGGTTCATTAATTAATGTGAAAATGTAATAAAACATTACGATGATATAAATCCCAAGAAACATCATTCATGCATTGAAGGAAAATGAAAGAAAGTAAAATCATCAATTACTATATAAGAGAGAGATATATACATATACATACGCAAACTTTGTGAATTTTGCTTGATAGAAATAGCTTTTGGTTGGAAATGAGTTTGACACCTTTGTTTTAAACTGGCTTGCTCCTTACGGTTATAGTCAACATGAGGCTCATTTCTCAGATATCTATCTTTCATAATTCATAAATGTCACTTTAATTTTTCATATTTTACGTAAACATTTCCAAAATCTTTCAAATGAAATTTCATCTGCCCTAAGCAGACAGGAATGCCTAATGGTCCTGGTCGTGAACTCAAGGCCTGTATCTATCGAGTCGTGGTTTCGAGTCTCAATGATACTAATGGACTGTTATGTTAAGGAGCTGTTACACGTTAAATTTCTCGAGGCTCGAAGTGCTCATGTTTGTATGGTAGGGAACTCAGGTGAGTGAGTTTCCATCGTAAGTATCGCCCTTGTCGCTTGATCGAGGGACAAAATTACGATTTCCATAACTATCGTGTTACTTCTGAGTACACAATGCAAATAAATAATAAATCAAACCAACTAAACTAAATTCACGAGTTGGAATTATAAGATATTATTATCATAATCTGGCACAACTGAAAAAAGTCGTCATATGCATTTAACTATAATGCATGTCTTCTTCCGGATATTTTTAATGTGCCGTTGTAACTAATTTTGTAGAGGAAAGATAGATGAATCATGCGAATGATGATGTTAAAATGTTCTCTAAACGTTAGTATTATTGTTTAGGATACTTGAAATAGGATTATACATAGGGGGTTAGGTTCTTATTGATCTATAGGATACTCGAAATGTAAATCATTCTTTTTCATTTGTAACCAGGCTAAAGTAAAAACATAATTATTTTACACAGTAGGAAAAATTGCCATAAAGGGTTAACTGTTAAGACAATACCATTTAAAATTTTCTTTTCTTAGATAAAATAAAATTAAAATGATTAGTTACATGAAAGAAATATTTTTTGATAATTTTTGCTAAGATGAAGAGATACATTACTAAGAGGAAGTAATGAATGCTTTGAATAAATGTAAATACAAAAAGAGCATAACGAAGTTTTTTAAATTACTAAAATTATAATTCTATAGTTATTTATAATAATGTAGAAAGCTTTTAAATTTTCATCCTGAAACATTTGTCATTATGTGTTTCTTATTTGCATATCTAAATATCGGATAATTGATACCATGGATTCAAGGAAAAAAAGACCCGTTTATGCATCAAATGATTTCAAATAGTGTACTAACATGAATAATTCAATTCAAAATAATGATGTTGTTTTAACAAAAAGAAAAAAAAACAATAAAGGGGACCGATATATCGGTAAGAATCATCAAAACACGAAGGAAAAAAAAAATAGAGATGTCCACATTATTCATCTATCTTTAAGATTGAGTACTTATACATTTTTTTTCTCCAACATAAATCAATTTAATAAGACTAAAATCACTCAATTTGCTAGAAATTTCAAAAAGAAATCGTGATAGATTACTATAAGCTGCCTAGTGGCCCTTTATGCAATTTATTGGTTGCACTTATTCCTCCTTGAAAGAAGAAAGTTAATTTCTATACATTCTTAGCATGCACACGTAATGGATTAAAATAAACCCTTATTGAAGACTCTCTCTTCCCTCTCTCTTGACTGCTTTGACAGAGCCAAAACTGTTGAATAGAGTGATTTAATGTGCTGTGATACACATTCAACTAATATAAAAGCTTGTCCAGCAAACAAGTTTATTTTTTTTCTCCTCTAGCAAAAATCGAAACAAAAAAAAAAAAAAAAAAAAGGAGATAGGAGGGGGGAAAAAAAAGAACTCGCAGACACTTTTTTTTATTCCTTTACGAGCTGAGTTAAAATATCGTACCATTAACCTTTCCCTCTTTATGTTGATCTTGACCCGAACACGAATAAGGTTTTTTTTTTCCTCCTATGCTTTAAATGGGAAGAATAAAGCGTTGGCGAGTATGGGCGGTTCCTTCAATACGTTTGGTTAATTTGAGACCTGTTTGCAGGTATATAAGCTCTCTTCCAAGTATAAATCATTAGATGATGAAATAAGTAATTAAATACTAAACGTTATCTTGTCTTACTCAAGTCCTATTAATTAAAGACATTGTTTGATCTCATTTAATTGTTTTCGAAAAAAATTTATACATCTAAAATCTTTTTTTTTTTAACTTGGAAGAAAACTGGAGACAAATATCCAAATCTTGCTTGGAGAATTTTGAAAGCAGAGTGATCTCGTTTTCATTTTGTTAGTTTTCAATTCGCAATCCTGTAGCATTGATTGCGCATAGTTTTTTCCCCCTGTATTAGGTTCATTATTTTTCTGTTAAAAATTGGACTTAAATGTCTGCAAACGATTTCACGTCAAATATTTAATTTATTCCATAATTAAATGAGAGATGCGTTAAAAAACATTTTGCAGAGTTTTGAAAAGCTTCAAAACCTCCTCTTACCAAAAAATCTCAAAAGACAGATGCATTCACACCTGTTGAAACTTGCACGACAGGCTTGAACAGGCTGTTTCAACTAGTTTCAGTCGGCACTTCGCCCTAAATATTGAGGATTCACATCACGACGATTATGTAATTAGCTATACTGTAAGCAAATGTCAGTTCTATTTATAACTAGGAAGGTTAGAGATGTTCGAATTTATCAGGAAATAAGAATTTCAAATCAAGGCATGTGATTTATTTTTATTAATTGATATGTCTCCCATTTGACAGGGCATAAATTAAAAATTTAACAGATGAAATAAAAAAAGAAATTTCAAAATTTTATTCTAATTAGGTAATGGTTAAGACTCGTTGAACATGAAGAGATAGTAAGAGGAGAGGAGATAAATAATTTTGTTCCGCTGTGACTGTAATATTAAGTATTAAGTTATCCGTGAGAAAAATAATTTACAATTTTAAAATAAATTATTCAATCTTTCAGAAATTTGAAAGTAATAAATCTTTCATTATTTATCTGTTATAATACGGTGTTGGTAGTTCTTTTTTAATATCTGAAAATATAACAACTAATCGAGTTTAGTTTCAAACTGAAACAGATATCAACATCCGGTGTTGCTTTATTAAGGAAGGACTGATGTGGAAACATCTTTTATTTTGATACGATAAGATACAAAATTTTATTCTTGAGGAAGGATGAGTTTGAGAAAATGATGCAAAGTGAACAATGATCCTTTTAAGTAGTGACGCCACTTGAGAAGCGTATCGAAAATGGATAGTATAATATCTGCATAATATATGAAAGCTTTTTAAATTTAAAAAAAATATATTCTTATAGTAACTTTCCGTAGAATTACGTGTCTGGAACACTAAACCTAAATTAAATAAAACTCTCTAACAATCGATGACATAAGTTGGTGATATTTATATTTTAGTCTTTAAGTTAAGGAAGATACTAAAACACAATATTGATTAGCTATTTAAAAATCTTTACAAATGTATCAAACTTATGAAAATTAAATAAAAAACTCAGTTATTTCTCGTTGTAACACTTATGAATAAATGACTTCAGAAACTCTACGTTGTTAACAAACATCATAATGAGTTTATAATAATATACTAAATTCAAAATTGGAGATAAAATGAAAGGATAAATTTGAGGCATCATTCGCTTAAATAAATGTAATGATAACTCTGGGAGAAATATCAGAACCGAATAATTACCACTGAAAAAAATGTATGTCATCCACCTTTCTGTGGAATGCGAAGGGTATGTTTACCCATTAAACGGTTGAGTGAGGAAAGCTTCAACTAAACACCACTATGATCAGTTGACAGTAGGAAGATAAAAGGACCTTAAGACCAGTCAATGTTTCTATTATTGTCCTGAAGAACGAATTATGTTAATTGAACATTTAAAATAGGAAGCTTGCTAGCAAAATTCTTCGTGCTCGATGTAACTCGTGCATGTATTAAATAGATAGTTAATAAATTGGCCTTAAATGTTAGCTGCATGGCAAAATCAACAATAAACTTAACTCCTCGTTGACGAATCTGAATACTACCCCAAAACTGCTTCATTCAGTTGTATAATCTAGGAAGAACCAAGAACATTGAATCATGTCAGTAATGATGTTCTTGATATTATTATGGTGGTCGGAGTACGCGAAAGCTGTCATACGTTTAAATCACACTGATCACCATGTTTTGAGAGCATAAATAAATATCCATTTTTTTGTATTTATATATTTCTTCTAGAGGGGTACAATAAACGAAATTCTTTATTTGTAAGGTGAGAATGTTAGTTTATACAGACAACCTCTTAGAAAGCCTTTGTTGAAGAAACTGTTGTCCATGACAGAAGATCAATTCCATCTCACGAAGTACGAGTAATTCCACCGTAAATAATTGAGATACATTGGAGAGATTATTTACTAATTTTTTTTACTGAAATTCTCCAAGTAAGCAAAGATAATTATCTATTGAACTTTCTTATAGTCGTTGGAAATGACCATATATAATATTGAAGTTATTTATACATGGGTTTAATTCGGTCTGTTTCTTAAAATACTCCTGATATTAATAGACATTTTTGTAATTTAATTTTTGATTTCAACCGTACTTTACAATTTAAAATTCATAGCACTGATTTTTATGAAATTTCGAAAAGCGTATTTTAAAATCTTTTTAAAACAAACTTCTTCAGTTTGGGGCAAAAATAGGCAAACAACTTCTCTTTTATAAATTATATTTCCTTGGGATGAAAATATGTATAGTTTGGAATGGTACGCAAAGAAAGAGGAGTTTTGTAGGAACTAAATGCTTAACTACATATTAAGACACCATAAGAAGGTATTATTCTTACTCTGTGTGATTTCGTTGCTGAAAAAATATTTACAGACAATCCTCTACAAATGGATATCGGATAAGTGAATGAACTGGTTAAATTATTTTCTGTCTCTTTTATTTTCATACATATTAATAATGAAAAACTATTTTAATTGATATCTCTTAAGTGAATATGCTTTTTAAATGAGACCCCTATTTTCAAAAACAATGCAATTAACATCACCATAATGGTTACTGAATTTCTATCCGCTATTTACTCCTTTGTCTTTCTTTTCTTCTTGAACAGGCATTTCGTCCCCCTGTTTTGTAATCAGGAAAATTCAAATGTTAGCTATTTTAGAATTTTACTTAAATAAATTACTTTTTACTTTAATTCTTATTTACTGAATGTTACTGAAATTTTATTAATATTAAATGTTCAGCAATCGAATAAAAATGTAACTTTAATATTTCACATAGTTGACTAAATAAATGAACCGCATAAGTTGATATAATTTATTCTGTCTCATAATATTCACTTAGGAAGCCTTTACGGTGCATTGTTTTGGGGTGGATTAAAAAACTTTATTTATTACCGAAATAAGCAGATCTTATTAAAATTAATTAATAGTTTATTAATTGTATATATTATCGTTAACGTATCATACGATAACATATTTAGAAACTTTCAGTAGTAAATTTATATGCGTTATTTTAAATATAATGAGTAATAAAATCAATTCCTTAGGAAGTTAATTTTTGTATCAATACATTTGAAAAATCCTTTTCAATTATGGCAAGAAAAAAGCATATTTGTGTTTTGAAAATGGTGCTTCGTTTTTTTCTCAAAAAAGCAAAACAAAAATAATTCTTTTTAGTGTACTTTTGTTCTGTTGCTAGGTTATATTTAAGATAAAAAAAAACTTATCATCAACAATTTTATATAGCTTATTATTTGCTTTTATAAAAAAGAAAAGAAAGGAAGAAACCCTTTTGAATACACATTTTAGAAGAAAATTGTTTTGCTTTAGCTTATAAATTTCCAAAACTATTTTACTATACTCAATTTTCTCTCATTAAAATGATCGGTCACTTAAATTTATTTCATTCAAATATACTAAAATATTTAACTGATTAGAACTTATTGTAAGTGTTAATCAAACAGCAGAGGAAGAGAAAAATGAAACTGTAATTTCACTATCTTTTGTCGTTTTTGCTGGATAAGCAAATTTAGAATGAGTACTTTGCTGATGCTGCAAAGTTAAGCAACTTATTGTTCGAATGACAGTTTCTGTGAGGAGCGTTTATCATTTTTCAAATCAAAGATTACACCCATATGTTTCACTTTATTTCTTCACAAAACTCATTAGAAATATTTTTACAAACTTTTTCATAAAATTTTTTACTAAGAAGGAAGAAAATACGTGTTTCCCTCCACCCCCTTTTATTTAAATCAACTATTCTGAGTTTTTACAATTTCTGATGCCTGAAAGAAAAATAATCAAAGTTTACGAAGCTTTTAATATAATTTTCCAAATATTATCCAATTAACTTTATTTTAATCAGTTTTCAATCAGTTTTCTTTATTAATAGGATATATTTTTAACATTTCTGTGGAAACTTTTCACCCTGAGTTCATAACAGGATTTAAATGCGTTGATTGGGCTGGCCAGTGGATGACATTATTCTGGAATCCTTTCTTCTCGTGATTCGACATTTGTCAGGTAGCATTATTAACCTGAAAGGTAAGTTCCCGATTGAGGAACAAATCTTGTACACTTAAAAGCACTTCCTTTTCAAAACAATGCATTATTTTACACCAGTCATTATTCCTTCAACGATATGTAATCTTCCAAAGCCATTTGTAGCCATTCATGGCCAAATTATGATTGAGGTGGGGATGCTCAATTGTAGGCTCTATGAATTCTGATCCGAATTCTTCTCCTGGATATATCCTAACTGAAATTCATCAGGATTATGACTCTATTTGAATAATTGACTCGTCACTGAAAAATACTTTCCCCCATTATTAGAAAAACCAATCACAATATTTTTTGTACCAAGACCAACTTTTATTTTCTTTGCATTTCTAATAGAAAGGTTTTTTTTCTTCTGGATTTACTCGTTCATTTTATTTGTAAGTATAGAATCGGTTTCTGTTTGTCTTTACACCCACTCAATCAAATATCAAACAATCTACGCCGTTTTGTAACTAATGAGCTCCTCTACTCACAAGATTCATTCTTATCACTGAGCAGTTAAGACAAATTCAACTTACAGTTTTTGAGAGTCAAAACTTTATCACACTCCTCCTTGATGAACATCTTAGGTTTTATTATCAACGCTTCCCGTAGATTTATGTCTTTGAATATAGTTCGAATAACCATAGATTGATAGTATCCTTCTATTTGATATTTGTCGAGACGAAATTCATCCAGATGGAGAACAACAATTTTGTATTTGCTCATTTGGTAGAAATTTGTATTTCAATTAAAAGCATTCCAAGCTAATTATGACTGCTACAACCAAACAATCTTCTCTTGTACTGTCTCAAAACACCCTTTAAAAAAACTCGATCTAATACCAGATTGGCTAGCATGTTTTACATGTTTTTTTTCTCATTCCTACAGACTAATTATGTTTGTTTAGTCAAGAGTTTTACTGAATATTTTTTTTAAAACTTAAATATATTTGAATTTTGTGAATGATTTATAAAACATTTACTGAACTAAAATTATTAATTAAAAATATTTTGCTTAACATAATTTTTAAATATTTTTTATAGGAATGCGGGACTTTTGAACAGAACTTATGATATTTTATAATTTGTATATAAAGCATCGAGTTTTTGTGTCTGAGTATGATTAAAATTGAAGAAAAAAACGAAAAATATTACCTCTATATACTAAACAGTAATTAAACTTTTTACCTTTCGTAAGAGCATATTCGGGAATTAAGATTTTAAATTACAACTGAATATTAAGTCAAACTAAAAAGCAAATTATATATTCTGAAAAGGCAAAGAACAGTTTACCAAAAGAAAATATTTAAGAAATGTTGAGCTCTCAAATGTTTTAAATGATAAACTCAGATCAAAGGTATTTATTATCATTACCAGTGAAAGTATTATAATTTAAATGTAGGGATGGAGTCAGGTATATTTAGCTCCTTGGAATGAACTTATCCATTTCAAATATTTTTTTTTTTAATTCAAGCTATTTTAGCAATTATTATACCGATATGCGTATATCTATGCAGCCTCTACTTACCTGCAAAACAACATTGCGTTGGGAAGTGATGTTTTGTTTTAATAGAGAAATTGTATTTTAACGAACTGAAACAGAGATTCTTTTTTTTATTTTAGTTATTCCTTTAAATTGTGATGTATAAACGAAAACTTTCCCTATACTATTTTTCTAACTAATCTAATTTCGTATTTCATCGTTTGCTGAATTTCATTTTACTTATATTACTAGATTATTGTAACATCTATTCAGTATTAAAATAGCTTGAGAGGTTTGAACTCTTTTGGATACAGATATGAACAGCGATTAAAGGTAATTTTAAAGAAAATATTATCGATGGCAGATTTTATAGTTATTGATTATTCGTTTTATTCTGTCTATTAAAGTTGCAAGACAAAACTAAAGACTGATTAATAATATGTACACTTAAATAATCTCAGAAAAAAGAATACATTTAATAATTCAAAATACCTCTTTTTTATACTTTATTCATCTTCTAACTATTAACTTAAAGATCACTTAAAAGAATATTTCAATAAAAATCTAAAATGCGATATTTTGAATATGCATAGGTGGAAGCTTAATTTCTTTTATTTAATATTCAAGGGAAATAAGTTATTAACCATGATTTTTTCTTTGGTTTTCTTCGGTAGTACTAGAAGGTAATGATATTGTTTTAAGTTAACAAGACACTATTTAATGTTGATTAAATACTGTGAAATTAAATTTTGTATAGTTTTCATTAAACAAATCAAAGCAAAATAAAATTAAATTAAAAGCATTTAAATCAGTTAAAAATATCATATTTAGAGAGAGGGAATGTCAGAAAAATTTGTATTAGTATTTAAAAAACTACATATTCAATTTCATAAACACATTTTGTTCAAATTTTGATTTTACATAATTTTCTACTGTGAGTTGAAACCTCCTACTAATTTCTACTTGTGAAGGATACTTGATACAGCACTTCTTTTTGTTCAAGGAAATCATAAATTTCCTATTAAGAAGCCACATATTCAAACTTTCATCATATATAAATTATATTTTCTTAAATTAATAACAAAAATCTTACAACCACTTTTGGAAAGAGTGGAAATTTTTGGTTTTTAAAATTTTTCAATTTTTACATATTTCTGTGGTTTTGCTTATTTATTTTAATTTACAAATTTCTCAATGCTTAGTTGTGATTTTACATTTTTTATAATTCAAACTTTCAATTGACTTCTTTGTTTATTTGTGAATTATAAATTTTAATATATATATATAAATTTCTTATCTGCTGCATCATAATTTAAATTGATATTTTTCTTTGTTGATGAGATATATATTATATACATCTTAGAGTATAAATACGTATTTAATTTACTTATACTTCTTTTTTTTGTATATTTTATATTTTGAAATTATGGGTTACACCATTTCGTTTTATAATACTTTTCTGTTTGAGAAAGTTTGTCCTGTAAAACGAGTTTAACCAAGAATTCCTGTTTTTAGCCAGATAGAGCATCATTTAAAATGGTTACATTTCATTTTCAGTACAGTAATATTTTCTATGTTTTTTAATCTCAGGATGCTCTATCTTTTCACTTTTCTATATTTTATTTCTTGCCATCCTTTATGCCTAACATGTTTTCTGGTAAATTTGTATCTTACTCAGTTTTTTTTTAATGTTTTGTAATGTCTTACTGTTTTTGAATGTAATAAGGTATACAAAAATAATGTAAATTGTTTCCTTACAATTCAATTTTTGCTATCTTCAAAAATATTTTTTATGTAATTTTTCTTTTTATTACTCTCAATTATTTTATAATTTTGTTTTAATATTTGCTCTTGTAAACTATTTTTAATTCATTTATTTAAACTATTTCTTTATCTTAATCTCTTTACATTTATTTGAATTATTATTTTCATTACACACACACCACACAAACATCACACACAAACCACACACATATTAGCCATTCGGAGGTCAGCAGTCTCAGTAGTTATTAAATGTGAAAGAGCAAATGTATATGTATGTATATGCTTTATATGTATGTATGTATATATATATGTATGTATATAAAATATTCAGCCTCCTATCTAAAGTGATGAAAAATTGCCTTTTTAATTTTTGTGGGAGTTAAATTTCTTTACTAAACTTTCGTTGCTTCATCTGTACGGAAAAAATGTCAGTGTGATAGGGGCTAGCTGAGTTGTAAAATTTTTTAGTTGTTCAAAACAATGTTACAAAATGATCAGTTGATCAGTGTATAGAATTTGCTTCATAAATTTTACATAAGCTTTTCTGGATAAATCTCGATAACGTGAAACAAAGTTAATATGGAATTAATATACAAGTAAGTTTTTTCTGCTTTATTTTTTAAGAAATGTGAACAATTAAAAAATGTGGAAATTTTAAAATTTTTAATTTTTATTTTCCTAACTATATTGAGCTAATATCGAAACAAAAATCAACACCTATTTGTTAGAATGGTGGGAGTTTTGAGGATAATATTAACCTTTTATTTTAAAGATTGAGCCTGAATTGATTATTTTAAATTTCTGCGGAAAAGGCATTAAATAAAATTATTCATTTTTAACTTATTGAACAGAAGATTTTCTGAAATTGCCGTATGAATTATGAATGATAAAATTATCATGTACACCGAATTTTTAAAAACAAGTTAGGAGAGAAATTAAAAAAACTGCTTTCAGGGTCTATATTTCTTTTGAAAACTGATAATAAATTTTATTAGTTGACTACCAAAATTTTTATATAAATATTTTTATGTAATATATATATATATATATATATTACATAAAAATATTTATGTAATATATATATATATATAGTTAATCTAAAAATTTCTGTAATGTGTATGTACTTTAATCATTTAACGAATTTAATCATTGAAAAGCAATATTATTTTATTCTTTAGTTTTTAAGTTAATGTATACAAAATCAAACAGCAAAAAAGGGAAACTGAATGTTTCAATGGTTACGATGGACTGACCTGATATTTAATCTTCAATCGGAACAGAAAAAAAATGTGTATTTTGCTCTGAAATATACGTATATAATAATTTCATCGTAAGAACAAAATAACATATTTTGGCTCTTGGAAATAACCAATATTAATGAAATTATGATTATTCAAGGATTTAAATCTTTCAAAGGAATTTTTCACGTACTCATGGAAATTAAATTTCTTTAAATTCTTAGATTTATTATAAAAATCTTTAGAAAGAAATCAAAGTACAATGAAAAATTATAAAATTCAATAGTATAGAATTACAACAAAAATCAAACAAAGCAAGGGAGATTGATTCTTAATTTTGGAAAACACTTTATATTTCTCTCAAGAATTAAATGGCATAAGAAGATCGAACAAAAAACATTTTCCCTCTACTTCAGCAAAAATAAAAATCCTTCTATATAAATATTTTTTCTGAAATTTCATTCATTGAGATAACATAAAAAAATAGGTCTTAAAAATGTTCACTTTGTGTCATATTTTTTTTTGTCTTACTTTTCATATTCATGCATGAATGATACTTACAATTTTTGCTCGTTTGTAGTATTTAAACATTGTTATTTACTTTAAGAGACAAATGAAAAAAAATTTGAGATACACAACACAGTATTTTCGTAATTGTAGTGGGATGGTAACAAAAGAAGAAAGCTAATGTATACATTTTTTCAAGTGTACTTAAGAATTCAAAAAGTTGTTCAAACGAAAAAGAGACACTTTTCAAAATTATGGTATTTCGTAACAGATTATTCTTCATATCACCATCAAAACGCAATATGTAATTTTGCATGCATGATATGCTTAGAAAAATCACCGGTTGCATACACATTGAATGTTAACTATCGAATATTTCAGTAATGGCAATACATGACTTATTACAAATATTCGCAAAATAAGATTTTTTTAAAAAGGAAAAGAAACAAAAATGTTTCAGTTTCAATTAATTTATATAATATTGAATTTATGAACAAAATCATATAACTTACAAAGTGTTATACTTCCTGTTTTGACAAGTGAAAAATAGATTTATGCAAATATTTTTGAAAAATGAAAATACTGTGCTTTCGCTTAGGTTAAGAAATTTGTTCTTGTCATCATGTTTAGGACAAAAAATAGTGACCATATTTGAGGTCAATATATACAGATGGTTTTTACTTTACGATTTTGATACGTAAGGAAAATTCTTAATCTTCTTCAAAGGCGCGATAGCCCCGGATGGACCCCGGCGTTCCTTAGAATTCCATTCCATGTCATCCTGTTCTTGGTTAAGGTCTCCCAATTCGTCACCTTAATAGTTTTCTAGTCTTTTCTCAGGAACTGCATTGCTGTAAATGTAACAATATCTAGCTTTTTAAATGGTTTGTAAATTTTCGAGTTGGTTCTTCTTCTCCAATAATGATTACATTTAATTTTGCTAAACAAGCTTCTAAAAATTCTTTCAAATATAGCAATAGTCACTTTATCTTTCTCAATCATTGCCCATGTTTCAGCAGTGTACATGTACAGAATAAGGTTTTAAATATTTTTGAAGTTCAAAAAATATCTATTAGCAGATGTGATTCTTTTGCGAATCTCTGGCGTTATGTTGTTCAGTGTGTTCATTTCAGAGACTAAATATTTGAAGCTATTGACACTTTCAAATCTGCATTTTCCTAATTCAAAATAAGAATTATTAAAATTGGTACATTTTATATGTTTGGGTTTAATGACAAGATGCATCATACTTTCTTCAGCTTTCAAAGAAAGGTCTGTTTAAATGCTTCCGGGGTCCGAGCAACAATACCAATTTCATCAGCAAATGCAAAAATATGTACAGATTTATTAAAAATTGTTCCTCTAGTGTTAATGTTAGAACTTTTCATAACCTTTTGAAGAACGAGATTGAACAGAAGACAAGCTAGTGCATTTCCCTTCTGAGGCCATTTAAAATAGGTTTTGAGAGGTTGTTCTTAATTTTGACTCGTAGTTAAGTTTTTCTTTCAGTTATAACAATCAGCTTGATTAGTTTTTCAGATGTGTTAAACTCTCTCGTTGACTCTGTAAGAAAAGTCCTGTATACTGAGTCATAAGCTGTTGTAAACTCTATTAACAAATAGTGAGAAATAATATCAAATTCTCTTGTCTTTTCCATGATTTGTCTTAAGTTAAGATATGTTCCTTTGTCGATTTTCCCTTACGGAATCAACAATAATGTTTACAATTAAAGCAACTAATTTGTTGAGTAGTAAGTTGGAGAATAATTTATTAAAGAGGCAGAGTAGGCAGATACTTCTATGATTTCAGCACTCCAAAATATCTCATTTTTTATGTATGAGGCATTTGATACTCATCCTTCGTACCTCAGGTAGGTTCCGTACCAACCTGATAAGATGATTCCTGGTTCCGTACCAACTCGATATGATGGTAGGTATTCTCAATTTTTTATGTACTACATTTTTTATGAGTTCTGAGGTGAAGGTTATGAATTTGGGCCTGGAGATATGTTGTTCTTAAGTTTGTTAATCCCTTCTTTATCTTCTATTAAGGATGGCTATGGAGCAAACTCATAGTTTGCACCAGGAATTGGGCTGACTTAAACTTCACCCTGAGCATTACCCTTCAACAAATCATTAAAGTATCCATTCCATCGGTAAAAAAATTCCATCCAATCACTTATTATTTTTTGTTTCTACATGCAGGTATTATGTTTAAAAACTTTTCAACCAATATTTGTTTCACGTCAGAAAGCTCTGCTTTCATTTGATCCTCTCAGATGTTCAACTTCTCTAAGCTGACCTTCGTAAAAAAAAGTCTTTTTTTAACTGATGAGTCTTCTTTTCATGTCTCCTAGACTTCTCGTTATCCTCTATTGATCTTTTTGAATGCTGCTTTTGTTGCATATTTTATATTCCCCTATTTTTTTTCTGTAATGCGAGTATGCATTCCTGATCAAACCAATCTTTCGATTTAGTTTTATCATTGTTCCTCAATATATTAGTAGCCATATGAATGATGGCTTTGTTAGTGTAAAGGAAAATTATTAAATAATATGAATAAATTTGTTAATCCAAAATTTCATGCGTAGAAAATAAAAATGTGACTGCCACACTACGCTCATAACCTTCCTAAAAACGCTTGTTTTATTTGAATCAGAAGGAGTTTAAATTTTGCAGTATATTATAATAAGAAAAAAATACCTTTATCAAAATAAATCTTTTGTGTGATATTTAAATTTTTATATTTATGAATTTTATTCTTAGTTGCCTATGTGTGCTGTGTTACAATTAAAATGTTGATATGATGGTCCAAATAGACACACACATATATAGTAAGAAATTAGACGAATTTTCTCTATAATATTAATACAGTACTCTCTCTATAACCAGGAACTTCTTTCCAGCCCTGCCTGTAATCTGGTCACAAAAATTAGGAAAAAAATCATAAAGATTAAAAACAAAAATTATGCCTCCTGCTTCAGTTGAAAAATGTAGGCAATCAAAACACAGCAGTACATTTCTTGCAGTTTTAGTTATTTCTTATGCTTGACATATTATCTGCTTGCATTATATTTTGTGTAGTAATACATAGTTTAACTGTTTAAAAGCTTTAATTTCAGCTACTTTTCAGTCATCCATCGGTGCTCTGATGCGATATCTGCCGGTTTATCGATGGAGTTCTGTGTATTTATTCTAATAAAGGATTCGTACAAAGACATAAAAATTCATATCTCCATGTAATTTAAAATTGTGTCCAGAAAATAATGCCACTCGCACTTTTTCTGTGACGTGAGACGTGAAATATTGTATACGATTGATCAATTCAGTTGTTGACATTGCAAAATATGAAGCTTTTCTCCCTTATAGGAATGTTGCATCATCAAATTCAAATTGAAATTAGACCCAATGTTGACTTCGCGTTTTTAAAATTTGTTGCAAATCTTTTGAAACTGAACAGTAAGGCACTTTTTAAGCGATTATATTAAAGTTGAATAAAAACAATGATATTTAGAAAGAAATCTATAATGTATCACACCTCTCCCAAAAAGGTCATACATGATAAAAAAGATTTCAGATCGCTGAGATTTAAGAATCAAAATTTTATTCAGCTAATTTAAAACTACTTTAAGTTTATATATATATATATATATATATATATATGTGTGTGTGTGTGTGTGTGTGTGTGTGTGTGTGTATTATTTTTAAGTGCCTAAAGAGAGTCCAATGGTTTGTCGGAGTCTGGGGGAGGGTCGTATCGCCAGATTCCATGGTGATTTCGATTGTAACTACTAGTTCCCAGATGAAGTAGTATTTTGAATTATTCCATATATTTATGGATATATGAAGAGATGATACGTACAGAGTTCTTATTTACAAAGACATTTCTATTCAAGCAATTAACTCTTCAAAGACGGTGGATGGCAACCTATATTAGTAAGATAATGTCGATGGGTGTTGATGCGCTCTCTGGCTTTCGGAGTAGGACATTTCAATCGTTCAAAAAGAATACACATCACTGATTGGGAAGAGAAGAGGGAGCGATGCTGCTACATTAATACTAGGATAAAGCTTTAAAAACAAGATAAAATATCATATTTATCGCATATTTTTTATAATTCATGAAATAATTTGAAACAATGTCAATCCTCTTACATGAAAAGGAAAACTTTATAGGTTGTACACCTCGTTCTAGCTGAGTTTGATTTGCAATTAGGAATTCTGCATCGGTTTTTGATGCCGGTTGAGAAATTTCCAAAAAATGTTACTATTGTTTCTTCCTCAAATGATTTGATGGCAAAGTAACTTTTGCATTCGTTTTCCTTTTTTGAGGTGTAGATGGCTTACTCGGTTCATATTCCGATGTGTCGCCTTCTTCGGAGCCATGAAAGATGTATTGTATTTTTATTCTGAATGCAAGATAATCAGATTTTGGAGCACTCTACATTGCCTTGTGTCGTCGATATTCAATCCAACTTGCAGCAATTTCAAAGTCTATAAAGTGCATTATAACTCGTAAGGTCCACTTTTTTTGTCCGAGGGCAAATTCTGTAATAGCTTATAACGCGATTAAGGAAATCGACTCCACCCGAGTACAAATTATAGTTTTTTACTATGAAAGGACGATTGATACAAACGTTTTTCTTATCTTTCTTGAACCACCTTTTGCATGTATCTAAGGGATGTTTTCCATCGGCAGATGGAGCAATCACAACCGGTTTGTTGTCGAACCATTTTACGACAGAGACTTGGGCATCATTTCTGACTTTTTCGTCAACTGATTCTCTACCTAGCCTTTTCATTCCATTGTCTTTTTTGAAATTAACATTGAAGGTATATTATTATTTCCCAATGTTCCTGTTCCTTGGTAATGATTTTTGTAATATGGAATGTCTAATAAAGGAAATGATGTGAAGTATTTGTCCATATACAAATTACGGCGGCCGGGGGATAAGTTCTCCGAAAGTCTCAAAACTACTTTGCCTGCAGTATCTAATTCCTATATACCATTGTAAGCTGAATCATTAAATATTTTGTCCCCCGATCCTTGATATATGAAAAAATCTAAAGGAAGACCATCAGGTGCAGTAGGTACAAAAACTTTCAAGTCGCAAGAATTTGGTTTCCCTTTAATAAATTGCCTTGCAGGTTCATGACCGAAAAAAGAAATAATTTGTTCATCTATTGCGATATTAGATGACTTTTCGTTCAGTAGGCATCCTGTTAGAACCATTTTTAGAAGAGATCTTACTTTCCAAAATTTATCATTCACTCTTTCTTAGTCTTGTACTAATAAATCATCTCTCAATTTTAAATTACTTCTTATTAAGAAGTAGCGATTTCGAGACATGTTGTCTGCGATTACGGAGACTCTTGTTGCCCAGTACATTTGAATTCTAGGAAATTTTATGTTTGACATAACTATTGTGATTACAAAGTTCTGTTTCATTTCAGTTTCTGACAGATACAGGTTATTTCCTGTATCCCTTAAATATCTACAGTTGGTGAATTCAGTTAATAATTTGTTTATATCATTTGGGACATACTTATGAAAGTAATCCTCGGGAGGCAGAACAGGTAGATACCTATTATTCTCTATGTATGAGGGTGCAGGAGGAAGCGGATTAAACTCTTCTGAAAGTAGGCTCTTCCAGTAAGATCTTCTCGAGTGTTCAGGGATTTTCGGGATCGAAATATTTGGAACATCAATTGGTGAAGGTGCTGATGTAGCAGAAATTGATGGCTTACACATTCTTTTCCTTTAAAATTTTTTAGGTGTAATTGAGAAAGTTAAAGGACAAGAATTTTTTTGTTCTGAAACAGAATCTACTATGGGAATTTCAGGAACTATTGATACTTCTTCATTTGTCTCTTCTTCAGAAGAAGAATCATATTGTAAATCTAGAGGAGCAAATGAAAGATCTTTAACATCCTCATCGTTCTCATCATTTTCGAAATTTGAAATATCAATATCTGATTCATCAGCATTCAAGATCTCTTCAGAAACCTAGACAATCTAAAAAAAATTTAGAACAAATATATATAAGTCGACAGAAAAAAGTTTTTTAAGATATTATATTACTTTAAAAACTAACAATTGAATGAAAACAGCAACGTCAACAATAATAATAATAGGGTGGTTTCCTCAATTTGTATTATTTACTCTTAGTCAGAACAAAAGCTATTTTTGATCTTTATCTGAGCCTTAAAAAAATCACAATATTACCATTTCAATTTAACAATAAATTTAAAAGAATTTATTCTACATATAAATATATAGAAAAGTAAATCTAATTATTGATTACAATCTGTATTAAGCTCAAATATATGCCCTAATTATAGTTTCAAATCCAGCGATTTTGAAAGCCATTGATCCAATGTCGTCTACAGGAGACATCGAAATTATTCTAAATCAAAAGTGAAAAGATTTGACTGTTAAATTAATAATACCATATAAAAGCTCCACATTTAAGAAATTCAGTAGTATGTTTAATAATTTTCAACGATACAAATAATAAAAAAATATGAACACTTACCGATGCGCTTGTACGTAATTTTCTTTCTTTCGGTAAACGCCATTTTCATTTGACCATAAACAAGTTATGAAAAAAATTCTTTCTTTAAAAAAAGTCTTTTTAAGTACTGCAACCTATCAACAAGAAAAGTAACTATATCTGGGTATCAATAACGCCTTTTATTTAAATTGGCGGCTGTTCTTGAAAATGCTGTTTAGTGTCTCCTACAGACGACGCCGGGACTGTGGAGGTTAAATGCTTGTGGAACAAAGATCCTGCTGAATAATTTCAAGTTTTGCTAAATAGAGGACAGTACTGACCATCCAATATATTGGAGTGCCTGATTTTAGGATATAAAACTGTAAATTCTTTTTCTACATGTAAAATAAAAATGTAAAATAGAATGGACTTTTGGTCTTAAGAGGTTAAGTTTTTCTTATCTTTTTTATTTAGAGTATTTAAATTCATTGCAAACTAATATTAATATAAATGAAATGGGTTGTTAAGTCATTTTTTGAAACTAGAAAATAATAACTTTTCGTTTAACATTTATGCTAAAAGCAGCCGTTTCTTCTTTCAGATTCATGAAGTTTCTTTATTTGGAAGTTCATTAAGACTGAAAATTTTAAGAATATAATTCATGATCAAATATTGCGTAATATTAAACTTGGGATTAAAACACAGGATATTTACATTAAACTGGATAAGTTTAAGAAAATTTGACTAGATGCAGAATTTCCTTTGACATTCATTAAGATTAATTTAAAATATAATAATTATAATTTTTAGATTTTTCTTTCTTTCTTTCCTTTTTGCATTCGTTTAGTTAATAAGATGTTTATTTAAAAAAATCTTCCACTGATATTATTGTTTTTTAATTTGGGTTTTTTTCTGTTTGAATTTTGCTTTTAAATTTCTCTTTTCCCAATTTGCTAACATTTTTAAAGTTTTTAAAGCTCTTTTGCATTAGTACTCTTTCTCTCTAATAGTGGGCATTGCTACATTTCCGATTCTAACAAGGTGAAAAATCTTGTTATGTTGATGTTAGATTTCTATTTTGTTGTTGCCAGGCAATCGTCTCATGTAAGATTTTCAATGTTTTTTAATTTTATTGATTAATTTCTTGGATTACGCGTTGTTTGTTTTCATTGGTTAATGCTTTGGCATATATCTCTCTCTGTCTATTTATAATTTTTACTTGGTATCTTATATTGCTTATTGTTTTGTTTGACTTTATGGAATGTCCATATTTTTATATAACATTTTTCTGTAGGGCGTGTTGAGTCTGTTTATCATGTTTAACCTGCTAATATGTCATAAGCCAGATTCAGAATGTATAAAAGTTATTTTTCATTTTTTTTTTTTTTTTGTTTCTATCCCTTCTTTATTTTCATTGCTTTTCATGCCTCGATTTGTACTTTTTTGCGTTTTAAAGTTTATCTTCTTGCTATTTTTGTCTTGTATTCTTACGGGTAATTATCTTCCTTGATAATTGTTTTGTTGCGTGATTTTTCTTTTTTTTTTCTAGGTTTTTGCAATTTAAAAATTTATTTTTCTCTTCCTTTTTTTATAATCTTAAGAAATTTATTTGCAAGTTTTCTTTGTGTGTAATTTTTTAAAAAAATTCTGCTTAAGTTTTATTTCTAGTTTTTATAATAATTTTAATTTATTTCAATTATTTTGTTATATTAATGAAATATTTTTAATTATATATATATATATATATATATATATATATATATATATATATATATATAAGATTTTGAAATATAAACATATGTTGAAAAAACATTATGCAATAATATGAAAAACAAACGTATACTTTTAAAATTTTGAGTCACTTAAAAACACTTCCCACTGATTTTAAATCCCATTGTACATGTAATAACATTTTATTGCGGAAATTTATGTAGATCTTCATTGATAACTTACAAAAGAAAGAATCGTAATCAATGAAGCATATTTTAAAGAAGTATTGTTCAATACAATGTTTAGTTGCGTTTGTGTGTTATTGTTGCTAAAGAATGGCATATATATACTATAGATATGAATTTTTTTTGAGCAGGAAGATTGTTGATGAAGATAAAAAAATACAAAAGTATTTTCAGATTCAAGAAGTACCTGTAAATTCAGGAGAATTTTGAAGTTGAATGTTCATTATTATACAGAAATTTAGAGGAAGACTCTCTCTTAAAAACTATAAATCTGACTGCAATGAGCAATTTTATTCACTATATTATCAATTCTAGTCTTCATTTCGCCAGGAATTTAAATCAGTAGTATTTTGGTTAGTTAGACCACAGTAAGTGAAAATTTTTAAAATGTCAGCTTCGTTTTCTTATGAATTTAGTTTCTTTCGAGCTTCTGTCTTCCAACTTGTTCACTTTAACTGTAACCACATAAAAAATAGTTTCCATATCTTTAAAATTAAAACATTTATTGTGGTTAAGAAATCGTGTAGAGATCAAACTGTTGACCTCAGTATAATTTAAAACTAGAACCAAATTGATGTCATTTGCATTTTTTTCAATGGCACAATAATAGAATACCATGTATGAATGGTGATACACAAAGTATTCTGTAAAACAACTTATCAAACTGTAAAGAACGGTAAAATTAATAAAAATAAGTTATTTTTGCTTTCAAAAATATACTCGAAAATATCGAATTTAAAGTTTGATGGATATGAAAGAATTGAAAGGTGAAGCTAAAGACAAACCAAATGAAATATAACTCACGTTTTAATTTATCGCAGAATCTTTAAATAAGTTTTTACATAAGATGCTCAAAAACGCTACCACCAACACGAACACAAGCTTCTCAACAACGACGATGCATTGTTTTCCTTACATTTCCAAGCATGTCATATATATATAGCAGTTTTCTGGTGTTCATAAATTCTGGTACTCCAAATTTGTGTAGCGATCCAACAATGGAAAATCCTAATAGGAAATGACGCCATCGGCATTGCAAGACGTTATCGCCAGACATAAATAATTCTGCCTCTCCTAAACGCGGGATGTTTAGACTCACATTTTTACAGCTTTTTTTCCCTTTTGATTTCTTCTACTAACTCTATACAATTTAACCAAATATTTTCCGAAAAAGATCCATGGAATCGAGTATTTTAATTAAGAGAGGAATAAGCTTTAACGTTAGCCTCTTATGAATCAGAGTATAGTTTCTATGAGAAGTAGATATTTTTTGAAGTTTTGAAGAAAACGAAAAATTTCGACTTCGTTTATCCAATGGGTATTCCAAAGGCAGTTAGAAATTAACAATCCTTTCCCAGAAAGAAACCAACATTAGACTCATTTCACAAGCCATCCCAACGTGGTTTGGAGGGGAGTAGAAAACGGATTACAAGAAGAGAAATTTTGAAGAAGGATCAACGTGCGGTCGGTAATATTGATATTTTCGAAATGATTTTCTTTTTGGTTGAAAACAATAATGTAGGAAGAATTTTACGCCTTTTCATTGAAAGATAACAAATTTTTAATGAAACTATTTAAATTACCAGAATAATAAAATTAATGTTCTTCATATTTGCCCAGAAAGATGCAATTATTAAAATATTTAGATATTGTTACGAACCTAAGATGACGCTTCACTACAACGTTTCGCATATAAAGGAGGAGTAACTTTTACAGAGATTTCATCGATCACCAAAGGAAAGTTTAAGTACTGACGCCCCGCCCCCCCAACCTCGGGGACGAATGTGGGGACCATTTTGGAGACTCGGTGGGAAATTTTATGACTTTGGAGACAAAATGCAGTTCAAAATGTTGGAATCTCGTCGAAATTTCGGTTAGTAGAAGATTTATGGATTTTTTCTGGATTTCCCTCGTAGCGTCACACCTGGTCTGAACAACTACAAATGAGAAGAATGAAGAACTACAACAGAGAAATGAGAAGATGGCGAATGTGTCGAATCTGGTGAGGATTTTGCGGTAGAGAGGCTGAACGAATCTGTCAAGAAACGACCTGAATATGCCGGGGAATCTTCCAAGATTGCGTGAAGCTCTCGGAGTCCGTGCAAAGTGTTACTTTAGAGATTTCTCCAAAGGGAGAACAAGTAATCTGTGGGGAGCTAAAGATTATTGAAAGTACTATGAGCCTTATTACATGTGCAGTTTTGTATCTGTTTGTGTTACTGATCTGCACAAGTGTCGTATTTGTTCTTGTGCAGTGTCGCTAATTTGTTCTGATTATTAAAAAAAAAATTGTCATTTACCATTATCCTCCTTGTAGGACAGTTTTCACCGTTAAAGCACCAGAATATATATATATATATATATATATATATATATATGCTTAGGTATATGTACAGATACATGTATAAAACTATTCAGTAATTTATTTCCTTCTTTTTTGTGGAATTAAAATACAAAACTTAGCTTCGTATTCCTTAGTGTCCAAAAGTTAAGGACAATTGGGTAATAAGGGTAATGAATTAAATTTCAGTCAGAATGGCTGTAAACGTGACATGAGAATGTAAAACGATTATAAAATAAGAAAGAAAATGTGAAAGAACGATAATAATTACTTTTATTACCTAAAGAAACAGTTTAAAATAAAGCTTAGTATAAGAGGAGTTCTCACTGAGTGAAAAACAAATGAAATATATAGGTGTGCTGCAGTTTAATAAAGTATGTGGTCACCACTGATAGCCAGGCACGCTGTACAATGATTTCAATACTTGCTATGACAATGTGGACAAATTGTGGGCTCAAATAGTTCTAAACGTCACGAAGAGCTATCTCTCTTCATTTCTGGAAAGGAGCTTGATTCGAGCGGAAGGACTGTAAGTTGTCTTCCGAGCATATCCCACACATGTTCGAAAGGATTCAGAACAGGATAGTGAGCAACACACGGCATATGTTGGATATATTTTCCATTTCATGGAAGTCGTCTGTCAGACTCATACTGTGACAAAGCGCATTATCATCCATTAGTATGATGTCAGAGCCGAAAGCACCTCGAAACAGAACATATAAGGCTCTAGAGCTTCACTTCTGTATCTTTCAACAGTCACGGACCCCGTTTCGGAGATAATGAGGTATGCGGTATTTCAGCATGATGTCTATCCTCCCCATGACTCCCCTTGACGGAAAACGATGTCTTTCCGTAATGTGTCCTGGGTGAAAACCAGTTCCACGTTCTCGCCATATAGCCGATGAGAATCGGTGTTAAGACTGAAGCGAGATTCGTCACTGCACATCACATTGACCCACTACCCGAAATTACAGTACTGATATTCCAAATTCCAGTTTAAACGAGAGAGTTTCAGTTACATTCTAGTTTAAATTTCGAACAGATTCATCAATATTTACCCACATTCTTTTGCTTTCTACGAGTTATGCTTAGCTTTTATTATCCATTTGCGCGCAAGGTGATTTTCTGACATATTTTTAGATTCTTGTATTATGAAGTATTCCTCCTCGATATATATATATATATATATCTTTGTGTGTGTGTGTATAACTTTTACATAAATTTTTACCGTTGCAGATATCCATATATATTGCCTTCGTTATTTTGTGCGTCGTTTCAATGCAAAAGAATTATTGAGTTAAAATAATAGTCTCCTATTTTAAACTTTACTCAAATAAAATTAATAACATTTTAATTGTTTCAATAAAAATAATAGAAGTTATTTAATATTATTGTTTAATAATATTTAAATAACCAATTATAAAATATATTGTATCCGAATGCGTTATTTCTCTTTTTGCTGCAATTAAAGCGGACAGCGTTGATTTCATCGAGTAATGGGTTTGAGCCCTAATAACATCAAGGACTCGTTGTTTAGTGAGTCTGATGCCCATTAAACCTGCCTAGACTCCACTTCTTCCCAATGGTGTCGTGTGGAAGTTTGAAGGGGGAGGGGATAGCTCAGATGTTATCCTCGTCACTTGGTTCAAAGTTGTGAGGTCCGTCGCCAATAACCCTCGTGTTATTTCTGAGTGGATGTTAATAAACAATCAGTCACAATGCTATAATTAAATGGATGAAAATTACAATCTGCAAGGAAAAAAAAATCCGGTATATCCAAAAAATTTATATGTATTTGAGGCTGTAAATGCCTCGATTTTTAAGTAAGATGTTCTCTGTCTGCAACAATCAATTTTCGAAAATTATCGCATCTATAATTTATTTTTTTAAAATCTTCTTTTTAAAAATGCACAGTAAAAGGGATTTGTAGAACAATAACACCGTTAAAAAACGAGTTTTTTTTTTCATACTTTGCGTAGCATAATTTTTATACCTTTAATTTTAAGAGCAAAAGGGAACGTTGACGTTGTAAACAATTGGAATTATGAGTAAAATTTAATTATTTCAATAATTAGTTTTAATCAATTAATTTTTAATAATTATAATTAAATTATAGTATTGTCATCCAAAACAATCACGTTTAGAAAATTTCGGCTCATTTGAACGCTTTAAAATGTGATAAAAAGTTTTTAAAGTTTTGACCCAGACATAGTTACAATGTAAGTAGAAGAAAACCTATTAAAAAAGAGTAAAATTTTAACACCCGCCCAACGTGGAACTCGAACCCACGACCCCGAGATTAAGAGTCTCATGCTCTAACCGACTGAGCTAGCCAGGCTGCAGATCATCAGAATTCACGATATAATTATAATTTAATTCTTTAAGTAGTTAGTTTTATTCAATTAATTTTTGTTTATTATAATTAAATTATCGTATTGTCATCATTAAATTATCGTATTGTGTAGAAAATTTCAGAATTGAGTGCTTTAAAATGTGAGAAAAAAGCTTTTAAAGTTTTGATCCATATATAGTTAAAATGTAAGTAGAAGAAAACCCATTAAAAATAAGTAGTTTTAGGATATTCACATAAAATCAGGTTTGGCTGAGGCTTAGTAATCTTTTTCAAAAATGAAACTCCTGTAGAAAGTTTTCTCTCACATTGACTTGAATGCAATTATTTGATTTACGCAGTACTGAAGTTGTTCAGCTTTAATTCAATTTAAAACAAAACCTGAAGGCAAAATATGGGCACAGCTAAGTAAACAGAGGAAATTTTTCCAGAAGACTTTTCTTGAAAATTGTTTCACTAAGGTTAAGCAAGGGGGAGTGGATAACTTCAAAGCAGCCTTTAATTGAATCTCCAAACATTTCTGTAATAAATGCCATTTATCGAATACTGATACATTTCTGAAACATATATAAAGGAAACACATTTCAATTTCTAATTATGAAACACAGACAGAAATTAGAACCTGAAATATTTAAGGGAGTCGATTCATGCAGCATTTTTTTTTTATCTCCGTAATGTTAAACATTTTTATAAAATTGACTGGTTGCACAATTACCAAAACTTCGTATTTTTATTATTATTATTGTATACTATATGCATTATTATTATTGTAATGTGAGCATTTTCTAAACATGTCGTGATTAGTTTATATATATATATATAATTTATATAACGGGAAACATGTGAAATGTTTGAAAATGACGAGGCTTAGTTTACATTTTGACCCGGACCGTTTTTTTTTTCTTTTTTGGATAAATTTTCTGTCCAAATCTCTCCTTAAATTAATAATAATAATTACATAAATGCACACACAAAAAATAAAGACTTTACGGTCAGTTTTTCAATTTTAAAAAGAATGTGTTCCTTAAACGTGGTTATTTTTAACAATATGGAGACAGAAAAAATGTTGCATTAAGTGACCCCCTCCTCTTAAATTAAAGTTAGATCCCACTTTAGTTAAATATACTAGGAAATATGAATTTTCGTCAGCTACTGTTTGGCAGAAACCAAGTTAGTTTTAAAAATTTTGGAAAAGTAGCGATAACCCTTCGAAATCTAACTCTACAAACATTATAAAGCTCAATTAAACAGTCAATAAGGTCACAAATACAACTGAAGAGGCTTCAAAAAAAAGACAGCAAAGTTTATTTGCCATCTTCAGAAAATATGTAAGGTTGCTATCTCTCGAATTCCTTTTAATTCACTCTAATATTAGCTTATATTAAACAATAAAATCTAAGCTTATCAACTCACTCATACCGAGCGAGATATTTCTTGCACACAGTATATGTGATTCCTATTACTCTAACCAGGAGTCACTTCAAACATCACTACAAACGATTAATTACAATAATTCACTTCGATTAACTGCAAACATCTATCAGCTTCTGGTTGTTATTCGTCTTCCTCCTTATTCGTTTCAATTCTATTTCGCTTACATGTCACTAGCCCTAATTCAATTCAATACACTTCTCATTTCCATCTAATTTGTCTAATCACGTTTCATTTGATTGACAAGGAGTTGTAGTGTTATGGAATTCAAATTATAAAAAGTCTCCAAGGTTAGTGAAAAGAAAACCGCAAATAGCCCATCGTTACACCTTTTTTCTGTCAATGTATTTCAGTAGTATTAGCTCTATTTATTTTTAAACGTAATGACTAATAACTTCACATCATCAAGGTTAATTTTTAAATAGCCGTAGATTTTTACCAATCTAAAAATCCTAATCTGTCTTATCATCTTCCTGTTCCGAAATTCAGATTTCACAAACATCCACCCAAACGAAGTTTTAAAGGGGAAAAAATCATGAGTATTTAAAAGGCATTTACGCTTGAGCGTACAGGTCAAGGCAAAAGTTTCCAAACATAGAATTATAGCAATTGACAGCAAGACTTTTTTATATTATATATAGTTGCTTGACATCCTTGAACAAGAGAACACGCCCATACATCCATTTAAGACATTGTACTACCATGTTTATCGATAGACTCTCATAACAGGTATGCACTATTTACGTGCATTCGATCGTCTTTGGGCTTTTATTCGTCTTTTCTTCTAAGGCATGTCACGCGGGCGTCAATTCCTTTTGATAAAATTGTCGTCGTTAGTAGATAGATATCAGTAGCTGACTTTAGAAATTAATTAACCTCATTTGTAACTGCATCACGTACTCGGCTTTGTATCCACCCTCCCGTTCTCAGCAGAACATTATTTTCTACCTAGCGTTGAGTAATTACTTGCCGAGGCGTCATTCAATTGCTGGTATCTTGTCGACTGCTGCAATACTTTGATTTACAGCGGTCACGAGGGAAAGAACTGGAGAGAGTGTTTCCCGTGCATTCTCGGCAATAAAGTATATCTAGCCTTCAAGACATAATTCTCTGACTAGCAATTAAAAAAATAAGACATAAGTCAAATCATAGCGGTAGGTTATCACGCGTTGATTTAAGTGATGATTTTTGAAGGTTTATACATGTTCGGTAATATTTCGGAGAAGTGATTGAAAATTAACAAGATTGTAACAGAAGAACATTAAAACATAAGAAACTCCCTGTTTACATTTCGTTAAGATTTACGGGGGAATTTTTTTTTTTCAGAACACATCAGAGTTTCTCCAGCTCTTTACCTTATATTTCAAGTGTTCGTGAGATGTTTCTGATTTATCATTTGCTTGAAGGTTTTCTTATCTTCTGTTAAAAAAAGAAAAATTTCTATCATTGTTTTAAAATAAAGAAGTAATAACAAATCCGTTTGGGTTCTAATTGTAAATTACTAATTTTAAGTAATTTGTTATTTAGCGTAATAAAAAGCTTTCATCGCGATTATATATAAATGTAATGTTCCATGTTTAATTGCTTATTTATTTACTATTTTATTAAATATATGATTGAAACTAATATTAGAGGCATCGTAAAGTTTTAATTATTACAAAGAAATAACTGAGATATCTAGATAAAATGTATTTTACATGTTAATTTACTCTTATGTACATAATGTTATGAATTATAACTATTAATGTTGATTCGTTAGATTTAAGAAAGCCATAGATTGAAGAAACCCGCAGTATAGTAAAGTTTTAATTATTACTAAAATAATATATATATATATATATATATATATATATATATATAGAGAGAGAGAGAGAGAGAGAGAGAAATTATTATTTATTATTCTTTCGACATATTTACAGAGTCACCATCCAAAGACATGCATTGCTCTCAGAGCTTCTTGACATTTCGAAGGCAGTCTTTATAGAATTCAATAGATTGAACATTATCTTTTCTTCATACTGTGGGTTACTTCAATCTATGGATTCCTGAAATCAAACAAATCAACACTAGTAGTTGTAATTTATGACATTATGTACATAAATATAAAATATCATGCAGATATCTAGATTATTTCTAAGTATTAAAAAACTTTACGATACCCTTCGTATACGTTTTTATCTTTTACTCAAAAAGTTTAAACCAACTTGATGTTCTTTTCATTTATATCGCGCTAATTTTTTATTATGATTTCTTAACACGATTTAAATCAATTCGAAAAAATTTATCGTAAGACTACCAAGTAAAGAAACAATATGTCTTTTTAGAATATCTCTTGAGCGAAACTGTTATTCATTCGTGGTCACGCAAAATGGAAAACTGGAGGATTACGGACACTAGCTAGATATCAGAACGTAATACGTGATTGCTCTAATACCATTAAGTAGTGCTAGGTATGAAATGCCCGAGATCGAAATGACAACTTTCTTTTCTTCTTGACATTCACTTTCTTCTTGAATTGAACATTCTGCAGGTTCCTTCCATTATATCTTCTTCAATATACTCTGGAGAGCTGCGCATTTCACATCATTCGCATAACTCAGTGACGTACGCCTACCCTGAAATTTGCATAATTTTCTGGCCTGTCCTTGTTGGTGTTCCATTTTCAGTGTCCTGTAGTGTATATAAAATCTACGTATAAATATATAAAATAAAATTACAAAAGAAATATGAGTCGGTTACTTTTAAAACCAATAAACATAACAAAGTATGATACAGTTCTGGATGTGTTTCTTTTAAACACATTATTAACATAATGAATAAAAAGCATAACTTAAATTCGTAAAATATGTCTCAATGTGAAGACTGATGGTGTTAAATAATTTAAATTGTTTTACGGTTTTTTTGATGACAAATGTAATAGATATTTATGTATAGATATTTTTCTAATTATAGCAGTTATTCTCAAAGTATTGTTTTTTTTTTCTAATGTCAGAGAAATTTTCACAAAATCAAACAATAATTGAAACCATTTCACATAAACAAAACAAAACAAAAAAAAAAAAAAAAAAAAAAAATGAAAAATTTTATAGCTCATGGATGCAAAAAATTTTGTATCCATTAGCTACAAAAAATTAAAGATGCTCTTCATCCAGTAACACTAAATACTTATTTACGGCTTAATTCTCTATGCAAAAATAAACAGTATATACTGATTATTATTATGAATATTTGTTTCTATCCTTAAGGAATGGTAAAATAGTTTACGTAAGCTTACCAAAATTAACAATATATATATACACATACACACACACACATATATATATATATATATACATACACACACACACATATATATATATATATATATATATATATACATACACACACACACATATATATACATGGATGTGATGGCTTAGAAATTATACCATTCACCCCATTTGAAGTAACATGTCCGTTTATTCAAGTTAGATACGCAGATGATGATTACAGCTTTAATTTGGATGATTTACATACAGATAATTGCAGAACAGATAAGAATATTCAGTGTTGGAGAGTCACTATGCCATTCTTCACTCCAATGAGTAAGATAATCCTTGATCCTGATCGCCTTCTCGCGGTCGGTATGGGCATTTACCAAGCATCCCCTTCACGGGAGCTGAAGGTTAGTAGATGTCTCTTACTCGCGAACCTCAGAGCATCTCCCTCTCTGCTGAGTGTGAAACATCGAGCTATATCAGCCGCTGCGCCATCTGTTGGTATTCCCCCATATATATATATATTCGTTTCCGTAAAAGGGTTGCAAAAGAAAGAAGTTTGAAAAGCCTTTATATTTATAATTTACATTTATTTTATGAAAGAATATGTCAATTCTCTGTTCAATTGGTATGTGTTACTGAAAATATGAAGATGAATTTTGTTTTCAAGCTCACAAGAACATACTAATGCCTTTCCACGAGTCTTCAAAGGGTCCATAGACTTATCACTAAAGCTACTGTTCTAGAAGAGAAATAATGAAAATTATGACTTACTTTTTAGATCTAGCATCCTCTCCGATGATTGCAAGTTCTTATGAAACTGAGAATAAGACTTCTTTAAAAACTTCTTAAAAATACTCACGAAACAGTTTAAAAATTTATTAGAAACAGAATTTCCATTTATTTCATCAATGCAAACGTTGCTTTTGTGCTATTTGATATCACAACATCATGTTCTTGTCTCGTGCAATGCAGTTATCATAAACACTTACAGAAGTCATAACTTATTATAATCGCATGCTATAATAAAATAGTTTTTTGCTACAATATCTTTGTTATTTTAGGTTCTTATCATAACCATCCTAACATTTGACGAATTAATTTCTTTAAAAGCTTTAGATGAATCTGGTCGATGTGGATGTAAGCTGAATCTCTTTTATTATAAAAATATAATGCTCATATTTTATTATTCATTCAGAAGGTAGCCAATCGGACAGATGAAATGGGATTATCTCAAGCTGATGCTGCTTAATTTGTCTCATAGAGTGGACTTATCTAAGCTACTTGTTGATGAATATCTTGAATATCAAAGTTTCGGGTGAATAAAATGGCCGGTTTGTTTTCTGGGCATTTAACCTATATAGCATCTTAGAAACTAACTCGGCAGACAGGTGGCTGCCACAAGGTCTCCTGCGAGATCGTTAAATGAGCTGGAATAAAAGTTGAAAGGGTGTTACTTTTCATTCCGGTAGCGGAAGCCCATTGGTCATGGTAGCGGCCTGTGGATTTCGTCGAGTCGTGGGTTGATGCCACTTAAGACCCTCCGTGCAATGGGTTGATGCCACTTAAGACCCTCCTTGCAGTGGACTGATGCACATTAAATTTGTTGAGGCTCAATGTCCTCTCGTTGGCGTGGTGTGGAAGTTAGAGGAGGGGTGCAAGTGCAGGTATCATCCTCGTCACTCGACCGAAGTTCAAAATTACGAGGTCCATCGCAAATACCCCCTGTGTTGCTTCTAGTGCGTTGTTAATAATAACTAATAAGTCAATCAAAACTTTCCATTCCAATATCTGACGAAGCCGACCGTATCTAAAGTATATGTTGCCAATACGTTACAAGTAAGGGGGCGGGTACATTCCTTATTAAAACTTATTGATTGAAATTTTTTCACAAATCTGTGATTTATTTATTTTTCATCAAGCAGTGGATATTTGGAAAAATTGCAACTCTTTATTTGCAAATCATATTTGACGTAAAATAATTTAAAATTGAATAAATAATTGTTTAAAGTATAATTCTTCTTAACGTTTTATGTTCCCTTGTTTTCATATTTAAAACAAAAGACTTGTTGTACCTTAATTTTTGGAGACCATTGTATTTGAATTAATAATTATTCTCCTAAACCTAACAGTTAATATACTTATTTTAATAAAATGATTTAATATACTATATTAAATAAAATCTTAAAAACATTAGTTAAATAATCTCTTTTTTGGCTTCTGTTCGGTTCTTAAAAATTTTTTAGATGCCCACAATTTTTGCAAAAATCAACTATAGTATTATGGCGTGAATTGAATATTCAGTTTTTATCATACAACGTGAATAAAAATTGCTCATCTTCGAAATGTAAGATAATGCATGAAATTCCGTACTTATACAAAACAAACCATTTTATATGACGAGAGAGAATAAGATGCTGAGAAGCAACTCATATATTGTAGCAACGACTACAATTTAAGTCGTTTCTTAGCTAAAAATTTCTTAACCACACATATTTAAATCATTCTTGCCATTAACAAATGAGTTGTTTTTAGAAAATGACAATTTTCTTATTCAAGCTGAAAAATATTTTTTAAAAAAAAATGTCGTGGGAGCAGTTGTCATATGCAGTCATAAATAAAATCATACCTTTATTTTTTGCTGAAGTCTCTGAGCTTATTCGATTTAATTTCAAAAACCAACAACTCATTTTTTATTATTCTATCAACCCCTTTCGTAGAAAGAACAAAATTAGTGTTGCGTGAATTCACATCTTCTAGAAGAAAAAAAAGTTTGTTTTTTTCCTTAGTCATTCCACTTTTTCACCTTAAGCTATGATTTAAAGGGTGATATTAACCACTCAGTTCTTATTCATTTGAAGTGACGTGACACTTTAAATGACACACGTAAAGATTCGATTATACGTCTTACTGACGAAAATACTTACAGAAGTGGTAAGTGTCTAACCTTTCTAAAAAGAGCATCTGACACAATTTTATAAAAAAAAAAAAAAAAAAAAAAATCACACTTTTCAAGGCAATTTTTTGTTAAAATATGTCCATTTGTTCTTATTATATAACAGCTCTATCCGGAATAAAACTCTCAGTTTAAGAGTTAAATTAAAAATCTGTGTGTATCATTATACAATTTTTAAATTTTTATTTCATAATCATAAGAAGAACAATAGATACTTCTGTCACAAGACTGTAGTTGTGTAGATGATTTTAACCCTAGCAAACTACACATAATTTATATGAGGTTTTAAAAGCCACATCAGTTTAAGTAGTTAGAGAGTAGTTAAACACTTACAATGGCTGTAGACTAAAAAGGAAGTTGATCTTTATTCACTCATATCTAAAAAAACACCTGTCATTCAGTCGTAGCTGACATTTCCTTTTTTCAAACGCTTGTAACTTCAATCAATGCTTTGTAGTTGGTTTATTTTATTATATAAAATGGTGAGACTAGTATTACGAAATTCCGGACAACTGCATGACCTTTTTTCAAGCCAAACTTACTATAATAAAAACTGTAATACATTTATTTTAGCATTTTAGTTAATGTACTTGGCTTCATCACTTAATTTTATGTATAGATTCACAAAAATATTTTTTACACATATTTTAAAAAATGATCAGCTAATTCAAATATTATGCAACTGAAACCGTTATGTTAATAAATATTAGTGTTTTTCGTTAAAATATACTGATTCTAAAATGATAAAATGTACAAAAAGTGATAAAAAAAAGATAAGCTCTGTGCTTTTTCTTTCCCTAATCTTTCTAAAATAAACAAAACTAAAATTTCTGCTCGTTTTATTTATTTATTTGTTGTGAATCGAATTCTTCGGAAACAGATTTCGAGTTTTCTGCCATGTTTATCTTCGGATTGCTTCTTACGAGAAAAATATCCATTATCTTCAAAAATTCTTAACGTTGCATTTACTGATTCAATTTGATTGTGTACCTTTTTTAAAAACAATGTATTGTACAAATACTATAAATATATGAGACATATAATAATAATTCTTTTCTTTACTGAAAAATATGAGACATATAATAATTATGTACTGAAAAATTTTAATTCGAGGATTTTCCTTTTGTCCCGCTTAAATTCATCGACATCTTACGTACCTAAGTAATGCAAATAAAGCAATGCTATGATTATTTGCCCTCTAGATATCTTTCTGCTTAATACAGTCATTACCTTCTTTGTAAGGAATTGCTCTTTCATTTACTCGCTGCGTAGTAAACTTGCTTTAAAACTAAAAATAGCTCGATCAACCTTGCGAATTACAAGGTAAAAAGGCGATACGCATCAACTTCTCTGTATTCAAATCATCCGGAGAGAGTGAAAGTCTGTTCCCTGTTCTTATCATGACATGGAATGAAGTTTCTACCATCAAAATACATTCACGTAAAAATTCTTTAAAAAGCGAAACAAAGATTGATATCCACATATCTTTAAATTCGTACACAGACCTATTATGCAATAAAATATGATTAACATTTTCATAATAAAATTCATTAAATTTCTTTTTATCACTGCTTATAAATGACATCAAAAATTAAAATTTTTGGAAAAAAGGTAACTCAGCAATCGTTTGAAAGAAATATTCGTTACCTGTCATAGATAAAAAAAAAAAAAAAAAGCGGTGTACATTTTAGCTACATGATGTCTTTACATAAATACGTTTATTTTTGCTTCAACAATTAAACACGCGAGGGCTATCATACCTGCTCAAATACTTTTTATTGTTCGTGTAAGTTTATCTTAATTACCAACAAAAAGCAGTATGTGTGCAAAAGTGGATAAGGATTCAAACATAAAATGATTTTTACAATTAGCCTACCATGAACGGCATTAATGATCTGAAAGATTATTATGAGACGAAAATAAAAATTGCAAAAATCGTTCAGAAAACACATTTATTGGCTATGCACTTCAACTAATGTACCTCCAATAGGAACTTATCTATTTTATAATAAATGTCCATCAAGTCTAATTATGAAAAAAACATGGATATTTTTTGGGGTTTCATTAATGTATGCTTTAAGTTTTTTTTTTTTTTTTATTTATTTGATTATGAAATCATGTAAATTTTATTTTATACAGTATTTATTGTACTTTGAGATAATTTTCTGATCAAAATCATTAAAAAACATAGGAATACATATAAAAAACATAACGCCTGAATGTGTATGCCTTCGGATTTATTTATTTTCATTTAATAAGAAGAATAATTTCCTTTACATTGTGCGTTTTTTTTTGTATATCACCGACAGTTGCTAAAAATGGAAAGGCTAAAAATTCCCCTAATGAGTTATTATAGAGAATTAATAATATTTATGTTGACAGAACGTAAATCTTTTTTGATTTTGGAGAAGCAGTAGATGGAAAAGTCCGTTTTCTTTTTATTTTTTTCCTTTCCAAATTGACTTAACCTGTAATTTTCTTTATGTGCTCGTCTGTAAGCAAATAAATTTTTATGTTCAACCTTAATAATTTTTATTACATAACACTATAGTTGTTTTAATTTATTAATGAAAATAAGAATAATGAGAGGCGAAAATTACAGGTTTTGAACGGGCAATTCACTAAGATTAATGCTACCGGAAGTTTGATTTGATGTGATGCATGAATAATCCGAGATGATTAAATTGCCATTAAAAATAACAAAATCTATGTTATATAACTAATGTTTAAAAGAAGAATTTTGAATTAAAGAGATTTTAAAAGTGTTTCTGTAAGAAACGTGTATAAAATGTATTCTTGTATTTCAAAACAAGAATATGTGCCTAAATTTTTTGCTTTAAAAGTTATATATTTTTCCAAATTGACTGAAGCGTAGTTACATTAACTCACTTAATTTATCTAAGATAATTAATATTACTATTTTATAATCAATACAACTGTACATACAGCATCATTTTATTAATTTTAAGTTACATATTTTGAATTTTAAACACTTCTCAATAATTTCCTAAGCAAATGTTTGTATTTTTACGCTTTTAATTTTTTTCCCTCACGAAACGAAGAAGAAAATGTAAATTATAGAAATATCTGACGTCATCTGAAAATACCGATCTGAAAAAAAAAAAAAAAAATTTAAGAAATTGCTTTGCAATCCACTTATCCCTTAGATACAATTTCATTACATTGAAAAAATTTGCTTCGAAATCGTTTCTATAAAAATTATTTTCAATGTCTCAGATGTTATATAAATCATAATTTTCCCTCAACACACATAGTAACTTTTCTTTGTAAAATTGGATTACATTGCTATTCTTGTTATTTTGTACAAATGTTTTATGTCCCCCCCCTTTATTTATTTGATTATAGAATGATTTTCAAATATTTAAAAAATAATAAGGAAATAGAAGTCCTCAAAGGCAAATCTTATAAACATTTATTGGATATATTTTTCCAATTTTAGTTCAACTAAAATATCTAAAAGCTCTGAATGTAATCAAGGTTTAATACTGATTTGAGTAATGAATGCTGAAATATACTATTTTTTGAAGCATATGTGGCCAACTTTCAAAAAAAGTGATTCTAATATAGCTTAATACTCATACGTCGAGATTTATGCTTAATCTCTTTAACGTTAATCCAAACATATAAGTTTTTCTTAGAAAATGTTAATGCCTTTTTATAACAATTCAAATATTTTGTTACTTACATTTGGAAATTATAGAATTATGTTTTTTTTTGGAAACTGTGTGTTTGAACTAGGGATATTGTATATATATAATCGTGCATTATCGTATTTCAATAATAAACTGGTTCAATTGAAAGTAATTCAAATCCAACATCAATAAGATACGCGGAATGAATCATGCGTCCATGAATATTTTGAAGGACTTAAGTAAGCAAAGCTATGGGATATCCATGTTTGCATATGCAAATGAGAATTACTCATAATGAGGTACATATCAAAAACAAACGCGCCGAAATACAGAAGGGAAGAGAGTACGCACTTAAAAATCAAAATACGTCTTATAAGAACATCGCACGGTTGAGTCTCCTCGTGTAAAATCAAGGACATCTGCATTTCTCAGTTGAAAAACAAAGTAGATCTATGTAGGAGGTCTTTGAAAAAGAGTAAAAGACTCTCATTACTTATTCAGGTATGTGTCAGTCACTGATTTTTGCCTTATAAATAGAACCAATTAAAAAAGTTGAATGAAAAAATGAATCTCGGTTACAACTCTCGACTGCGTGAGTCTTATTTATTTTGTAAAACTCAGAAGGAAGAGACACAGCGGTTTTTATTCTAATTTTTCTATCACATAAATTATTTATAAACTTCGTTTGTTGTTTAAAAATCATCAGGAGAAAATTGATATCATGTATATTCACTAATTAATTTTGATTTTATTGTTTATTAAAGTCTCACTTAAAAGCAACAATAGGGCTATTAGCAACGGACCTCGCAATTTTGAACCTCGATCAAATGACGAGGAAAACATCTGAGCAAACACCTCCCTCTCTGAAGTTCCACGCCACACCAAAGTACTTTGAGCTTCGACAGACTTCATAAATTTATCAATTTAACTGACAAAAGTTTTGACTTGGAGCAAAAAACATGTTTGTGAGACCTTAATTTTGGACACCAGAGTAATCGCGCCTAAATAAAAATTTCATTAATAAAGAGCGCCAATATGTCATTACTAGAGATATTAGTATAGTAAAGAATAGAATCTTGAGAGATATAATGAATATGGGTTCATAATTCAGGATTATGATCTCTAAGAGTAACTATTTAATTAAAAAAATGATTTTTGATGAGATTTTAATAATTTTATTAATAATTCTGTTATGAAAAATAGTTTACTGGTTGTAGCGGTTAATGCGTTTATGTACTACATTTATCAAGATGATAACAATAAAAACTTTAAAATAAAAAAAGCATAAAAATACATGCAATTAAGAAACAGATTTGCAAAAAGATTATTATTTGTTATGTTGGCAAAGTTTCCAGTAATTATGCAAATATTTGCAAATATAACTGTAATTCAATTATTCATAAACATCTAGAAGTGAATAGTGCTTATTTCGAAAATAATTTTAAAAACCTAGAAATTATATAATAAAATTACAATTCTTGGTAAAAAAAAATAGAATTACAAATAATTTAAATTAAATTTCCTCAAATCTTTATTACTCCAAAATTTTATAAATACCCCATTAAATTTAGAGCTGTCACTAATGGATATAACACTTACATTACAAAAGAAGGTAAATTATAACAAAAAATCTTACAAGATATTATTAAAAATTATTAATAATAAATTAATAATCAATGATAATTCATAAAACTGCTATCATTTAGAATATGAAAGACAAAGATATATTTCCTACACATAGTTAGGATTTTGAAGACTCTTTAATACGGCATACATAGATGATCTAGTCCAGGTACTATTTATTATTTATAATAATTATAAAATGAATGATTTTATTTCTTATGATAAACTTAATTCTATAGCTAATATTGTACACAGAATAAATACCCTTATAAAAACTTTAAGCAAATTAAGGGTATTCCACTCAAAGAAGACTTGTTAGTAATACGAGTCGTTCGGCTAATATTTGACTTACATTATTATGATCATAATTATATTGATAAATATAGTTTTTATAGATATATAGATGATCTACTTGTTATGAAATATTGCAAGTTTCTGAAGATAAACTTAGCTTATTTTTTTATCCCACAAACTTAAATTTAATTCAAGCTAATGACAGTAAATATGAAAGAGAATATTTTTACATACTAAATTTAAAATTTACTGATAGTAAAATTATTAGTAATATTTTTTTACAAGAGAGATGGCTTTAAATTTCATATTAAAAAGGCGCCTTTATGGAGAAGTTGTTTTCATTTTTCTATATTTAGAAGCTTTATCTATAATTATATTATTAGAAATAATAATTTAGTAAATTGTTCTATACTAAGAAATTATGACTGTTAGAAGTTTTATACAAGTTCATTAAGAAAATGATCCTATTAATTTTATAAAAAAAATATTTAGAAAGTGATAGTGATTAAGATATATATATATATATATATATATATATATATATATATATATTAGTTGAACCATAAAAAGAGCCCCCCCCCAAAAAAAAATACCTTGGTAGTCTTATAGGACAAATATAAAAAAAAGTTGAAATTTTATATAAATTAAAACTTTTATAAAACAAAACAAATCACTCACCAATGTATTTAAAATCCTATAAAATTCTCATATTCATCAACGAAAGCAAATAACTCCTGATGTACAGCCTCACTTCCGTATTTGAGAAGCTCGTCATACCGTTTCCATTTGTACCCTAAGGAGTGGATTGCCTCTTCGTCATCAATATTACATAATAAATCGTCTTCAGTGCCATCCATAGCATTAGAAATCCCATATTTTTCGAAGGATTTACTAGAGGCACATGTGAGCTCGTGATTCGACATGTGTTTCTATAGGCAGAGCTGCTAGATATAAGAAAATAATCTTGTTAAATTGATTGATTGCTTAATAATGTCGCATTTAGAAACAACAAGAGGGCTATTGGCGAAGGATTTCGTAATTGTGTACCTCGGCCCTGTGACGAGGACGACACCTGAATTGTTTTCAAATTTCTACGCCACACCAACGACATGAGTTGGAACCTTGACAAATTTCTTTTGAATCAGCCCTGCTACACGATGGATCTTTAATAGCTACATGACTAGAAACCATGACTCGATGAAACAATACCCGTCGCGAGTTCGTGACCATGATCATTAGGTTACCGCGGCCAACAAACTTTATGATTCGGCATCTACTTTTATATAAGTGCTGCCATATGCTAGAAAGTAAAACTTGTTGCAGATGATGATCTCCTATCTAAATTAAATTCATAGGTCGTTGATAATTTTGTCGGTCATTTTATAGGACAGATATACGCTAAAACTATAAAACTGACGAATATATCTATATATAATTCCATTTTTAAAAAGTAATTATTTAATGTTATATTTTCGTTCGGAAACATATTAATTTTTTTTAAATTTTGAAACGTTTTTTATTTAATTTTTGACAGTAGATGATGAATGATTGTAATATAAAATTCTTGTTTTATGAATTTCTATTTTTTTTTATTTCAGTTTAATTATAAGAGGGATAGTTTAGTATACACACACACACACACACACACACACACACACACACACATATATATATATATATATATATATGTGTGTGTGTGTGTGTGTGTGTGTGTGTGTATAGTGATTATAATTTATAATTAAAATTTACACTTTCAAAAGGCCATAAAAATGCCACTGTTGAGAATGACTTGATATTTTATCTGAGAATGCGTGAAGCAATGGGAATTTGTTTTCCGAAAGAAAAAAAGTTCCAAACTGAACCGATAGATGATGCTGTACTAGTCATATTAGGTTAAAAAAGTGATTGCTGTAAAAGATATGCGAATTTTAACATGCTAATTAAAGCACGCGACATGCGTACCGCATATTACACGTGTGATAAAAAGGCAGAGAACATACAATTCCTGTTATTCTGCGTCCGAAAAGGTAGTCATGCCTCTATCATTGAAGTATCGGGATATGCTTGTGAAGCTTTATTACAAGAACTGTGACTGAGCAGCAATTACATTGAAGAAATTCCAGAAATTAAAGGGTTTTAAATGCGACTCTGGTCCGATGACTGCATTCGGTGTGAAGAAAATGATCGATAAATTCGAAGAGACAGATTTGTTTGACGTGAAATGGGGCAGAGGGAGGAAATCAATTACTTCGACGTTAGTGGAGGATATGGCTACAACATCGGGGGAAGCGTAAGCAGTGCTTTAGGAACTTGCAATACACGGGGAATTGCCCGAACTTAACACATGCCTATCAGAATGGTTCTTCAAACTTTACGAAACATCCTGCACTGCTATCGATTCAAAATTCCTAATGTTCAAGAGTTGGCTCCTGCTGACCTGACAAAACGAGAAGTTGTCACCCTGCAATTTCTTGCTCGAATGGAAGTGGACAATGCGTGACCATGGAACATTTCGTGGACAGACGAAGCCCGTTTCTATTTCCAAGGTTCTATCAATACTCAGTATTGCGGAATATGGGCAAGAGAGATTCCGTTAGGAATACAACCATTGCCTTTTCTTTCTCAAAACGTCATTGCTGTGATGCGGATTTACGGAAGCACTTATCGTTGGCCCCATCTTTTTCGAAGAGATTAGTCTTTCGGCTCTTGTCACTTGTACAATAAACGAGACACGTTATGAATCTCTTTTGCGCAATTAGCACATTCCAGCACTGCAACAGCGCGGACGTGTGAATAGCACAATTTTTATACAAGATGGCATTGCTCTACACATTTCAAATCCAGTGAAGCAGCTGCTCAACATACATTTTGGAAACGACAGAATTATCAGTAGCAATTTCCCAACAGCCAAGCCCCCTTGATCACCTGACCTGAACCCATGTGATTTCTGGCTGTGGGAGTTATTTAAAACATCTCGTGTCGAGCATTCAACTGCGAACTTAGCTGATTTGAAAACACGCATTACGCAATAAATTCACAACATTACAACTGATATAATACGATCTGTTTTGGAGCATGCTGTTTTGTGCTTTCAACTTGTGTCAAAAAACGGTGGACAGCATTTTGAGCATTTCTTAAGGAAGTCTTAGCAGCTTACCCACGACTTCCTTTTCTTGATGGTTTCATCCCTTTTTGCTTTTTCTACGATTTTTGGCCTGAGAACAATTAAAAATCATTTTTTTAGTATCCGCTGTAGCACCACCTTATTATAGTAGATGAGCTTTGAACAAAGAGTGCCACAACATGTCCCGTCTCTTAATTAACCTCTTATGAATAGCATAGCGCTCTCAATCTCTTCACTTTTTAAAATGTTTTTTTTTTCTATCGCAAAACAAATTCTCATTGCTTCCCGTTTACTCAAATGAAATATCAGGTCATTCTGATCAGTGACCTGATATTTCTTTTTTTTTTTTACACTGCTTTTGGATAGTACATCTTTAATTAGAATCACCTTGT
>BMAW01117713.1:464705-501793 GCA_019974015.1 Nephila pilipes | reverse complement strand
ATATATATATAAAAGGCAGAAAACATATAAATAAAAGCTAAATTTTTAGGGTAACTGCAGTATCAAAATGCTTCAAATTTTGTTGTAAAAATGAGAGGGTACTTTGAGGATTCCAGAAATGAATCATTTAAGAGAATTTGATAAATAGAATTTTAGAAAATTGAATTTTATAAAATTGTAAGCAAACTTGTCATGTCACAAAAAATATCTTTGTTTGCGTTTTTCTCAAAGTATGTTATTTCCGAATTTTGGAATATTTTCCTCGAATTCTACGTTACCATAATCCTTATATTTTCAACATAACTAAATGAAGTTATTTCTGATACAGTGAAAACGTAATTTTTTCCCCTAATAAACACCCAAAAATTGTAGGTATAGCACATTATTTGTATTAATATTGTTCGAAGTTTGAAGCATAAAATTTAAAATTTCATTAAACTCAAATTTTAAATTAAAATTATGTTCAATGTAAAGAATGTTGCAGTTATAAGAACACTGCAAATTTTCAAAGCTATAAATTTTGTGGAATTTATGGAAGATGTTCCCAAAGTTAAGAACATGGCTTATACAAACGTAAATACGCGTATTGATTATTAGTTACTCATACATAATTATTTATGTATATAAATGGGATTTTCTTTGAACAACCTCTTGAGACCCAACGTCCATTCTATAGGAAATTTTTATTTTAGATACAGAAAAATAATTTACAGTTTTACATCCTAAAATCAAGCACTCCATTATATTGGACAGTCCAGTTCTGCCATCTATTCAGCGAAACTTGAAATTATTTGGCGGGATCCTTGTTCCAGAAGCATTTGAAAATGGTGGACAAGAAAAAAGCAAAAATTGAAGGTATGTCAGTAGTTTGAATTTAGTTTTATTATACTTTTACATATTTTTTTGAATTAAAAATAGCTGTCATACAATTTTAAATGTGAAAATAGTGAAATTATGTTGTACATTTAATCCGTAACACATCTTTTTACAAAACTAAGACTCAGTGTCCATTACAATGGACTGGTCAAAAATTGTGTTTTTCTTAATTTGTTTTTAAAAACATGACTATATATACTGATATGTGTTTCTTTACAGATGATTTATCTCAAATTAGTGGAAATTGCTCAAAGAATATGGTCTTGGGTCTCAAGAAGTTATACAGATTTATAAATATACAGATTTCTCAATGTTAAAATATCATTGCCATTGTTTTTAATTTTAAAAAGTCGGGATTATTCCAACTTAATATAAAAATAGCTCGTTTTTGCTTGTCGAAGACACCTCGATAACCTTAAATTCATTGATAAGTTGCTGGTGCCATTGAAAACAACGTTCTAACGCGCAAGTTTATTATTGTTATTGTATTTACTGATTCCCGCTTTTCAGTAAATAAGCATTTAAATTGCACTGAGTCCACAGAAAAGACATTATCATGAATATGAGAAAGATTTTATAAACATAGAATATATTTTGTCAGGTTGGCTCTTTAATGAAATTCGTTATGTCTTATACATTGTTTGGGGGGGGGGATTATACACTGCTGAATAAAATTAGCATGTCATTGTTCCGTATATTTTAAGTTTAATTATTCTATAATTATACTGATAGCTCTCTACATACTCAGTTTTTTCTGAAGTTTCAAACCTGTTTAAGGTATGTACATTTAAAAAAGGGGATGCAACATTTGAAATAATTCTTAACACTATTACATGTTAGTAAATTAAAGATGAAAACAAAGAGCTCCATTAAAACAGCGTATTCAAATAGATATGTAAAATGAGATAGATTTAGCGTTATCTCGTGAACCATATTAATCTCAAGTTTGTGTGTTTAGAGAAATATATAGAAAAGTACTAGACTGGGAAAGACTTTAGTTTTTCAAAATACGAAATGAGTATTAGGGAATTTTATGAGGATCTCCGTACAACTTTAATAAAATAAAATTATTTTGATGAATAACAGAACATTTTGTTTAAAAAATAAAATTTCATAGCCTAGCTATTTATTTACTTTTATTCGTTTGTTAAGAAAATTAATTTTTTTACAAAAATATGTTTTTTTCGGAAAAAACAAATTACAGAATCGCGTTACGATTGAAAGAAAAACGTTAGTTAAATTATTTTACACTTTAAAGATGAAATTTTTTTAAAAAAATCAGCAATTTGTGAAGAACAGGCGAATTTGTCTTTAAATTTATCCTCCCGTAGATTTTTTAAAAATAAATTCTTATATTTCGTTATGTATGAAAAAGAGAGGAATTTTTATCTATAAAGTCTTGTCACATTATTCTATCTGAACACTTAATCCTATGTAATAACATCACTCATTTTGTTCATAATTTAATTCTTATCTCTGCAAGAAATTTAATGAAAAATCACATAAATAAAACGCACAACCTTGTCAGAATTAGAACAGAATAATTTTGAATGATTTTTTTTTTTAAAAAAAAACGTTATATAAGAGATAGTTTCATTATTAAATTATTTTATTCATTTTTCAAACCACAGAAAGGATTTATATTTCTATTAGATAACGCAGCAGGAAAAATATTAGAAAGTAGATATTTATAGAAGGAAAACTATGAAAATATTCTAGAACTGGAAAATTACTATTTAAGGGATTTTCCAAGTTAAATATAGAAGAAAATTTTCTTATCTGTATAAACAGTTTATACAGAATACGAAATTTTGACCTTAAGTCTTATGCACCAATAGAATGAAAAGCGTTTCGTGTTGTAGGTTAAATATTGAAGTGTAAAATTCTTGTAGTTTTCTTATCAATGTAATAAATTCTTATATAATTCATCACATATTTGCTGGGGAGGCTCATGATTTAATTTCTCTCTGTGTAGTGAATTTCGCACAAGGAAGTTATGTAGTCGCAAGGCGTCAAGGCTGAAATCACTGTTATGAGCATTTGCATTATATTTAGCGCGTGTTAAAAACGGATTGCTTTATAAATATGTATTTACACAGAAGAAGGTCAGATAAAGGTGGTTATAAATGTATAGTACTATTATCTAAGTATTGTTAGCTGTCAAGTCATTTATAATTTTCGTTATATAATAAAAAAAAAAGCAGATTTCTGTGAGTTAGGCCAAAGGAAGTTTCTCTGAGAAGATAAGTAATATATGCATATATAATGTATTAGTAAATATTTATAGCATCTCCTTACTGATATGTGCACATCTGTCTAAATTTATTTCCTGTATTATGACAGAAAATGACATTGGTTAATGAATAAAAGGAATATACTTATCCTATTGGGTGTTTTATGTAAACATGTAACACAGGAATTTCATATTAATGAATAATTTAAAACAATTCCCGTGTTCATTGTCTCATAAATTTACGTATCTCATAATATAATGTAGTATTATTCAGATTAACTTCTTAGTTTCAACAGAATTTTTTTTCTTTTATCCTCACACAATTTGCCAAGGAAGCAGATATGGCATTTTTGGCCAACAAATCAGATCCACCTGTTTTCATGAATCTAGGTATTAACATACTAATTAATATTATCTTTTCAAAGAAAAGAAGAAGAACCACAAAACAGAGAATGTAGAATACAACCAACCACACGCACGCACTCACACACACACGCACACACACACACATATTCAAAAGCATGGTCCTCACAAATATCTATGTTATAAAAATTACTATAAGTGATATTTTTAGATTAATGCTATTAAAGAGTCTTTTTCATAAGGGTCATAATTGTAATGGCCCCATTTAATTATTTAATTATTTCCCTTATATAATTAATCACATCACTACAAAGGAGAATGATTCCAATCCTTTTAATTTTTTAATTCTTGCGATCATGCGATTTCCAAAAACGTTTGGATCAGCATTACCCAAGCTTTGAACTTATAAGGATATTCCCTACCAAAAACTCAGATTCCATGTAAAATACCTAAAGTTCCTTACATTTATTACCATGGAATCCATATAATTCCTAGTTTAACTTCCCTGGAGAAACAAACTGAAAAAACTTTTTCTTTACTCCGTTCTCGATTATCAGACTGGGTAGACGTACTTCGTTCACCTTTCCCAATGTATCTGCCTCACTCTCATGAGAAGATAAAATAAATTCGCTATTCCTCGATTAAAAAGTTGTTTTTTTGTGCCATGGCTGCCTCTACTATGGAACAAAATGTTTTAAACTCAATATTTCCGAAGTACCGAATTATAATATATATATATATATATATATATATATATATATATATGCTCTATATATATAAATATATACATCGGTGTATGTGTATGTACACATCTGTGTATGCTTAAATATAATTTAATATTCAAATTTTTCCTTTTTAACTATCACAGTAAGGAGTTCATTTTTATTTGCTGATACTATTCCAATTTAGATTTTGATTTATGCAATCACGTACTATTAAAATCTACACAATCAGATTAATCCAACGCTTCGAAGTAGTAGTGATATTCCCTTCTTGACTTTCTGTCTGTAGCAAAGATCCCTAGAAATCCCTCCATCCAATACCACATGATCTGAAGAAATCTTTTCATATAAATTTTGAGCAAAGTAAATTTTTTCTCTTCCGCTATTACCAACGAAGGTTGAAACTACGCCCCTGGCTTCTTCAAATATTTTTATAATGTAATTCACAGAAAATAATGGACATAGCTTGCTTTCCGTTCATTGCCAATACCATGTAATTGCCTCTCTCTCTCTCATTCAACATAAAATAGATTTTACATGGATAATTGATATTATTTTTCCAGCCGTGACGTTAACAGAAGACATTGTATGTCTTTATTCCTCATCCATTATTATATATCAAGAACCGTAGGATTTGTACCTATCCGTAAAAGTTAACTAAATTGGAATTTAGCATGTATAAACGAAAGAGAGAGAGGCTGGATGTTGACTAATGCCATTGAGAGAGAGCGTAGCGGATCACCACTACAGACAGAAAAAAATTGTTCACTACAAATTGGACATGCAGAATCCTGCTGTCTCAAAAATTACCTGATAAATGCCTTTGTGGACCAAAATCAAGAGAGCCTCTGAATCCTTCCAAATGATCGCAACAAGCAAAAGAAAATACGTTAAGAAATTTTCAGTTCATTCGTAAAATATGACATGTTTCTACTATTATAAAAGCATTTTCTCCAAGTGAAACTCTTCAATCTCGTGTCGTCTTTACGTGATATAATCCTACTACTTCCTGCTGTGTTATTTTAAAAGGCATCGACTATAACGAACTTTAGGAAAAAGTTTAAGCATATCCTAAAACATTCTCAACGATGCCTGTGAACTGAATCATATCATTGTAGTGAAATCTGTAGTGACTCTTTTGAAGTGGATGCTCATTTTAAATTTAAATTTTCATTTGAATTCCTAAAGTTAAAGCAAATAATGTAATATATTATTTTTTTTATTTCATTTTATGAAATATGTTGTTGGGTTTTACAAACATCGTATATTTATATCTTATTGAAATTTCTTTGAATTGGTTCTAATTTGAAGTTTAAAGTTATAAAATAATTATGATAAAATTGCTTGATATTTAATTAAAATTGTTCTTGGTTTTCTTTTGAAACTTAATTTTTATGAATTGATAAAGTTAATATAAGTGTTTTCCAGAATTTAATTAAATGATTTTTAAGAGTTTTTGAAAAATATTACATCATATGTTGTGTATAACTCCAAAGTTGAGATATTTACTATGTCAAATTTAAAGGTCAGTTAATGTTATTAAGGTCAAAATAGGTAATCAACAATACTAACTCAACTATAAAAATGAAAAATAATAATACAGAAAAGGGTGACAATAACACCAAAAATTCTAAAGTAGAAAGTAATAATATCAGTTTACAGACTGTTGATAATATATATTGTTCATAGCCATGTAAAAGAACTTCATATTATTCTTTTTGATCCTGACAGTGAGATGAAAATGGAGTTGTGGAACTAATACTTTAATCAGGCATGTAAACACAATAATAGGGATGAAGAATGTAAATTAATAAATATATCAAAATATTTGAAGGGTACTGCTTTAACTCAATACATTAATTCGAACTTGCATATTTATCATTTTAATGATCTTTGCTGTGTTCTAATTAAAATATTTCTAGAGCCCAATGTAATTAACTTAATCGATTTCTCCCAACACAAATTTAACCTGAATGAGACTCTAGCAGAATATTTTCATAAGAAATTAAATTGTGGGAGAAAACTGGAGATATTCCCTCATATAATTTTAGAAGGCTGAACACAGATGGGTTGCCTATCCATTTAAAGCAATTACTAATAATCAACTCACGTACCACCTAACTCTCCGTTAGAATGGCTCACAGTAGTTATGAAACTTTTTAAAATACAAAAATCTACCCCCGTATATACTTGTGTGAATCAAGTAGGGTTAGAAATAAAGAATCCACGGCAAGAACTTGAGAAAATTTTAATATTAGACCACATAACCTTTAATAAACAGACAACAAACAATATTAATACCTCGAGCACAAAATTATTTAAAGCCAAATTCTCAAAATTACTAGAGGCCGCGTATAAACACTTTCATCAATCCTCGCCCATATTTTGGCAATACAGGATTTCGATCAAATCATACCTCTCATTTTCAGTAGGGATTACCATCCTAACCCTGTTGAATTTGTACAAGGCATTCTAAAAACATATTATTGGACACAAAATTGTGCATTGAAACAACTAAACTTTCTGAGTAACTTGCCCATGTCTAACTCCGTTTCCCAGTGCACAGGAAACCCTATTAGCTTTGAACAAAATCTCAAAGAAAATCAAAACACCTCTACTGAGGCCCATGACTATCCAGGGAAATGACAATCACTAATGTATAGACACCTATAAGCTAATTTACATACTCCAATGTCCCTAAGTCTAGGTAACTTTGGATATTTACCTATTTCATGTGACTATGTCAATATTGTTATTGATACAGGATCCACTCTCTCACTTATTTTTGCAGATTTGTTGACAAGCTTCACTTACCGCGAAAAAAGACCACACCTATCAAAGTAAATCAAGCCCATGGCAAATTCCAACTTAGACAAATGTGTAACACATACCTAAGAATAGGAGAAATAAACAAACAAACAAAAATAAGGTTATTTATTATTAACAATCATTTACCTTGTATCATCTTAGGACTTTCAGACTGTAGCCTTTTTAATAAAATCACTGAGTCATAAAAATTAATTACAAATTTGTATCCAAAAATGAACACCAATTGTCTTTGCATATATTAGAAGAGACATAGAACACAGAGAGCACTCAAGATAGTATAGTCAGTACCTCAGAGGACATTTTCCCACCTTTGATTGAAAAAGAACTATCTAATTTTGTATTGTATCTTGTATCTGAATAATCAAACCTTTTTACAAAAAGTAAATATGATGTTGGCTGAATTAAAATAGAACCTTCTAGAATAATAATGACGACTCCTGACTTAAAAGTCCCTCAAAGTGCTAACAGAACATCTTCCACTGATGAAGAAGAAATTAATAAGCAAATAAGTAATTTATTGTATTCAGGATTAATTAAAGAATCTAATAGTAATTATTCCTCCCCTATAACTTTAGCCTATAAAAGTTATGACAATTGAAAAAGTAGGTTATGCATTGATTATTACAAAGTGAATGCTCTGTGTAAAACTAATGCTGGACCTTTACCTAGAATAGATACCTTATTAGACAAATTAACCCAGGCTAAAATTTTCTTAACTCTGGATCTTGCATCTGGTTACCGGCACATACCCCTTCACAAGAAAGACAAATTTAAACTAGATTTTGTTACCAATGAAGGCTTATTTGAATTTCAAGTTTTACCTTTTGGCTTTAAAAATGCAATATTTAATCTCACTATTCTAAACAAACACGCTTTCAAAATTTGCCTATCACTATTTTGATGACATAGTGCTTTTCTCTAACTCCTTAAAGGAATACTATGATCATCTAAAACAAATATTTCACACGTGTCACACAGAGAACATTAAATGAATTTTCTGAATGTGCCTTTGCAAAAGATAAAGTTAATTTCGTGGGTTATAAGGTCAAAGAAGATTGCATCTCTCCTGATAACCATAACATTTTGAAAACAACAAAAAAATTTCAACCACACAAAAAAAATACAAAACAACTTCAAGGTTCAAGGTTTTCTTGGTCCCGTAAATGTTTATAGTAAATTTATTGATTCTTTGGCTAAAATTAGAAAACCTTTAAGCAATCTCCTTAAAAAAAGATTAATACTGGTATAGACAGATAAATGTCAAAAAGCTTTTGAATTGTTGAAATATAAATTAATAACTAAACCTGTGTTGCAATTGTATGATCCTAAATTATTATGTTATGATGCCTCTAAAATAGTTATTGGAACCTTTTTAAAACATCCTAATAGTTCTGGTAAATTACATCAAGTGTCATATCACATTCTAGGACTTGAAGAAAATATGAACAAAATTATCCTATAACAGAATCGGAATGTTTGTCTATAATAGATGCAATTGATAAATTTTGTCATTATTTACATGGAAAAAAATTCATAATTCATATAGATCATTCTACCCTCGTATGTCTAAAGAATTTAAGGGGTCGATTATTTAGATGATCTTTAAAATTAAGCATGTTTGATTATGAAGTTTAATACTTAAAAAGAGAACATCTAATGTTGAAGCTGACATGTTATCAAGGCACCCTACAACCCAATATATCCAACACTGTGTGCATTTGCTTGAACTGGATTAGATAAAATATTATCAAAATTTAGAGAGTATAATAAATCAAAATATAAAAGCGTTATAAATTTATTTGTACTTAAAAAAAAAATGTGGTTAAAATAGTTGTACCTTTTTCTCTCAAGAGAAAAGATTTGAAAAATGCTGATAAATAATTTGGACCTCCAGGTACTCAAAAAATGATAAACTAATTACTCCTATGTTATTGGCTTTACATTAATCAAGATATTTTAGCTTTGGTCAAACATTGGCCTTTTTTGCCAAATAAATAAAAATAAAAGACAGAAAAGATTTTGTCTTTTACAGACTGTTCCCCCACAGATGAACCTTTTGAATGTATTTTTGTTTGATGTTGTTGTCTGTTGGAGAATTTAACTATTATAACTCTACAAAAAATGTCTACATATTATAACTGATCGTGCAAAAATTAAAATTCTTAATCTATATATTCTGAATGTAATCATCCATTATATTAATATTCTAAAATTAATTTTTCAAATTCAAATGTCATCTAAATTATTTATTAATATAAATGGTGCTTTTACCTCGTCTAGATTCAAACATTTCCTTAGAAACTACAAGGTCAAAGACTTATTAACACTTCACACCATCTACAAACGAATAGAAAACATGAACGTGTGAATCAATCTATTGTACCTAAATTGAAATATAAAGTAAAATCCTCCTCTACTAAAAATCCCTTTGGCTAAACTTTTGTAAAAAGTTATCAATGAGCATTATTTAACACCACATTCTGTTACACATTACCATATTATCATCCATTGACTCAAAGTCAATTTTATCCTCGAGTAGAAGCTAGAAAATTGGCTGAAGATAATACAATCAAATATCATGATAAAAAGAAATTAGGTATGATGCTCGTTTCATAGATTTTCATTTCAACCGGATGACATTATGATGTATGAGGAATTTGATTATCCAAACAGTAGAAAATTATCCCCAGTTTTTTCAGATCCATATGATATAGTAAGTAAACTTTCTGATGTAAATTATAAGATATATATATATAACAAACCAAATGCTACAACTAAAAAAAATCTAATGATTTTGATCATGTTTCAAAATTAAGAACTCATTACCCCCTCCCTCCCATAAGAATAAGTTAAAAATCATGAATAAACAGAAATTTTGCTCGTAAAAAATAAAAATAATAAAGTAATAATTAAATAAATATTTTTTTCATTCCCCTTTTTTATTCCTCCCTTTTTTTATCTTCTTATGTCGACTTGCTGTTCTCGTTCTTAGGAGTTTTTTTGATGTTGTTGTCCCAACAAGGTAACAAAAATTCAGTTGTCATAAAGAGACATGTGGGTCTTCCCCGAGTACTGGGATTAAGTATTGAGCTTGTCCTAATCTGGTTGGTCCCGGCCGAAGGCAAATTTGTTAAGTGTGAGGCACTTGAAGAGGTTCTTTGAATTTCAAAATCATATTACCATACTGTATTTTCGAGCTTAGGGACCAGTCTTACACAAATTTCTTTTTCCTCGTGTTCTCTATCTATCTTTGATAGAAAGCATGGGTAAAAAAGAAAGCGACCCTTAACTTTGGCCTTATTCAAATAATATCCCTTGGCTCATATGCCAAATATTGCCTAAACAATTATGTACAGGGCCACCTAGACCATACTTTTAATCTGTTCATATATCTTATTAAAAATATATATAACTTTATTTTAAAATTAACATAACTAAGTAAATAAACTTTTCAAATGCTATAATCTTATTAGTATTAAGTTTCTCATAAATTTCTCTTTTTGAACTTTAATAAGATCCTCTTTGTCAATAAAATTAAAAAAGATATTCAAAATCATAGCCGTAAATAGCATAAATTTGTTTATTATTAATGCATTTAACTATATCAGCATCATTTTTAATGATGACAGTACTCCCTAACTTATCTATAAGACTTTGTATAGTTTTTGTGATTGTTTCAGAGCAAGAGTATTATATGTACTCGAGCCATTAGTTATTATTGTAAATTTTTTAGGATTTTCAAGAAATTTTGATGCTAAACATTTTTTTATGAAATTTGACGTTATTACTACTGACACCAGTTTTCTTATAAAATGCTATAATTTTATCATAAATTTCTTTCTGACTATTACCTATTACTCTAAATGAATTATTATTATCAAAATGCTAATTAATTAAGTTAAAATAATTTTTTTTTGCATATATTAGCATAATTATTAGGTATTATGTCTACAAAAGTAAAAACAAACCTGTCTTGTAGATTAATAATACTCGTAGCACAGTTTTTAAATTTTTCAGGTACATCTTTATTATTAATATCTAATTTACTAATTACTAATTTTTAATTCCTTAGTTAATACAGTCTTTAAATTGTATAAAAGCTTTTAATGAAAAACCGTAGTTAATTGCTAATTAAGTAATACAATCGTCAATATATAAACTCATTATTTTCTTAACATAAAATCTATTTTTTGAAATGTTAAGTCTGAAATTAGTCCCATGATTTATTATACACCTCATATTATTTTATCCTCAACATTATCCAAGTTACCTGTAACCCCATGTTGATATATTCATCATTGATATACTTTTTGTAAACACATATAGATATCCTCATGTTTTTTAAATCGAAATTATCTCTGTAATTAAAAAGAATATGACCTTTCTTAATATGGTCATATTCTTTAAGGCTTTTTTCATAAGGTCATATAAGGTAAGGCTTTTTTAATATTGATGATTTTAATAAAGTTCAATTTCTTATATTTATTAAAAAGATAATTAAAATTAATTTTATCAAAATTTTTACTCATAAATTTAATAGTGTAGTATTCTACTTTTTGGAGGTCAAATTATAATCCTTCACATTGTATTTATGGAACATATAGTTAGTTACATCCTTAATAAAATGAATGTACATACCATCAAGTTACATCATGTAATAAATGGTCTACAACTATATTAATTTCTCTCTTTTAATGCAAAATAAAAAGTGCTTAATACTTTTAATCTTAAAATCTTTTTCAAAATTATAATTAAGCTCAAGAATGTTTTTCTTAGTATCTTCCTTGTTCATAGTTCTTCTCCTTCCTTTTCTTACTCCTTTCCTTTTTCTTAAACTCATTACTATAATTTACCTCTGACATTTTTCAATCATTCTTATAATAAAATTCTCTATAATCATTTTGTTTAATACTTAGTAATCTATTTGTACACATTAAAATATATATAATATTTAACCAGTAATGTTAAAGTGTATGATAATAATAAAAAAGTACCTTTCCCACCACAACCTGTTTTTAATATAAGGAACTATTTTGATTATACTCACCACAACATTATCAAATCTATATAAATGAAAGTTCCCAATTTCAGTTTTAATATTATCATACAGCTAATTAAAGTTTTTGTATCAAACTTATGTAGTTTAATTATAATATTAATATTATTAGAAGTTTGACCAAAATATTATAATTACAAATTTCATAATTTAGAAGATAAGTGCAGTTAGATGTTTCACAAAAAATAAATTTAGAATTCTAAAAAAACTTGATTTTTATTGGATTATTTTTTACATGTTTTTCATCTAGTACTACAACATGTGGCTGCCCTCCTTAAATTGCTTGCCACCTTCTCTATAGGTCATGAGCTGGGGCTTTGAAACAACTAATCTCTACACGCAAATTGCAAGTGTCCTGCTTTAGCACCTGCGGTAATGATATTTATACCCGTGCAGATAACGGAAGAACACAGCAGAAGAAAATGAGTTCTTGCCTTGCCGATGAGAAAGCTATCTTGGTGATCCGTCTAATGTGCTTCTCTTGGACCTGTCTGGATTCCTTTCTCTCCATCGACAGCCCAGACCTGCTGAGTTCATTCTAGATTAGCAGAGTACATCTCGCACCAATTGGTTTGCCGTTTTCTAGATACTTGACAGTTGTTCTTCATCACTATGTTTCATAATTACTTTACAATGCAAGCTGTATCTCTTTCAGTTATCATTATCTATTAATGTTCTTAATATTTGAACTAACTTCATTTTTGTTCTATTTTTTGAGAAAATGATGTTCTCATGCACAATACTAGCTTAATGACAAATAAATATTAATATTTTAAATACTAAATCGTCCTGGATCATTTGTAACCTACTGATCTGAGTCATTTGAATCAGTCTTGAGCATCTAATTAACTCTCCACATACATTAAAAATAATTTATTAATTTTATAACGGCAATGAAATATTTAATTTATTCCTGTCACCTGAATTATAAAGAATGTAAATCTTCATTATTCCTATAATCAATAAAATTTTACCTAATTTATTGCATTGATATATGCCATCATGTATTGTCTTCATATCATAACCTAAAACAATATTAGTACTTAATAATCTTATAAGTGCAATTTCTTTTTGTCTTCATAACACACACCTTCCTCACCTTCCATATCCTGATTCTCCACACTCCATATATATATATATATATATATATATATATATGTGTGTGTGTGTGTGTGTGTGTGTAATGATTTAACTTTAATTTATTACAGTTTCTCTGAATAATAATTTAATTTCCAAATTAATTTCTCACTTAAATGTAAAGCTCTCATTTTTATTTCCTGATTCCATTCCTTTTTAACTTCAATTCATGCAATCCCGCGTTCTTAAAATCTGCACAATCAGCTTAATCCCACGCTTCAAAGTAGTTGGAATAATCCCTGCAAGACTTTCTGTCTGTATTTAAAGTCCTTAAGAATCCCTACCCATCGACCTCGTGAACTATAGACAAATCCCTTGTATATAATAGAACGCATGGAAAAAATTCGCTCACTTTTTGCTTCGGCTGTGCAGGACGACACTGCGCTGTTGAGTTCCTCAGAAAACAATGTAAAATTCGCGCTTTCTGGCGTTTTCGCTACGCCCGTGATGGTCGAACCCGCTCTAATCATATATATAATTCACGAAATCTCATAGACGAAGCTTACGCTGCGTTCATCACCAAAATATTGTCCCTCTTTCTCTCAACGAACAGGAAATAAACAGACTTTACTCGGAAAATTGGTCTTTACCATTGCAGCACTAGAGAACTCTAGTTTATATGTTTACAAATGATAAAACTTAAGGGCTTTATTTTCATATATATATATATATATACCTCTCTGCCTATATAAAGATGATTTTTCTGTTTTATTTCCTAAATAAAAAATATTTAAAGTGATATTTTAAAGACTAATACCATTTAAGAGTTCTATTTAATGAAATTCAAAATAGTACCATTTCATAGTTAAATTACTTTCTTTATATACTTATGTTTTAAGGTATGTATTTTCTGGTGATATGGTAATTGTCTCCTTTATGAAGCTGTATAAAGAATATATCTTTCAAACTATGTATTAAAAGTGCTTATTAAGTTGGATTATTCTTTATTGACTAAAAATAGTCCATAGATTCTTTTGTTCCATTGATCACAATTTCACAGCTTCATGATCAATAAATAAAAACACATGACAGTTTTAGTACTTTTTCATCGGAATCTTGATTGACAACCAATAGTTTCAATCGATTTTTCTCACTCTGAATTCCGTGATTCAAAGCTTTTTCCCCCTCTCATTCAAACTCTCATAAATTTAACCTGAATAAACTAGAGAAAGCGAACGGGAAGAACGTCGGGTAATTTTTTTTTCTTCGAATCTGTTGCAGTTCTTATGGAAGACGTACACAGAAATCCAAGTGCGTAGTAATGTTTTGAAGAAAAAAAATCATTGATCTATTGATCTAAAGGTATAAGCTCGATTTTACTACAGCTATTGGGATTTAAATGACTTAAATGTCTACTAACGTAATATCTTAATACTCTTTAAATAACTCTCTTTAATTTATAGCAAAAAATATTCTTTTTATAAATTCTTTAATTTATAGTAAAATGAAAATGTGGAAATGTTTTTAGACCAACTGTGTTTCTGAAAGATAACATATGAAATTATAGAGCAGACTTTTTATTAACACGTAATTTTGTTGTTTTGATATTTTAAAAAATTTTCAAAGTCTAAGTAGGAACATTTACCTTATATAATATCAAAAATACCACTTTAGAGAACATAACTTTCAATATAGTAATGTAATCATCTCTCAGAAATCCCCCACTTCCTTTTTTTGTTGTTAATTGTGATAAATTAGTGCGTTTTTGTTTCCTTATTGAAAAAACCCTCAAAAAAACATAAACTTAAGGAAAAGGAAGATTATAGGTGCTTGCATGGGAAAACATATTTTATCACAATTGCATGCTTCTTATGAAAGTCAAGCTTCTGTACTATAACCGAATTCAACCGCAAGAACTGAAGAGAAAAATCGTGATACACATTCTAATGAAGCTGTAGACAAAAATAACAATTACAGCTCTAGGCGTATAAAACGTATTTAGAATTTTCCTAGGCTCAGTCAAGGTTGCCAAAAATGCATCTCTGAAATCCCACACTATTTTTCTGCACTTATCAGTGATAAATTTGTACATTTTTGTTTTCATATAGAAAAAAAATCCTCAAAAAATATCAACTTAAAAAAAAGATGATCAGAAGTGCTCGAGTGGAAAATATATTTAACATCTTTGCATTCCTCTTATGAAAGTCAAGCTTCTATACCAACTCAACCGCTAAAACTGCTGAGAAAAATCGTGGACATACACATTTATAATAATGAATATAAACTACACAAATATCAATTACATTCTTAAGCGTACATTACATATTTAGATTTTTCTAAGTCTCAGTCAAGGTTGTCAAAAGCATCTCTGGACATGCATACAAATGAATAAACTAACAAATTTTTTATTCTTGCTAAACAAAAAGACAGGATACATTCTAAATGTTATTACATTTTATAAATGTTTTTAGATGTATATCGGATCTTCTGTCCGTTGTTCCGAAAGTAAAAGATGTACTACTCCAAAAGGCGTATACTATATTAACATAGTTTTTCTGATTGGTTCATAAACTGAAACTGTGAATAATTTATGATGTAGTTTAAATGGAGGATTTTCTGAATCTGAGGCACCTAGAAAAAAGTTGAATGGAATTTAGAACTGGCTACTGTTGTCTATAGATCGGATATGTTTTTTTTAAGTATATTAAAATGTTAAGATTTTAACTTTATTTTCAGAACATTAAGATGATGATTAAAATTTAATTTATTTTTAGAAAGTGATTTGCATTTTTTATTCGATCAAACAGGTCATGGAATTGCTATCATTTATCAGATGTAACACTAAAAATAGTCTGTATTTTTGCTTGTCTATTTTTCCTTTTTCTTTTTCTCATGTTTCCGTATAAATTATCATAATTATTATTAGCAAGCTTAAGGTGATTAATTTCTGTCCAATCAATTCCACCTCAATCTTCCTGTCGTCCCAGCCATTCAATTTAAAATAAATAGCAAGGTCTTTTAAATACGGCTGTTTTATTCTTCTTCAAGGTCTTCGTTAATTTTTTCTTCAAGGTTAATCTATTTTTAGTATGCAGTAAAACGGATGGTTATTACATTCTATCAACTAAGGTCTTTAATTGACTATATTGATCAGAACTGACACCGGACGTGATAAAAGTCATTTTTCAAAAGAAGTTCAGTTTGAAAACACGGACTCTACAGTAGGGATGGAATACAAAATAAGCTGTTATACGGAAAGGTAGAAAGTTTTTATAGAGGCCGCGATAAAGATTTTGTAGCATAAAAAGAGGTAAAAATATTTTCAGTCAGTTTATTTTTATACATTATTAGCTATTAAAATTGTTACTACAAGAAGACGATACGCTACACACGTGACATTTACACGTTAGAAAGAAGATACAGTGAAATGCAAATAATAAGTTTTTCAAAAAATTAAAGCAAAGCAGATGCCGCTTGTGACACCTTCAGTGTGTTTAAATGAAGAAATTGTGCTGCGGTTTCTCATACACAAATTGGATTTGATTGTTGTTGCCTGATGAAAAGTTGTTGTGATGCCTCGAGTAAAAAGTGAAATGCTTATCAGCACGTTTTTTACTAAGATAGGAGGTTGAATTGTAGCCTACCGGGATTGCAATTCTTGTTATCACAGTATTGCTACTAGCATCGGTCAAGATCCCATGACTGTCTGCAGAATATGGAACCGATGGGTTCTGGGCCCGCTATCACTAACAGCCGAGAAGACAGACACATTATTTGCATGGTCTTAATGGATCGTACAGCTACGTCATGAGCTCTTAGTCAAGAAATTGGATCGTTCGCAAGACAACAAGTGTCTGCACGAACAGTTCGATGACAATTTGTAGCAGCATGAATGTATCAGCTGTACCTGTGCATGCCACCCAATCTGTTTGACTCAATACCCAGGTTCATAAGAGCTGTTATTGTTGCCAGAGGTGGATATTCTGGGTAATGATTTATCACGATCTATGCTTCCAAATTTCTTCGAAATTTAATTTTTTGTTATTTCTGGAATAATATATTTGTCCAATAAATATAATTTTGTTATTTTTATATCTTCTTTGTGTAGCAATTTTAATGGTCAAAATTGTATTAAGAAAAATGGTTAAGTTATTATTATTCAAGACCACACAGAAACTCCACAGATCTTGGTAAGTACAGTAATGCGATATCTTAAATATGTTACAAGATAATAAAAAAATCAGCCTTACAATTACTACAGGCCGCGTAAGAGAAGAACGCCTCAGCACATGGTACGGGATTTGAAAGAGAACGTTCCTGGCAATTTCTACCAACTTCTTCCCCCCCCCCTTGCTGTCCTGTTATTATCATGGTGATAATTTTCATTTAAAGATATGTTGGTAAAACCTCTACAATGTTTAAAACTGCAGTTGACTTCTTTTTTTTACTGAAAAAAACTTATTGGGTTGTATGCCAACCTGCATTAAAATTATAATTCAATTGAGATCCTATTTTACTTAGTTCTAAATTATAGTTGATGTTTTGGGTTATCTTAAAGCAGTGTTTTTAATCTTCTGAATAGAAAGCTATTGCAAGTAAAAAATATTATTCTGAACAGGAAATACAAGTTGTAAAACCTCAAGCAGTGTTTATTTGAAATCAGTACTTTTATCAAAAATATTAACAAACATTCGAAGTATTAAATTTCGTTACCTTAGCTTATATTTTGTATTCCTCTCAATTGACTATTTGTTACATCATACATCTTCGATAAAGATTTAACTACGAGTACTTTAACTTTTTACGTGTATATTTTAATTTTAAAAGTTTCTTAAAAATTGTTTGTTGTTTTACCTTTCTAGTGCATGTTTGAAAATTCTTCATGAACTGGAAAGAATTCCTGAATCCTACATATATTAATGAGATCGATATTTTCAGTAATTAGTGCCCTTGATATAAAGATTTTTACTTGGCGTTTTAGATACAAGAGTCAAAGATAATCATCAACACAATTCGATCATTGAAATATATATTTTTTGAGAGATCAATTGGAATTGCCTATTCGCTCTCTAAAACCAAGCTTCCTTCTTATAAGTCAAATAATAAAAAATACCTTAAATTTTCAGACACACACATACACAAATGAAGACCTTTACTGTACCTAAGTACCTTTATAGTGCTTTATACGTAACTTAATGGCCGAAAATATCGAGGAAAATTATATTATGTTAACATTTAGAAGGAGAACAGTTTTATTCTGATACGCTAACTATTACAAGGAAGTAGTAAAGATAAAAGAGAATTTTTGAGGAATAATTTTGCAATAAACTAGTATATAAATCGTGAGAAGATAACTAAATTCAATCGTCTTAAGCCTTTCAGTAATCCATGCTTGATTCTACTTCGTTTTCTTTTCTCTGTGTGATATTTCAGCAATTGATAATTCGATTAAAAATTAGTCTCTAATCCCTCTTTTAATTTTTACATGCTCTCCATTGCATTTCCTGGGTGGGGAAAGTAACTTATTTTTTATTGTCGGGAAAACTGATTATTTTTATGCTTGTGATGTGCAAAAACCTTTAATGAAATTGCTAAGAACTTCACGGATACACGAAAACGCGAAACAATAGAACTTTTTAATTGTTTCTGTATTAATTATTGAATATATGGATCGATACCAATCTGTGTTTGCTGATACAACGATCGACAATTTTATTATAAACTCTGTTTCTATATTCTGTTAACTAAAACTTGAAAGTCAATTCAAATACTATCCATGAACTGAAAGTAAAACTCGTACTTTCTGTTATTTCTTTATCTGATATATCGCTCAATAAACAATAAACATACTTTTGTGTCTTCTTAAAATCTAGTTTCACGAGGTAATAAAAATTGCTAGATAAATATGTGCATGTTTGTGTGAATTCGTTCATAATGTTAAGTACATGAATTTAAAAGGGGACTTAGTAATTTGCACCTTCAAAAATTCGATTTTTCAAATTTGTTTTCAAAAAATAGTGTTGAATGTTAGGGGCATTTTAAAGCAAAGCACATCAAAATCCGACAATTATTACGCCCCGTGCAACAAAAAATGTAAATGTCTAAAGTGGCTTGTTCTATATAATGCAATATAAACAAGCCTCTTTTTCTCAGTTTGTTATTTTCACACTTTCCCACAGGATTAAAAAAAATGTTTTGCATGTAGAGCTTTAAAATTTTACATGAGTGTTGTACTTGTAGATCTTTATTATGTGAACCTCAATTTTGTTAATAGGATGATTAGATTTTATTTTATAACATGATACATGAAAAAAAAAAGTTACTAAATACAAACTTGATAACTTTTTTAATTTTTCAATTTTTTTAATGTAAGATAAATTCAAAATTTCAAGTTTACAGAATAAGGTCATTATTTAGCTTTAATTTGGTATAAGAATTATGGTTCTACTGTACATCTTTCAAATGTTATCTTGTGGGTAACTTAAGGTAAGCTAATTTATTTTTTAAATTTTTGTGCGCATATTTCATGTTATATAAGAAAATATACTGATTTAATAGCAAAACTTGACCCAATATTTTAAACTATACACTTTATTACACAAACTGGCAAAGTTTCATATTGAAATGAGCAAAAATTGTTGATTTACGATGAATCGAAAAAAGTTTGTCAAAATGCTCTACTTTTGATTTCGTAAGGTACTAAGTCCCCTTAAATATATTTTCTTTTATTAGAATAATTTTATTCATTTCCTTTGATTTTATCTGTTTTTAATTAAGATTTGTTTTGTGTTTATCTATGTATTGAGTAAAAATATTTTTTAAAATCTTTTCTTTTTATTTCATTAAAAATATTTTAAATTGTTTGCTTTTGAGGGAAACTTATATCCTAGACAAAATTGTTTGATTTTGCTCATTGTCCAGATGAATAGATCTTAGGCTACACACAATCCCGTGAGGTAATCTTGTGAGAGAAAGAGAGAGAGAAAAAAAAAGAGAATGCTAACAAAAATAATCCGAAAACGAGCCGGTGAAATTCCCTCTTGCGTATTTATTCGCAAGAAAATGACTTAATTTGCGTCACATAAAAATAAATTCAGGAAAATCCTGACGAAGGCTACGATGACACCAATATGATTGTTGCACTACACGCCCATCTACCATTTTAAATAGGTCTAGTCAAGAAATGTCAAAAATAAATTACATTATTGCCATCTCCGAAGCAATGGGTTTCATTTCCGAAGGCGTTTTAACCTGCTCACTCGCTGAAAGTACTTTGGAATGTTTTTTTTAACATCTAACTAGAGCTACATAATTGCATTTTGTTGATGAATCTCATAATTTTGAGTCATGTATGACTAAAGAGAGACACGTGATTTCTCCCTTCATTCGCCAACTTCTATTAAAAGAAAGACTGTGGTAAGAAAGTGGCTGAAATTACAAGCTTTGCGACCGATGTCAAAGTTCAGTTCTGATTTCATGAGACCCTCGCTTGAAACAATGAGGGATGCCGCACATTAAATGGAACTATACTTCAATGTCCATCCAGGTGTGGCTTAGAAATTAACCTCTTAATGTACCATTAAAAAATCAAAAATCTGCAATTTTTCCAAATTTATTTATTGTTGAACTTTTTTTTTTTTAAAAAGGCGTTGTCAAAAAATTCCTTACAATTCACAAAGAAAAACTTTATCATTTGTCAAAATTTATATATAAAATTGGACATTCTTCGCCAACCCGAGTTAACTTGGGCCTCAAAAACTTCAACATTTTAATCAATATTTTTCACTGTGGGGTAAATGCATTGATTGTTCATTAACGTCTCACTTAGAAGCAATATGAGGGACATTGTCAAAGGAACTCGTAATTTTGATCCTCGGTCAAGTGACGAGGACGACATCTAAGCTGGTACCTTACTCTTCAAACTTCACCCCCCCCCATTACTGGACGACTTATAATCTCGACAGATTTAATGTGCATCACGCTAACGTGCAGATCACGCTACACGGAGGATCCTTAATGGCATCAGGTCTCGACGATAACAACGTCGGCCTCGATCATGCCCACAAGGCTACCGCGGCTACATATAAACAATTATAACATTTTACCAAATGTTCAATTTTTTTGCAATTCTATAATTTTAAATCACAATTTATTGCTTTCCGCTAGGAAATATCATAAACTTGGTGATTTACCACAATTTTGTCTCATCCTTACCTCAAGGCGAAAATCCAACGACTAGTAGTGATAGAATATTTCATATATGAGGCTCGAACATCCGACTCGATGGAAACAATACCGGCCGTGAGTCCACGATTATAATCACTATGCTACTGCGGTCATGTATGGTAAGTGCAATAGAAAGATGAGTAATAGAAGTCATACTGACTTAACGCTCTACCATAAAACACATATGTAATGGAGTGTGCACAAAATGCACTGCACTCATATGTATTATAAGTAAACATTACGTAAAAATATCACTCTAAATAAAGCATTACCACGGCATTTGATAAATTACACAAAATTTATTACGTGGATGTAGTTTCTTCGAGTGAGGATGCAAATAAATGTTTATGTGTATTTTTATACGGTTCGGCGTATAAAATCTATATGGAACTGTTCAATGTATATATTCGGTTGAATTGCTCATTGAAAACAAAATTCGAACCCTCACGAGTATATCCGAGTGATAGAGAATTATTCAGTTTCTGGAACCAGAAATAACTCGGCTGAGTGCATTAAGTGGTCAAGAGAGGGTCATAACAACGTGTCATTGTGATTTGAGAACTCGTGGTTCTGAATTAAAAGGTCCATGGCTTACAGCTTAATGTCAATTAAAAACCAACTTATCGGGATCAATCGTAAGGTCGGATCCTGATTCTACCAAAGACCTTCGTGACGAAGAAGAGGAATTGCTGCTCCTTAAATTCAACAGATTCTCTATGTCTAGAGTGTTGTGGAATGGAAATAAGAAGAATTAAAGATATCAGCATAGATATTGTTTTCAATCCCTGCTTAAAATGGTCGTCAATAGATCTCGTGTAAATCTAGAGCAATGGTATTTCAAATTAATCAATTGTACTCGATGGAAATCCTATTGGGCTCTTAGATCCAAATGGATTTAAGGTATTGCAGATTCCACGCAACCGTCTTCAATCTGATCAAGACGCGAATATTCAATCATTATTCTGTGGTCCTGTTAAGAGTGGTTAGGAGTAATAGAAACTAGAGCGCCATTGCCAAATAACTTTAATTTCATTTTACTGAATTGTTTCACGGACCCACTTATAATGTATATTACATTGATGACATTGAAAATGCTTGATTTTGAAATAATTTGTCTTACTGATGTGATATGTAGCTATATATAATAAAAAAAAAGTTAAAGCATCTTATTGTTTATCTGGAAAAAAACGTGTTTTATTCAATAATTTTTTTAAATGATAATGCGATGTGTAGTACCTGTGATCGTATAAATGATTTGAAACATATTCTATTGAGTTGTCAGAAATACTCGTCCCATAGAAATCATCTATGGAATATATTCAAGATAGACCCACAACGCAATATTACTTTCAAAGAACTTTTGGAAAAAAACAGTAGCTAATAAACAAGTATTCAGAGCATTCTTGCAGGAGAAACATTTTGATATCTTTTGAATTAAAACAACATTTTAAAACGGATAATAGCCTTTGCTACTCTATATCCAATTAAATCAATCAATCAATCTTCGATAAATTGTATTACTTTTTACATACGCAGAAATTATTTTAATAGACTGTATTTTCATTATATTTCGTGAGAGAAATATTTTTTAACAAATGCATTTCATCAACTTTTATCGATTAAATTGTTAGATAAATACTAGATAAAACACCTTTTTGATATTAGAAGCTTCTAGAGTTCATTTTATTCCTAAGTAATATGAAATGTATATAAATGGAATAACATTTTAAAGTTATATAAACCATCTTATCATCGCTATGTCCTTTCACACTACTTAAGATAAACTCTCGCCAAATATGATTGATAAAAAGAATGACACACTCACACAGAGCTAATGGCTTTATCTGTTGAGGATGAAAAATGATGTTGTGATTTTTTGTTGTTGTTGAAATGATATCTGTGTTACAATCCTCTTTCGTTTTCTGAAAAATCATGCATTACCTCCATTACATTAAATGATAAAGTAAATTTCGCAGAACGTCTCATAAATAAATGAGCACTTGACTTTTTCGGAATAAAAGCTTAGTTAAAAATTAATGAACAGAAGAAAAATAATCAACGCAGAAAACAAAACTGCAATTTATTTCAGTACTAATAAATATTACAAAATTCATAATATTTAGTGGGGAAATTTTAGTGAACTGTACCAAAAATATACGGATAAATAGAGAGTTTTATTTATTACACTTTAAATTTTGAGAGAGTTGTATCTAGTTAAATTGAACACTCTGTCGGGTATGCTTTGAACTAAGGTTTGTAGCACAAGTTATGATTTCTATGTTATATCCCCTAACTATTGCTCAGGAGTCAAATACTCAAAAATCACAAGTTCAATAATTTCTCAAAATAGATTTTTATTTGACAATCCGGTCACGCTCAAAGATTAATATAGCCTCGCTGCTCTTTCTTAAGCTCTCATAGTTCTGACACACTTACATAAATCCACAAATAAATGCACAGGCCTCTCTCGGCGGAGCTGCAATCTCAGGTCCGAACATACCTCCAGGCCTTACAATGTTTATAGATCATTCAAACTGAATATTTAATATGTTCACAATGGAATATATAAATATTACATAGTACGAAAAGAATATATAAAAAATTAAATAATGAAATACATAGAACATTAATCAAATGATATTGCTACACTGTCAAATATAAATGCATACACAAGGGATAATATACGAAAGTTGCAGCACAACGCAATAATTCCTAACACTATGATGGATTACTATTTACATATTTGCACAATAAAATGCGCATATGTGCATGTAATACAAATAGATCCCCATACAATAAATGATTAATTATGGAAAGATATTTTACTATTTATTGACATGACGTTGGTAGTTATCTTTTTTTTTAAAGATTTTATTAATTTATCTTTTCATGGGTGAATCTTGGTCATTTTTGCTAGACACTCACTTGAGAGTTTTAAAATTATCCTCATTTTTAATTAAAACTATTTCATTTCCCTCAAATTTTCTCTCTCACTCTTTCCTTAAATTCTCTCTACATTTTGCACGCGATTGAAATCGATTTAAATAGTCTGATGACCATTTTTTTCCAAAATATTTAAGAAAGTTTTTGAATCAGTTGCCAATTACTGAACTTACTCATCGGTACTTCTGTTAAATCAGGCTGAAGTAGAGATGTCAAGAATGACTCAACTAAAATATGTACTGGAGAAAGAGCTAAGTCATGATTAGGATCTCCAGAAAGAGGACTAAGAAGTCTTGAATTCAGAACTACTTCCATTTGCGCGATAAGTGTATTAAATTCCTCTTGAGTAAGAATTGAATTTCCCATTACTTTTTTGAGATGATTCTTCAAAGACATAACAATCTCTTCCACAAGGTGACTGCGGTTGCCGATCGGTCACAGTCGCGAGCTTGTAGCCAATGTTGTTTCATCCTCTCGTTTATGTGGTGTATTGTAGAAGTTTGGAGAGAGGGATGCCTGCTCAGGTGTCATCCTCGTCACTTGACCAAGGCTCAAAATTAAGAGGTTGGTCACCAACAGCTCTAGCATTGCATCTAAGTGCGACGTTAATAGACAAATAATAAATAATCAATTAATCAAAAGCTTCCCACAAGCTTCCTGTGGTCACGGTAGCCTAGTGGTCCTGGTCGCTCCCGGTGATTTTCATCGAGTCGTGGGTTCGATCACTGATGCCACAAAAAGCCTGCCTTATAACGGAGCTGATGCACGTTAAATATATTGTGGTCTCAAGTCCTCCCATTGGCGTGCCGTGGAAGTTTGGAGTGGGATGTGCCAGCTCAGGTGTCCTCGTCACTTGATCGAGGTTCAAATAGGTCCGTCACCAATAGCTCACATTTTGCTTCTCAGTGCGACATTAATAAATAATCACTCATCTTCATTCCAAATTCTGAAGTCACAATCGTTGCATAAAATTCTTGGCCCAGAGTCATAAACGGTCTCTGGATCTCCAAAAGGATCAAAGATTTTAGCAGTCGTATATATAATTGTTTTCGATGTTGTATAGGAATACTTTTCTTGGTCTACATTAAATTAGAAACAACCAAATATTAAGATTCAAATTATCCCTAAGACTTTAGTTTCACCCTACTCTGAAAAATATTACTCTTCACGAGGACCAGATATGAGCTCTGGAATATATATTTACACTTCACTTGTGAAGTTTTAACAGTGCAATTAATTTACGTTACTGTTCCAATATTTCATCCTTAATTTCCATTACAGAAAGTAAATCGTTCACGTAGCGGTCATTCCGTAGCATTGCCGATGCTAAAGGAAAATTATCTGCTTCATCAACAGATAGCTATTTTCAATTAGAAATTTAATATTGCATTTTTCGGTACGGTTAATCCAAGTTCCCCAGCAACAAGTTTTAATTCGATTTTACTTTATTTATTCAGTAACATCATTTTTCAATTAGATACTAGTTCAAAATACTTAAGGGGATTCTCACTTATTTCATATTTCATAGTCTTTAGTCACAAAAATCACAAATAGCCTATAAAAGTTCGCTTAGACTTCACAAATAACCTATGGGAACAGATACCTCTCTGGCTCAATGGACCAAAATATTATTTGGATTTATGTTATATTCCTCAACTATTGCTCTGAAATTATATACTGAAAAATTACAAACTCAATGATTTCTTAATACAGTTTTTTTATTTAACAATTTGGTCACACTCGAAGTCCAATGTTGCCTCTTTGTTACTTCTCGAAGTTCTTGTAGCTCTGACACTCTTACACAAGTTCTCAAACAAGTGTGCGTCTCTACCGACGGCGCTATGATCACAAGCCCGAACACAGAAAATTAGGTTTTAAAGAGAACTAACTCTGGTCTTTTTGTTGCTTTAATTCCGATTGGGTTGAAAATTGGCGACCATGGGTATACATATTTCATGCAAATGTCTCCTAAAGATTTTACGCCCGGTTAAGACTCGGGTTTATAGCAGCTAATCCATATAATGATAATTTGATTCTATATAAACAAAGTTTTAGTTGATGTAAGGTGTTGATAGAAAGGTTGTCCTGCTGGAATATCGAGTTATAACCTACCAGAACTTTTCCAAATGGAGGTAAATAAGTCTGAAGCCCATCTTGATAATCTTCTGATTACCGACAACCTTACAGGTAACATATATCAGCTTTGCGGCTGAAACAGATCTCGCACCACATCATAACAAAACCACCTTCTAGTTGGTGACACTAAAGATGGAGAGAGATTCATGGGCTTTGAGCATTTATGTTCGTCAAATACTAAGATAAACATGAAATTTGCTTGCTTGTAAATGATGAACTGTAGATCTGGATACTAGGATGGCTAGGTTATGGGCCATTTGGCGGACAGATATTTTTTTACTTGAAGTAGCTCGCAAAAGCTTTTTATATTGTCCGAGAGATGTCTTCCTTGGACTCCCTGTATGATTCCTTACTATATATGAGGCACATTGCTGCAAGATATAAAACGTACCTGATCTGTTGTATTGATTGATTGATTCGTTTTATTAACGTCGCACTAGAATCAACAAGAGAGCTATTGGTGGTGGACCTCGCAATTCTGAACCTCTGTCATGTGACAAGGATGACACCTGACCTGGAACCTCCATTTCCTAACTTCCACATCAGGACAACGCAAAGACTTCGTCTGTTGTATTCTATGTGCTTAGAAATTTTAGAAACATTAGTTCCAACACACTTTAAAAATAAGAACACTATCTATCTTCTCATTAATCAAGAAAGTTTTGTATTCCACCTACAGTTCTACAATAATAAATAATATTAAATCAGTAAAAACTATTTAAAAAAAAAACTGAAATTTTTTGTTTCCTTTAAACTACCTTTACATACATCAGTACATGATGAGTAATTTTTTTCCCTTTCATAAAATAAATCTAAGGCATTGTTTTCTTTTTTTTTATACCTTTTAACTATTAACAGAATGCATCAGAGTGGAAAAATTACAATTTTTAGAAAGTCAATTTAATTTTAATGTATTGTTTCCCAAGTGCTGACTCTAATTTCTTTGCTGTACGAAATCTCTTTTTATAATGTATAAAATTTTTACTTTTAGTTACAATGGATTAGATAATACTGTTTTAAGATAAAACTTTTCAAACAAATAACATAAAAATATTCGAATCATTGGCCAAATTTTGTTTGTTTTTAAGTTATACCTAGAACAATCAACGAAATTCATCCCAGTATATTCTTTCAACCATTGTTACAAATTTTAGACCTATTTACTCATTATCAATAATACAATTAATATTTAATTTCTCGATCTACGGAAAGATAAATCAAATAATTCATTTGAGAAATAACACAACAATTTTTGTAACTCATATTCAGCATTTATATGAAGGATATTATTAATATGCCTTAACAGTATTTAAAGTTTAAGGGTTGTTTAAATTTTGATGTTTTGTTAAATGGAATGTATATATATATATATCTTTCATCTTCTCCATGATATAACTCTACTCAAAACTTGGTTTTCTTGCAATTGAAAACACTAATTTCACACGAATATTTTTACATAAGTCAAAAATGCACATTAAGTCCTCTTTAGATTTTATAAACTTCGATATATTTCATTTTTTATGAATGAACCGAAATACATTCAAAAAAATTTTTTTCTTCTGTGGGAGCTATGGTGACATTAGTATTTACATATCATATTGTTATGATCTTCTTGGGTAGATTTTTCTTCGAAAAGGGAAACTGATATTTATTAAAATCATCTTGTCAAGTTTCTTGCATTAATATTACATGATATTAGTACAAAACTTAAAAGAACAATTTTTATCTCTTTATTCCTTTAATGTATATTGCACATTACCCAATAATTATTATTTTGGTTCAAATTTGCTTAGACTCCATAATGTTTTAAATCACACAGTTCTAGATTTCAACACAAATATTAAGGAACCCGGCTTTAAATATCATTGTTTATAGTAAAATTCGATTTATTCTACCCATGTGACGTTTGTTGTAATAATTCAATGTATCTCAAGTTTCTCTGAATCTATTTTTGCTATTATATTCTCTTTACCATGACAAAAGTCTATTTTTCTTCCCGTAAAATAAGATTTTGAAAAATCTTTTAGATTGCTCGTGATTCGACATATTTACCTGAGTTAAATTGAAGGAGTTTATATACGTGTAAACATTATTCAAAATTACAAAATAGTTCATTAGTATGAAATTATTATAATGTAAACTAGAATTTTAATAGCAAAAATCTTCGATCAGATCAAACCTGCTAATTCTAAAAGACCTAATTTTCATCATTTTTACCAACTGCGTTGAGCCTGGAATACTTCTTTACCGTCTTTTACTTCAGTGTGAAAAAATTTATTACAGAAACATTTAAAGTTTTAAAAATATTCTCAGATTTTCATATTAAACAAAATGTCTTAAGAGTCGCTGTTTTCAGAACATTTTTATTACGGATTTGTTTTAAGTAAGCAGAGAATGGGTTATATCGGACATTAATTAAATATAAACTTAAATTTCAGGAAACATGAAAAAATATTATTCTGACGTGATTCCTTTTAGCTCTTCTGCTAGAAAGCTACAGCTTTTACTTCTTTTAACTTCACTTATTTACTCAGAATTAACTAATATTTAAAGTTATCGCTTTTGCGAGTAGATTGGTTGTTTCAGCTGGGTGCCATATATAAGAAGAGCAAAGTGCCATATATAAGTGTTATGCACGTGTAATTACAATTGGTAACAGCGTCATAAAAATAATTTTTTAAGGAAAACAATTCTTTTTGCAAGCTCATTATAATTTATCTTAAATGCTACGGGTTTGTTTTTATTGGGGTATCATTGTTAAAGGAATGTTCTAACCAATCAATTGGCAACCTATAGCAAGGATGACAGCAGGTAACACATAAAAAATTCGTCACTGGCACAAGAAAAGGAACATTACATTTAAATTTCCGAGATTTATGCCTTTTCTGTTCATAAATACTTACTTATGTGTAAACAATCCTTTTTTTTCTGTATGATTATTGTTTTTATTAGCTAACTGAAACATTATAGCCTCTTTACTGCTCATCTTTTTTTTTTTCTTATTTGTTCGACATTGATTCACGAATAAATAAAAAGCGAGACCCAATACATTTTCTAGCAGAAAGAAAGCATCATCTTAACTTTTATTGTATTGATATTATTCACTTCTATATCTCATTCATTCAAGGATTGGACTCTTTTTTTTTTATTTCTCAGTGCTTCCTCTTCCCCTCCTCCCCCGTTCTTGATATTCAGGAGGATTTATTTGTATGAATGAGTTTTCGGAAATTAAAGAAAAATTTCTTTGACTGCTTATTTTATCGAAATCTTTTTTATAGTCGAATTAAGTTTAAAATATTGTCACCCGTTCTTAAATCAATTGGATATATTGCTGATAATTGTCCTAATAAAGATAATTTCTATTACATTACATAACTTTCCATGACATTTAACATATATATTTCCACTAATTCTACTAAAACCCTGTCGTGTAACGGGACTGATGCACGTAAAATCTGTCAAGCCCTAGAGTCCTCATGTTAGGAGTGCGTGAAATTCAAGAAATTTGAGTGCCAATTCGGTGTTGTCCTTGTCATATGAAGGAGGTTTTGAATTACGAGGTCTTTCACCAAAAGATTTCTTGCCGTTTCTAAGTTAAACGTTATTAAACAATTCATCTTCATATTTGACCCAAAGACCAGGGTGAACCAAGGCCTTATATTGAAGATTCCTCCAAGAGAACCTGCCCTTTTACCTTAGTCTGCCAGTTCCTCTCCCCAATCACCTTAAAATCCGATACTACAGAATCAAATCAACGTAGTTTTGGTCTTCCTCTTTTCCAACTAGTAAAGGACTTTGCACCAAATATCTTCAGTACTGGATTTTTCTCATCTATTCTAGCAGTATAAGATGCCCAGTTCTCTCATTCGTTTCACTTTCATACTTTTAATGATATGACTCACTAAAAATTCTATAAATTTCAAAATTAAAACGTCTTTGCCAAAGGCCATTTTCTTTGACACAACCGAGAATACTTCTGAGAACTTTTCTCTCTAAAACTGCAATTTTGTATTCCCCATTATTAATTAGAAGCCAAGTTTCGGAGCCATACTTTAGGACCGGCCTAATGAGAGTTTTATAAATATGGAGCTTCGTTTTTCTGGAGAGAAAACGGGACCTCAATAAAGAGTGGAGTCGTTTTGTTGGCCAGTGAAATACGACTTTGGATCTCAGAAATAAGGAAACACATTTTTTTTACGTGAACTAGAGATCCACGGTACAGTTTCAAACTGATGAGGAAGTAAACAATTAATCATATTATCCTTACTGTAACTTTTTCCAAGAGAAAGCTTAGCACACAAGGATAGCATGCATTCGGATTGTAAATAAATTTCGACTCGCTCGAAATTTAATAAATTTCGAGTAAATAAATATCGTAAATAAATTTCGAAGCTCGCATATATATACATGATAATTATCGACCACTACTCCAACTTTTTCATCTTATCAATTAATCTAACTTTTCATGTCCCTTTTGTACCCTTAGAAAATATGCAATACAGTTTGAGAATAAAGACAGTAATTCGCATACATTGGATCGGTCTTTTTAAAAAGGATAATCTCCATTTTTACAAGTTTTTCAGAAGAAACAAAATAACATTTTTTCCTTGACATTTCCGGAAAATTTAAATCAGCAATTTTCTATCTATTAAGCAGATTACACACGATATACAAATGTTTACATAATTATATATGGTCTTGCAGGATGCCAGGAGAAAATATTTTTTATATGCGGAGATGATCCGTTTTGAAGATTAACCTGGGTTTGTAAAATATCAAGTCCATTTTAACTTTTAAAGATAAGTATTTTAACAAAATATATGATAAAAAAACTAATATGACTACAAATTGTTACTGGATTTATGAATAATAGACGATAGGAATTGAGAGAGAAAGCTACAGGTGTTCAAGCGCTTCTTCTATTGTATAGTTCTGGGCCACTCATTTATTTCATTGCAGAAGTCGTTGTAATTGGCTGGTATATATTAATAGAACTTGCTGATGTCCTGTATTTGAGTGCAGCGAGACAATGAGAGGTGACGAAAGCATGCATAGTGGAATAAATGAAAGCCAGCTTTAGGAGAGGACATTTTGAAAATTAATGCTGGTATGAGATCCATCTAGAAGTGCTTCAGAGGATAAAATATTGCCTTATTTTCATATGGAATAAGTAAGTCTATACTAAATGATTGAAAAAAAGGGAATTTGTGAAAAAACTGAAGTTTGCCCCTTTTCAAAATGGTCCATTCTATTGTGCTTAAAAATTTATTCACAGAATTGTAAGTTTAATGAACAATAGTACTCGTATATTTTATAACATATTGTTTTCCTCATATGTTAGTTATTTTGAAATACCGGATTAAAAAGAAACCCACCAATTTCACCACGCATTTTTAACAAATTACTTTTAAATTAAATCACAAATTTGAAATAAATTTATCTTTAAAAATGAAAAAAATGTTGCGCAATGCAAAGTATAAAATAATCTACCATGTAGGAAATTATTCAAAAAATTTTAAGGGCTGGTAGAAATATGTGTTTAAATTTTTACGATTGACTAATTTAAAATCATGTTAAATTTATCGTTCAAGACAAAATAATTAAGTTTTATCTCGCCATAGATCACTGAACTGTCAAAAATTCAAATATTGTTTATGGCAATACCTCTGAAAAGACAAGCAATTGAAAATTATAAAAATAAGTATTTCAACGTAATATTTTATTTCATGTTTACATTAATGTGTTAATAATACATAAAAGTTTCAAGATTCTCAACTGTGTAAAAAGTATTTTAATCTGAATTTGAATTACAAATTATTATCTGAATCGGTCGAATTAAGTGAATTTTCATAATTTTTATAAATAATAATGAATCATTTTTCACCGATAAAAATTTAATGAAGTTTTATTATTTTTTCATAATAATGACCTTTATCACGAAATTATTGCTTCACTCCTCATTTCATGATATTAAGAATAATGTAATTTAATCGATTATGGGATCTTAGGATTAAAGCAAATGTGTTAGTTCACATAAAACTTCACACAACCTGGGCTTTGATTTCATGGACATGATTTTGTTTGATAAGAGAATTTGCTTTCTATTTCCAGTTAACTATTAATTTCATCAGTTAGAAGACTGTGAATACAAGAATATTAAACAAGTTCTAAAATTAAGATTGTCTTTCAGAAGTTATGTAATGCTATGTGACATAGAAATTTGTCTATTACTGAAATTTTCGAAAAATAACAAATATATAATAAAATTGTCTAATACCAATGTCATCGTGATGAACTATACCTTTGAAGACTGAAACTGAGAAAATTTTTAAGTTGTTGTAATGAAGAATACAAACGTGTTTGACATGTAAATAATATTAAAATATGAGGAAATGATAATATTATTTATCTGAGTCATCCATTCGTGAAATTTGTATCTATGCAAGATAAAAGTAAGTTATAAACATGCACATTTAATTAATTATATTCATATAAATTCTCAAACTCTACGAAAAAAAGAGAAATTTCTTGTTTTTAAATCGTTCCTGGACTGTAAAGTACTTAGGGTACATTATTTTGTTACTTTTCAAAACAAAGAAGTAATCTTACGATAAGTCATTCAAAGATAACCAAAGAAGTACACATCTTTTTAGCAGATCCTGTTACAAAGTAAAAAAGAAAAACATTTTGTATTACATTATCTTTTAAGCGTGTCATGGAATAGAAAAATGTTGCGTATATCTTTTAAGCAATTTATGACTTGAAATTAAGATCTTTTTCAATGTCAAATGGTTGAAAACATCGAATTAAAAGCAGATTAATGCTGTAACAGATATTCAATCAATTTACTAATTAAATCCGTTTGTAAACAGCACTTCTTTAGGTGTTCCAGTTATATCTGCAAATCTACGTGTAAAGATTTAACGAAGATATATTTCCTTTTTCTTTTTTGTTTTTAAATGCGAAGAAAAGTGCTGAATAATAAAAAGAGGATTAAATGTAATATGCTGATCCACGCGTTTCGGATTGCTTTCTTGAAGATACCGCAGATAGTCTTGATTTATGTTACTTGTATTTATATATCTAAAATTAGATTTTAGGTATGCATTATTTCATTTGGAGTTTAAGAAATACCATTGTGATAGATGATAAAAATAACCTTATAATATTTCGTGAATTTATTCATATAAATATAGATCTTATTTCCTTTTTTAACTACTAATTGAGGATGATCATTATTTTATGTATAAGTTATAGTTTCTTTCTTATTTTTGCTTAATTACACATTTGAGAGAATCTTGATTATACCCTTACTTTTAGCTGGACTTAAACAAGATTATAAATTATTTCTTAAATTTAGCCAAAATAATCTGTTTAAGTAAAATAATGCTTAATTTCAAAGACATACGTTTACAAATAAAAACATATACATTTTTCATAATCCTTTATAATATAGTGTTAGAGAATAAAACATTTGAAGAAGGCGCAACATATGCACAATATGGAGTTATCAAAAAGGTTTCAATGACGCAAACTTATTTCGGTTATAAGCTAATGTAAATAATTTTTTAATTAAGTTTTTATTTAAAAAAAGGTCTAAAAGGTATAAAAAGGATTTTTTAATATAAAATTATTCATAATTTATAAAACTCGAGGCGATTAACTAAAGATATCTTGGAATTACTGATTAATTAAATTCCATAGCTACTTATATATATGAAATCGTAATAAATATTAACTTTTGAAGCATTTTCATATATTATATATTACTTTACATTAAAAAATTATTTATACCTTTTAGTCCATTTTTTAATAAAAACTTGATTTAAAAATCTTTCTTACTTTTATTTATTTAATTATTTTAGTTTGAAAATTTAAGACGGAAAAAGCAATAACATGACCTACAACTGTGTGCAAAATTTCAACTTAATTGGAGGTTGTTAAGTGCTAGATCCCCGGTCCCCCAGCCTCCCGTAAGTCCTTCACTGCTTGAACATACCATTGAATCATATTGCCATCGGAGTTATATATGTAGGCAAAATTTCACCTCGATCGGACGATAGGAAAAGGGTTAAAATTCGAGAACAAATTTTGAACTGAAAAGACATACATACATTTGAACATAGCAAGTTAAATAAAAGCTTATAAAATACATTCGATAAGCGTCTCTATTTTTAATCAGAAACTTCAGATAATGTTAAATTAACTCAAATACGTGGTTATGAGCAAGGACTGAATTTTTTTTTATTCAGTGATTAAAATATAAATCGTAAAAGTTAAAATCTTCATTAACTATATACCCGTTCTTTCTGATCAATAAACGATTATTACAGAACTAACGATATGTTTCATAAGAATCAGAGCATTTTCTTCTTTACTAATTTATTATTATTTGATTGGGTTTACGTACAATTTATTCAAACTCTAATTCATAAAAAATATCGAACATTAAGCCAATTTTTGTCAGTTTTCGTTATTTTTTTCAGCTCATCCAAAAATTCAATGTTACAATAATACTTTCTAAATAATGAACTCAATCAATGACTCGATGAAAAGGACGCCAGATTAGAGTTCACGATCATGACCGCTCGGTTACTGAATCCACCTATACTGGATAAAATAAGCACTATTAAAAGTTTCAATTCTTATAATTCTTCACAAACTAATGAAATTAATTCAGTTATTTTCATGCGTACAATTATGAAAACCTTTTCGTTAATTGGCTCAAAAAATTCTTTAAAGTGACATTTCTTTCCATTATCGAATTACATATTTACTTCCTTCTGAAATGTTACTAAACATTACGACTTAATGATATCGTAGCATGTTCTTATATTTTAAAAACTAAATGCACCAACTTATTTCATCTGTATACAAGAATAAAATATGTAACGTAACAACAACAAAATATTATTTTATCAGTTTCAGTTTTATTTTTTAAAAGAGTCGCTGTCTGGAACAGTATTACGATCAGCTTATTTATCTAAAAGTATTTTTTTTTAAAAAAATCTAATTTCTTAAAGAGTTAATGTACGTTTTCGAATAATTACTTAAAGCTAATAATCTATACACAATAACAATTAAAGGTACCAATCTTAATAAAAAAGAACAGTGATCGAAACAAATTATAGACTCTGCAACTGAACTCGTTTCTTCATAAACAGTGAACATGACCCATATGTCTCTTTACACGTATCCTGTGATTATGCATTAATAAAGTCATTTTCCAATCAGAGCATGGTTTTACAAATCGATTGACTAGATCGTACTTGCTCATTAAACGATTCCCTCGGGTTAACTTGGTTTTGCTCTTTCTGTAAATGTGCCATCTGTTTGGTATTAATTACTTAATTTCTTAACCTTTAGGTATACATGAAAATAGGTGTCCAAGTATTAATTACTGATTTACTAAACTTGTAAATTCCTGCGAGTGCGCGTGTGTGAGAGGGAGAGCAGTTCCCCTGATTTATGACTCATTTTTCTGAAACTTCTGGAAGAAAAGAATTCAAAAGTCAGCTGCTCATTTTTCATTTTAAGCTGTAATTAATGGTGAAAAAAATCTGATGCGTACTAAAAAAAGAGGCCTTGAATTATAAAGTAGGTGGGAATATTGAGACTGGTGTTTATGTAGTAAGGAAATAATGAACTTCTAATAAAGGAATTTCGTGCAATTCATTAACTAAGAACAGACGCGGACTTTCTTTAAACATGTGATAAATTTTTACTCAAAGGATGAAGTATCGATTTCACAACGCTAACTCGACATAATGACTTATTTCGTCTAATTTTTTATGTATTGATTTATGTAGCTGCTTAATTAAATAACAAAATACTTAACTATTTAAGTTTATATTTTTCTTATACATTAACGTAAGAGCAGTACAATAGAAGCAAAGAATATTTCTGTAAAGAGTATCAACTCTCAACTCATATTTTAAAAAAGCTATAGACAACATTTTTTTTAGAATTGCGATATTTTATGAAGACTTTTAAGATTCTGTGAAGTCTAGCATATCCTTGAGAATCTTTCTCGATTCAGAAATTCATTGTACAGCGGCAAAATAATTTCTATAAATACTATTTATGATAAAAAGAATCATTAGATTTTTGTTTTGTAAATATACTTCCCAACAACCTTTTTACGACTTTATTTTTTTAAAAAGCCTAGTTACCAAGTTCCTACATTTCTATCTCTACATCGAAACATAATATGAAGAGATATTCAAAAAAGTTTTTTTTTCTTCTAATTGGATGCCTTATAGAGTTACGTGTGATTTTGATTTAACCAACTGGAATATAAGTAGCTTATTTACTGAGTATAATTAACATTTGAAGCTCTGAAAGACATTAATGTCTTTGAGAGTTAAACAAATTATGGAACTTTGATATGAATCGTTGTAAAAACTCAATCTGTGATATATTTTCTTGTATTTAATAATTTGTTTTCATCGTGCATTGCATTTTAATGCACGATGAAATTAATAACCTTTAATTAAACCTTTTTTTTAGCAATGAATGCGTATAATAAATTAAATTTTTAGTTGCTATTTTAATTAACTTCAATATATTTTTCAGCTTCATACAAATTTAAATATTTTGGATATGATTAGAGTAAACCTTTGCTATA